>JACVBY030000193.1:0-122795 GCA_017589505.3 Metroxylon sagu | reverse complement strand
TTCAACTATGAATTAAAAATCAGAGCAGTTTATTGACCAGCAATTCCTCATAATCCATGGGGTTACATCTTTGAAAGGGCAAGTTCTTACAAATTTGAAGTGCATTCATGGGTGGAACATATTAATAAGTGAGAAAAGACGTGGCTAAAGGCACATAAGCCAGCATAGATGATCAGTCCAGATAGGCATGCATGGGAATTTGAAAGGATAATAAACCTAACATAGAATTCACTAGAGAATACTTGCAATTTCTTTCAGATTTCTTTCAATCATGAAGTCAACAATTTATGCAATGCTATATTAGTATATAACATTTAAAGAAAAAAAAATTAAATAGTATTAGCTTGATAAAGAAAAGAATTTATAATCTGCAAGAGAAAAGGAATTGTTAAGAATTCATCTTTTAACCAGGTCTAGCACTCCATTTCTGAAAGTCAATTCCAACACTTAAAATGTTCCCCAAATAAATTTATGTAAATTTTGCATCTTTAGGATAGAAGAATGAAAACTGCAAATCAAGTAACCAAGAAAGCCAAAAATACCTTTAAAATATTATCTGGTAACTTGCTTGGATTGGAAGATGACTGACCAAAGTCCTCATCTAAATCCTCATCTTCATCATCCTGTATACGCCGGACATAATTTTCTGAACCCTGCAAAAAGTCCTCACTTTAGCACCTCATGCATCTATCTTAATGAAATAACTTTTAAGCAACATATTACAATGACCAAAAAGCAAAAGAAGGAATACTCAAATACTAACAGGAAAAGCAATTGATTTGATCAGTGTTTCATCTGCTTCATCCAACTCTTCTGCAATTTTTTTCTCCTGTCAAAGCATAGAAAGTTTGTGAGAAAACTTAAGCGCAAAAAAAACACTTGATTTATAAACAAATGTACAACAATTGCAATATAAGCTACACCATCCACAACAAACACTAGCCAAGAACATTGAATGCAATTGCCAAAGATATGCTACAAAAACCACATAAAGAAACATTTTATAGGTAGCACTCTTGATATGTGGAAAAAAACTATGACTTAGTCTTCAAATCTGAGTTAATACCTACAAATTATGACAAGGCTATTAGGTCAAGGTTAATCATAGTTCTAAACCTCTCCTTCAAATATATAGTGCTTACATTGTTTTTCCTTTTCACCCATAACTTTCACAAATTTCTTTTTTAATTATTTCCCAAATTAGTTTTTGATTGCTGGTAAGTGGCATGCTCAGATGTTCACCCTCAATATGGAAAAAGATTGACAAAATCTATTGGTCTACACTTTTGTTAGGGGAAAAACCTTCACAACTCTTATAAGATACCTGATAAGGTTCTTGCTATTAGCGCACTTCATAAGTAACGTATAATTTTTTAACTTATTTTCTAAATTAGTTTTTGATTGCTGGTAAACAGCATGCTCAGAAGATGTTCACCCTTAATATGAAAAAAGATTGAAGAAATCTATTTCCCCTTTCCACTTAGTCTAAACTTTTGTTCAGGGAAACCCTTATCAACTCATATAAGATATCTAATAAAGTTGTATAGATTTTTAGCAATTCCCTAAATTAGTTTCTCATTGCTGGTAAGTGGAAGGCTCAGAAGAGGTTCAACCTCAACATGAAAAACGATTGAAGATATCCATTTCCCTTTTCCACTTATTCTACACTTTTGTTAGGGGAAAACCCTTCTCAACTCTTATAAGATACCTAACAAAGTTCTTACTATTAGCACACTTCATAAGTAATGCATAATGAGCTATACGCTTTCTGTATCTCCTCCCTTTTTTTCCATTCTTAAACATTTTTTCAATTATGCATGCCATTCATAGATGACAATCTTATCAAAACCCAGACTCCCTGTTTTGTTTCCTTTGCATCCCCCCCAAGACAATCTAAAACTAATTAAGATCAGCCCAAATTAATGCTATACCTATGTCACTAGCCAAATACTGGATATTTAAAGCATCGCACTACTAAGTCGTCAAGAGAAGTTGCTGCAAAAACTTCCTTTAGATATGATCTTCATGATAGTTAGACAGAGACATCACTTATGAGGAACTACATCATTAAACAATGAAATATTAAATATATAAACACTCAAGCATATGTAGATGAATGTGAAATTTATGAAAACTTAATCATTTTAACCACATCATTATCCCTCCTCAAGTATATTCTAGAAGAAAAAGAAAACGTCATAAGCAATAGAGGCCACACTCATGGTGCTGATGGTAATGCTTCACTAATCTGATGAGAAAACTCTACCAAGCAGATGCTTCCTATGACCACATACATGATTATAATTTTCTGAAATCAATCATTCAATCATTCTTTAGAAATGAGAATTTCACAAGTGGACAATAAGAAAGAAAAAGGAAATTATCCAACGTCTTACCTTTTCATAGGCCGAACGCTTTAGAGTCTCTAGCATCATATCGACACTCACAGTTGCATGTCTTGACTGGAGAACAGCAAAAAGCAATCTTTCAGCATAATAATATTACAGAATCACAAAACTATCTTAAACCCCTGGTCATATTCATGTCACCAGAAACTTTAAAAGTCTTTAAGGAAATTTGAGGGAAGAGCCCAATTTATACCTTCATAGACCTCATTTCCTCTAGTGCCGCAAGTATGTCCATATCTCTCTTTGAATCCAGCGCTCTGTTTTCCAGCGACTTCATTGCATCCCCCATCTCTTCTGCATCTCTTTTCTTCTTCTCATTTTCTACTGCCTGATGAAAGTACAACATAAGAATTGAAACCACAATTCTACTGCAAAAATATCAAGGATCAAGAATGCCCTAGAACATGCACTAGTTAAACCCAATACGCTATGGAGCACTGCTTCACTCACTTCATCCTCTTCACGCCAAGGCTCAAAATTACGGGCTGCTCCCGATTCAACAACATAGTCCGAATTCTGAGGATCTGTTTTGAATGTAATTTCAGCTGAGCATTTGGTGCATTTGAAGTAGAACCGAAAAATTTGAATTCCCAAATACGTCTGCAAGGTGCCAATCCAAATACCAATCATCAATCTCAGTACTAAAGAAATGCGCTATAAAATTTAACTTTTCTACCATACATTAATCAAATAAAGAATTCCTGAAATTTTAATACCACATATAATGTTAATCTGAAGATAATTTATGAACTTCATGTTACCTTGCACCTCAAAATCTATGAAAATTACAAAGAATATAAGGATAATGACCCAGCAAATCTCAGTTTCCAGGTAAACTTTGAATATAATTTTACTCTTTCTAACGAATGACAAGCAAACTAAAGGAATCTCAAAGCTCAAACTGCGTGGAAAAACTCGGCAAAATCTAAACTCTCAATTAAGAGTTTCCGACAAAACAGAATAAAATCAATTGATTCGAAAGAATAGAAGGAAACAAACAACAAACGAAGCTGGGGAAAGAGACGAATCGAACGAGAACAACATCAACAACAAGACGGGAAACACATAAGAAGGGATCGAAGAGGATTGATTACCTCTCCGATGACGTCTTCTTTGCGGGAATTGAACTTGGTGCCCTTGTAGATGTAGGTGCCGCAGGTGTTGCAGCGGATGCTCATGGGAAGCATCATGCGAACCTTGATTTGCTGGTTCTTAGGCTGCCGCCGCCGCGGGATCTTCGCCGGATCGAAGTCCGGCGGGTAGTACTTGTTCAACACCTTGCGCTCTCCCATCCTGTCCTTTTCCTCCTCTCTCCGGGCGCTGGATCAACGCCGGAACCCTAATTCCAGGAATATATTTCCGGAAACCCTCGAGTTTTGATCCGAGCAAGGCTGAGGGAGGTAAAGTTTGGGTTTGTCGTTCGTCGAGGGAATAGGTAGTCGTCTAATCGAGTCGGATTTTATAAATCCAATCCAATCCGACTCAGACTAGATCCGAACCCGAATCTATCTGGACGTAGCCCCAGTTTGGCCCACTGCAGGTCGGTCAAGTATTATAAATTATATATACACCAATATACGTTTAAAAAAAATAAATTATATATTAAAAATAATACATACATACATACATACATACATATATATATATATATATATATATATATATATATATATATATATATATATAATTTATAAAAATTTATTATAAAAATAATTATAAAAGTCATTTATTAGAAGAGTCCGTGCTCCTGATACTGAATGCTCAACACGACGATTGCCATTTTCTTTGTGAGACGAGGGGTAAGCATTCGAGAATTTAAACTATTTAATTTAAAAATATGTATATAAAAATAGATTTGTAAAATTAAAAAAGTGAATCCTTTTGTAAAATTCTTTTTCAACCAGTTTGCATATATGTTTTAGGGTGCGTTTGGAGTAGTGTTACAGGGAGTGAGAAGTTATTTTTATAATTTTTTATCCCTCAAAAAAGTAATTTAACATGAAGTTAATTTTTTTATTAAAGATTTTTTTTATAAAAATACTTGTTTTTCACTGTCTCTAAATTGTTAATCTAAGAAGAGTTGATTAATATGTTAAAAAGTAAAAATTTTTTAAGAACGAAAAGAAATTAAAATATTGAAACTAACAAAATATTAAATAAATCCACTACACACACCTATAATATGATATTATAAATTTATATATAATATTATAATATATTATATTTTATTATATAAAATATTATAATATTTAATAATTAAATATTTATATTATATATATGTGTGTGTGTATAGCAACATTTTTACCTTTTAACCTTGTTTCAAATACAATTAATGGTCACATATATATAACATTTTACTTTTCATTCATAGGTACAACTAAACATACTTATTAGGAAAACTTTTATATCTTTAAAATTTACATTAGAAATATTACTTCTATAACTTTTGCTCCCTTATTTAAACCCTATACTAAATGCACCATTAATAAGAAGGTGAATATATCATACAACTTTTATATAAATATATTCAAACAAATCAGAAGGTAAGAGAACTCGAAGCTCAAAGGAACATCAACATTAGATTTTTTTTTTAATGTATTACTGTAGTGATTAGCCATATTGATGATGATTAGACTGTTATATTCGCTTCTCGCTAAACATGGTTGATCTTAAAAACACATAAAATAGTTGATAATCACTTGGCATTACAAAGCAGAGAAAGGGCTTTTTTACTTGAACACCTATATGTTGCAGCCAAGAAGTCTCTTTCCAAAAAATGCTTGGTAGCTCTCAATCTTTTAATTGCTTAAAAAAATGCCCTCTAAAGCAGCCCGTGACTCAGCTATGAAAATAACAATATCAAGCTAATGGATACTTCCAACTGCTATGAATACTTTCAACTGCTACTAAAGTACTGCTATAATTTTGGATAATAAATTTAGCACCATCGAGAGTCTCATTGTCTAGTACATTATCATCGAAATTAATCTTGAGGTAGCAAGGAGGGTGGCAGCTCTCGAGTGAAGTAGATAGCTTATGCTTTATAGTTTTTCAAGAAAATTAAGGCTCTTCCTATGGCCCAAACGCACTCCTGAAACATCTTTACAAAAGAACGAAGGAAGAAGTCATCACCAACAACTCAACCCACCATCTCAAATTGCAAACCAAGGAGTAGCAGAAAATAGAACAAAAGAAATAGCCGTCCCCCAAAAAGTTGAGCTCCTGAGTGCGTCATCATTGCTTTTATTATATACTTAAACTTCAATACGAAACAAACAGGTATAGATTGATTTTAATAAATTCATATCAAGTCATATTTAGAAGATTATAATATGAAATAATTAAGTTGTATCATACGCTGACCCATCAATTCGAAAGCGGTAGAACTATAATCTGATTAATTTAAAATTTGTTATCTTTTTATTTGTTTATATAATTAGATTTTTTATAAATTATAAAACTTAAATTATTTAATTTAAATAGTTTAATATTATGACGAATGTTCTACATGGTTAAGTATGATGTTGGAAAATATATGTATTTATATTAAAAAGTATATATTAAGTGAATTGTATTAAGTAAATCATGTCTATTCATATTGAGTAAGACACATGTATTTGTGTTAAGCAAGTTATTAAGCAAGTTTTATCATATCAATTAAACATGATTTATTTGTTAAATGAATTATGCATGTCGTATCGTATTATATATTTAATAATTAAGTCATATTTATGTTGAAATTTTTGATATGATTTCGTATCGATGCATATAGCATTAGGCTCTATTTGGAATATGTATTATTTCTGACATGCAGATAGCTGTTTTTCAAGAACTAAGATCAATAGCTACCCCAAATAAGGCTTTATACTAAGTTTCAATATGACATAAACACGACATATCAATATGAATTGCCAACCCTTCTATCAGTTAGTTCAACAATTCATCCTCTTTACCTCATAAGCTGTAGGTTCATTCATGTAGAAAGAGATTTTTTCCAACTTAGTCATTTCCTTGCTAGTGTAGCCAGCCACAGTCTACAATGCTGCCAAAGTATAAGCATCATAAGGAACAGTGATAGAAGAAGAGGAGGTTGGCCTTTGAAGTAGAACAATAGTGTTCCTCTTCCATAACGTAGATTGAATGAAGGTAAAGAATACAGCAATCCCTATTCAACTACTTAGTTCTCAACACTCTCTTTCTCTAATAACTACAAAAGTTTCACATTATTTCCTATAGTTCCTTCTATTTCGAGCATATATTTGAGTCATTCATACTGAAATTAAGTATGTGCAATCATGATGAAATAAGGGAACTCTATTTTGTAATACTTTCATGTATGAATAATCCTACATCGGATGTAAAAAATAATGGTTTAAATAGTTATAACTCAAATTTAATTTGCACCTGAGTTTTTAAGGTCACATAGACCTATCCCACTAACAAGTTAATTGGATCAGGTGGGCTTGGGACATTACATTTTCTATGTTGATAGTAAGATAATATTCTAAATAAAGATGATCATTGCGTGAGTGGCCAAATCTACCCCTTATTTGATCCATGGACATCTACAGCTCTTCCTTGCACGTTTCCTCATAGGGGCAATTTGCAACTTATTTGAAACATGTATCTTGTGCATCTAACATTGAGTTATTTTCAAGCATTTAACATAGTACTATCATGCATAATTTCATAAAAAAGATAAAAGTTTATGTATAAGTTTCTTATGTAAGATTGAAAAGCTATGATATTTGAACTAGTTTTGATGAAACTATCTAGAGACCAAACTATTCAAGTCACTTTTCAGTGACATCTATCTCTGGACCTTTCAAAAGCAATATATTATAGTTGAGTTATAGGAACAAATTAAACACTAGACAAGTGATAAACTAAAAAACTTAGAAGGGATCTAGGAGGTTGTGTACCTTGGTGGTCTGCCAGACTAGTTTCATCAATCGATGCAATCTATACAATCTCTCTTTAAAAGCTTATTTGGTTTAACTATTGAGAGTTAGCTGATAGCTGATGACTGCTAACTAATAACTATAAGGTTTTAGCTAATTGCTGTTAGTTATCATTGATGGTTAAAGTATTTAGTTATACTATTATTAGTTGCTATTTTTTAAATATTAAATAATCAATAAGGACACGAGAGGGAGATCCATTAGGTAAGAATTGGTTTATTAGTAGGGATAATTTTATTCCTAAATATATATTTTTGTGCTATTAGAGCACCGTTGAGTCCAATAACTACTATAAATAGCTGATTTCAACAACTAGCTATTGAGGGGCTAACAACTGGTAGCTCCTCTCCATTAGCTAACTTGACATCTTGCCAAATATTAGTAAATTAATTATTAAAGATTAATAGCTATCGACTGATCTCTAACAACTATATTTTCTCGGCATTCAGTCCATCAAGTTTAAGTTCAAATTTACTCTATGCACTCCCTCCCAAGTCTGCCTCTCACCAAAAAGTTAAAAAAAATAAAAAATAAAAATATATATATATATATATATAAAATCTCCAATATAGTCTCTATCTCAGGTTAATTCAGTGCTTGCAAGTTTCAACCGGTCCGGGCGCTAGGCCTCTTGGCCTCCCTGAACCCTGTGTGGTTTCTCCCAAGTTAAAACTAGTCCCGGCCCTGGGCCTGCCGGGACTAGTTCAAATTCAGACTGTTTCATCTCGTCCAGGTTAAAACTAGTCCCGGCACTATGCCTGCCGGGACTAGTTCAAATTCAGACTGTTTCATCTCTTCCAGGTTAAAACTATTAACGGCATTTTGCCTGCCGGAACTGGTTTAATTTCTTTTTTTTCCGAGGTGAGGGACTGGTTTAATATCACGTCATCCGATCTCTATTAGGCAACAACTCTCGGCACTTGGCCTGACGGGATTAGTCTCTGAGAACAAAGAGGCGGTATCGGTAGTTGCCAAGCAGGGAAGAGAAACCTAGGAGGCGATCTTGCCCGGTCCGCCATGGACGAAGCGCAGGAGATCTTCCTGAGCACTCTCAACAGCTCCGGGGTCTCCCTCCCCGCCGGCATCTCTTCCATCAAAGACCTCGCCCCGGACGCTCTCGTCTCCCTCTGCGCTCAATCCCTCCGCCTCCTCGACGACAATGAGTCGACCCCCTCCTTCCCCACCTCCCTCCCCGAATCCACCGCTGAGCGCTTCAAGATCTGTGCTGACATCGCCTCTGCCGTCACATCCCTGGGATATCGGGGGGATCTCAGCTTCCACCAGGTAATCCCTCTTCCTTCCGAGATCTTTTTTTTTTTCCACGTGAAGCAAAAGTTCTTCGCTTTTTCCCTGAAAACATGTTAGATATGCTGGATCCAAAACACCCAGTGCATCGAATTGTTTCAGTCGACATCAATAGAGTGAAAGGCCGGGGAATTTATGACGCTGGGACGCTATAATCATCAATTATTCACCAAACAATAAAGTTCTTTTTATATTTCTCTAGAGCTCAAAGAGATCCATTGCACTATTTTCCAATGTTTCTGTTGTAATAGATAGAATATAAGAGGAGGAAAATATAGAAATTTTGGTGATAGCTTCTATTATCTAATTAAGTCCCGTTATAATGGGGAACAGGGGTTGATAATTTTGTGGCGAAACTTGAAATCAGGAGAAGTAAATGCTTCTCAAGTGTATAGCGATGCAAATCTGTGACTTTCAGGGATCTTATGCATTGTGATTAGCTTGCTGTGGTAGGCTGCATAAAATCTTTGGTCATTGATGTTTGATGTAGACCCGTCCAAAGGCTAAGGTTTGTCCTTTAAGATTTATTAATAATATCTGGAAAATGCTTGTTGCTTCACAACCTTTCCATGGTAGGCCTGCAAAGAATATATAGTTGGTCTGAGATGGTTTGGCACTTTTTCATGGTCCTGGTCCTGATCTGCTGGAAGGTTAACAAGAATTGTATCAAGGCGCAAAAGCTGTTTGTTTTGTTATTCAATCATATGTTTTGGGAGGAAAGAAATTAAAGTATTATGACCTGTGTTCAGATCTGCACTAGTTATTTGGCAAATCAGTTGGCCAAGATCATGTTTCAACTGTAAAAAGTTACACAAGTTCTTACACTTTTTAAGAACTTTTACCTCAAGGCTTTGTGGTTAATTCTTCAATATAATAAATGCTATTAATGAAATTGATACCACATGTTTTAGGCATATGTAGGGCTACCAACCTGGCTGCAATTTTGCCTTTTCTTCTTTTCTGAAATTTGGATTTCTTCTATTCCCAATTCTCTTATATACTACTAGCTCTCAAAATTTTAAATAAATCTGTCTCAGAAGAGTATTTCAATCAGATGTCCATTATGCTTTCAAAATCTGTTCTGCTCTTGCAAAACACTTTTGCAGTTTGTTACTTTGGAAAATTGGATCAGATGTGGGAGTAATCTGCGAATCATTATGCCAGTTGCATTACACTTCTTGTGTTATACACCAGCTAATTCTTAACCATGGACATGTGAAATTTACTGGCATATTCATTAACTACTATAAGGTTAAATTGGTCTCTACTTGGAAGAAAATGAATCATCTAATATCCACTCCATTTTATTGCCTTATATGCTTGTTGAAATTATCTTTTTCTCTTTATTGATCCTACTGATCCTGGTCATGATTTTATTAAGGTTCTGCCACTAAGAATCTTGTTTTCCCCTTATTATGGCAGTTCCTCTATCCCTCTTATGATGACTCGTATAAGTTGGTGAGATTTTTGGTGGAGAGGCTATCTGAATCATCTGAAGGTAGAAGAGCCAGAGAAAATACAGCAACCAAATCTACTTCGAACAATGGTGAAGCTACTGGTGATATTTGTAAGGAAACACTAGAGAAGCTTGAACAAAAGGAAGATACATTTGGGAAGAGTCAAAGTAAAGAGGACTTTCTTGGTGAAAGAAGATCGTTGGAGGGCCCGACTAAAGGAATTGCAGAGCCATCTGGGACTGTTGCTGAGGAGATACACACTGATGTGTTGCTTGACACTGACACTGTGTCAGGGCAGTCAGGTCCGTCTGCTGAGACTGGATCACTCGGTTCTGAGCACATAGAATTCAGTGAGATCAAGAGTCATTGCAGCAAGGAAGGTGTCAAAGATGTTCCAGAAAAATCTATGTACGCTAAAAAGGAATTATGCATTGATGGAGAACATATTACCCAAACAGACAAGTATGCTGGTGAACTTGAACAAAAATTAGATTCTGTACAAGAGCAGTTATACAAGGTAAATCATATAAAAGGATTGATATCCTTCATGCTGGTTAAGTAACTGCTATTGAACACATGGTTATTTCATATGCTTTCATGCAGCTTTTGTAATGTATTTATATTTTCTATGACTAGTCAAAGCACAGCTATTGACTTGTATCATTAAACAAAAGATTGTTCTTTGTATGATATGGAAGATACAGTTTATTGGATTCTTGAGACTAAGAGATACAGGTAATTACCAGTGCTGAAACATGATCTTTCTTTTCATGTAAAGCTGTTAGACAAACCTCTTACTAACAAAAGTGCACCTTGCCTGATTTCTTCTGACTAGCTGTTCTAATTATGTATATCTATAGTTGTTAGTCCAAGGACTTCAATTTGTTCTATCAATTTAATCCAAGGACTTTAATTTGTTCTATCAATTATGCATATCTATAGTTTTAATTTGTTCTACTGGTCTCTGAAATATATCTGTGGGACTAGCAATTCATACCATGATCTTCTTCTTGCTTGATGGTGTACCATCGTTCATGTGGCATGTTTTGGGAAATATACTTTTCAAATTTCTCAATTTTTTTGGATTACGTAAACACAGTCAAGTATATCCTTTCCTTGTGCTGACTGTTCTGGTTGCCTTGCCTTCTGTGTAATGCAGTTAACAAATAAATCTGAGAGCTTGAAAAATCAAGAAAAGATGATGATGGAGGCAACACAGGGGAAGGCCTTGGAAGTTAGGAGCCTTGAAAGTGAACATGAACTCCTAAAAGCAGCTATGGAAATGGCATTTGATGAACAACATTCTGTTGGATTCCATATTGAAAAGCTAAATGAACAAGTAGAAGCAAAAAAGCAGAGTCTCATGGAATTGGAATCACAGTGGTAGGACATTGTGGTATATCTCTAGTCACCCAAAATATTCGTCATTATTTATTTCTTTGTTTGTTTGCTTTTTTGTTTGTTGTGCACTTAACAGATGTAGGAACATAATGTATGGAAGCATTGTATAATCGCTACTTTAATTTTATGGAGCATATTTCTTTCTCTGATTCTAAGATTAGCATAGTTTTGCTTGTCTAAGATCATGAACTGTTATCAAGTCTATTTCTAATGCATGTCATGGATTGAAGTTCCATTCATTCCATACAATATCTATAATATGTCCCATGCCTGTAACTTATTGGCATATTAAGAAGGTGTCTATCTTTGTACATTCATGCTAGCTTGTATCATTGTTTATTGACCTGCATAGGTGCATATCAAAGTGACAGGCATTGAAGGAGATGAATACACAGTGATGTGGACTTACTCATTGCTTTTAAACATGTGCCTGATTATACTGAATGATCTTTATATTCGCCAAGAACTTTCTTGCGATCCTCTATGGCAATCTGCTTTTTCTTCTTTTGCGATATTTATTACAGCTTCAAATTTCTGGTGGCCTGCTTTAACACCTGACTTGTAGAGATGTTTTACTCAAACTACATATTCTAGCTTTATTCTAGCGAATTGATTGGTGAAAAAAGTTCTAATAAAGAAGATGCACTCTTGAGTGATTATGAAACTTAAATACATACAGTGTGGTTTAGACTTGTAACAAACAATGTTTCTAAATTTGGGCATGTAAATTTGCTGTGAAAGTGTAGAACAGTTCATGCAAAAGTTTTTCTTCCAATATAGGTAATTAAATATGACAAAACAGACATTTAAATTTCAGTAATACACTGAATATAATAAAAGTTACTACCATCTATTGCAGGAATGATCTCAAGCAAACATTGGAGCAGAGGAAGATGGGGGAGGAGCAGTCACTGCATGCTGAGATACCTTCAGTGCAAGAAAAGCTAATTAAATTGAAAGAAATTGAACAAGAAACAGATGCCACCATTTCTGAAATTCACAGAAGGTTTTTTTTTAATGGACAGTTTAATATATTAAAATATTGCAGAATGTTCTATGTTTGAATTACTTGTAATGAAATATGTAAGAGAATGTTTTAGATTGCTTGTTGAAGTAGACAATACATATACATAACCAATCCAACATCTCATTTATTTTATCAGAAAATGAACTCGTGGATCAGCCATTTGTTAATTAAATATAAAAAAAAATGCCATATACTACTGATTTATAAGCTGATATTGGTTTTTTGTTTTTGAAATTTCAAATTTACATGTTGCTTCCAGCTGATTAGTGCGAAGTTTGCTAAGATAATCTCATTTATTTGCCAGTGGATTGTGATTTGCTCTGCTATATCTGATTATTTTCTTGTTCTCAGAGAGGATGAACATGCTAAACTTCTTCTGGAGCTTGAGAAACTGCCAAAGATATCTTCTAGAAAATCCTACATCCAGCGCATAACTGAGATAACAAAGAATAGCTGGAAGCAAGATGCCGACATTGACCGAATCATAAAAGAGACTCGAGAACTTCAGTTAGAAAGTAATTCCATCCAAGAACGCCTTCATAGGACTTATGCTGTGGTTGAAGAAACTGTCTTCAGGTATGATGTTTTGGGCCTTGCAGCTTTCATTGGAAAAGGTAGATTTTTCTTTTATTACCCATTTAGAAGAGAATGTTGTCTTTGACTCTTCATATAAGCTGATGCTGACTACTATTTTCATCACAATGGCATCATGCTTTTGGGTTTGACAAGGAGCAAAAGTACCCTAGGGACCTCTAATATTCAAACATACCATGCTTTTGCAACAAAGCACCTCCCATTAAATTTTTTACTGATGGTGTTAACAAATAGCTGTTTTAAGTATGAAATGACTATGCCACCCTTTTGCACTACTACCCTTGAAAAGTTTATATTTTTGCATAAAATATTCAAGGGTATTGATACAAAATAGTGAGATACTAATTCACACTTAAAACAGTTATGCACTAATGCTGCCAGCCAAAAATCTAAGGAGAAGGACATTAATGTAAAAATGGTATGAATTAAGAGGCATATATGCAAATAGAGATTTTATAAGGGTGAATGTGCAGCAACCCATATTTATAGGAGTATATATGTAAAAATAACTCCTTTTTGGAGATGAAGCATGGGTTTTATGGGTATTATTGGGACTCCATAAAATGCCATATGCTGCAGCATATCTATATAGCCATGATTTCTAGTCAGAGACTGTTCATCTACTTGAGATCAGCTTCATGAACTGCATATTCTATTTATGATGATTTCTAGTTTACTAGAGGGTAACAATAGCCTGTCCTATTATTAATAAACTTGTTTCACCTTGCCTATCTGTTCTAGACTGTGTTTGTAGTTAGAAATAGATGTCCTTTGCTGTAACTATTTATGTTGCTGCTCCATTACATTTTTTTTTTTTTTTTGGGTTTTGGTTGGGGGGGGGGGGGGTTTGCGAAATTTTAAGTTAGCCTTTGTCTGCAAACTGCAAAGCATATTCCACTGACCAATAACTTTATACTCAGGAATGCAAAAGATGACCCAGTAAGGCGGCAGGTTTATAGGCTTCTAACGAGCATCCACGATAGTTTTGAACAGATTTCAGATAAACTTCTCGCCACCAACAGAGCTAGAAGAGAGGCAGCTGAGCAAGAGGCCAAACTTACAACCATTTCTTCTCGTAGTTTTGACATAAACAAACTTCAAGCAGATCTTGATTCGATCAAGAAGGAAAATGAGTTTCTAGAGCAGCAGCTCTACCATCAATAACCTGTAAAGACTTGCGTTCAATTTATCATTTTTTTCAACTCAGGATTTCTTAGATAATTATTGAGCAAACTTCCTATTTGAGAACAACAATGGCTCTTCCTTTTCTTGAATAGAAAAGCTATAGATCACCACTACTGATCATTGCTAGGTTTACTGGGGGGATGTGGAAGCTGATGATTGGTTGAGCACAGGCAGGGCCCAATTGACACCAACGGCACCACCATGCTTGGCACCAATCTCTGCCCTCCACATCCGGGGTGAAGCAAGTGATGATCATTAGCAGGTGGTCAGTAGCAGTACTATTGAATTTTCTTTTGTTGTAGCTGTTGGTAGCAGAAAGAACCACACTTAATAATTTTGTAGGGAACAACCAGTTAAGTTTCATCAAGTTAATGAGCTCTCTTCACTCTTCGCAGACTGTTGATTCCACCTAAGAATCCTTGCACATTTTTGCAACTCCAGTTGTTACACAGCATTCAGTCGACTGATACTGAGGACTTGGCATTCAATTTATACAAGGGTGCTGCCATGCATCTTGGAGGTGTCTGTGTGGCTGCAGCAGTATAATTTTTTTTTTCAGGATGTTTACATCTGTTGCGCTGGAGGTGGCTCCAGCATGGTTTGTTGTGCATATGATTTTAAGACTGATATGGAGGTATGAAGTTATCCATTCTGATCAGGTTCCTGTGGAAACGTTAGTGTTGTTATGCAATATAAGAACAGAGAAAAATATTTTTTTTGGTATTGTACATCCTTTTGACAATCCAAACCTGATGGTGCCAGATGATTGGCTGTGAGGAACGTTCCTCTGGCAGTCAAGCCATATTGATACATAATCAAATCTTTTTTATGCTAATGGTGTCCTGCAGCTGTGTGTGAAGTTTGCAGCCTTTGGGGACCTGCAGCTTGGTTGGAAGAATCTCTTCAAGGGCTGCTGGTCCTCCCTCCGTGTGTGTCATTTTCTTTAAACACTTCTTGCACTACATAGATGTCCTTCTATATTTACTCTCTAATAACTGACCTGTCAGAGAAATAGATAAATTATTCTATTCATGATTTATGCCAATTACTCCCCTAAAATTAACCTTCTTAAGATATACAGAGATAAAAGGCCTGAAAGGGTCATGCAGGTGGTAAAAGGAAGCAGTGTTAAGATATACAGCTATAAATTGAGCACCGTCACAAAGACTTTATGCATCACATATGCCCTATCATAGGATATGGTAACCCGACTCAAGCTGAGGGGATGGAGCCCTGTTTAAATGTCAGCAAAGGCCGGTTTTGCCTCCAAGCTCACACTTAGATGCCGCATCTGGGGACCAAATGCTTAAAATATTGCGATTTTGTTGTTATCCTTATTTATTTATTTCTTTATTTTGGCAAGGTGTGGCAGTGTGAAGTCTCACTCACCTTCTTCCATCACCATAGACCTGTTTGGCGTGGCTTTTGTTTTCTGCTTTTATTCTTAAAAACAAGAAAAATAAACCGATGAGTTTTTAAAATTATCTATAAAATCTACAGAGTTTTTGTTTTCTAATAAAGATTCATTAGGTTCAGAATGAGTGAAAATAGAAGCGAGAATTAGTAGGGATTTGTGCAAATGCTATCTTCAACATTAAACAGCACATAATATTCCATTATCAAAATAAAAGTATACACATTTATGTGTGCATGCTTATCAATTAAATTACATGGAAAAAAAAGAAAAGATAAACAAAATAATTTGATCAGATTGGCCGACATGATAGAAATTTGATTAATAAAATTACTGCATATTAAAAAACTTTCATATCAAACCCTATATCATTTTGTATCCAACAAAATTCTTCTTTTAACTCTTTAATTAATGAATGAATTAATTGGTGAATCGGAGATCGCAATGGCCAAACCTCTGTATTGTTTATGATAACAGATCCATATTAAGCTTATAAATTTTGAATCAAACTCAATGTTAGTTGCATAAAACATCAAAATCTTATTATTCTAACAGAAAATTTTTGATTTCCAAGACATTTTCTTCGAATTTTTGGGCTCTCTCTTTCTAAAGCCTGCATGAAAATAATCTCTTGCGCGTTATGTGATGAGTCCGAACGATGGAGCCGATGGTCCCATCCGTGACCCTAGAGGTAACGGCTTGCATGTTGGAGCTTGATCTACTACTCATCCATCACAAGCAATCGGTGAGAGTCGTTGTCGAGCCTCGTAGTCTTGACTACTAAGATAGAGACGGTCAGACGGATAACAAAAGCGTTTACATCACAAAGTAATTCGTACGCAAACCATTTATGCAAACGAGTCGTCTACAAAAAATAAAATAAAATAATTCGTATCATTTCAAATATCGTTACCGGCCATGCCCTTTTTCTCTCCATCCCTCTCCCGATTCCGTCACAGAAGCTGAGGAAGGGGCTTCTTCCCTTTTCCCCTCTTTCCTCTCCCCTTGATCCTTTCCTTCTTTCTTTCTTTGTTCGAGACATTGGTTTTATCGAAGAAAGAAGCCGTTTTTTTTTTCTCGCCGAGCTGCTCTTTTTCTGATCCTAGAATCACCATTGGAGCGGAGGAAGCGGGGGGATTTGGGGTGCTCGATCTCTGGTTTTTTTTGGCGAGAGAGTGGGAGAGGGAGAGGATCGGTGGGGTGAGCTGATGCTGTCCTCCACCCGGTCGAAATGGGATTGCTGGATTTCGTTTTGGGTCGGGATGCGCGGAAGTTTATGAAGCGCAAGGACAGCGATGCTGGGGAACATGGTCTCTCTCTATATCATGAGCATGAATTTTTTGATCATTTATTTCTTATTATTTTTCGATTTGAAGCAATGCGGCCTAGAACTTGGGTTTATTGGCGACTATTTATTTTGTTACATTTATATCTGGGTTTTTGTTTCTCTTCTGTCAAAAAAAAAAAAAAAAAAAAAAAATCTGAGCTTTATAGTTTTTGTTATGGAACATAGCATGGATTTTGATGAGCTCAATCAATCATTGGATTTTAATTAAAATTTTATTTTATTTTTTGTTTTTCCTACCCTATGGTTGAGATGTTTAATGGTTTTAGCGGGAGTTCTACAACTTAAATCCAGTTTTTAAGGTTGCATGTTAGATTGGGGTTATGGTTCATTTTTGTCGAAAGGGTATGCTTTTTATTTAATGTAGACCGAAACATGGGTTTTGGTAGCTCAATCTATGTCTATTATAAAAAATTGAAAAATAAAAATAGATATCATACGCTGATAGGAGTTTCATTGAGGACTCACAGTTGACATTTCTTATTGGCTCTTTTGGTACCTTACATTCTATGGGCCATTCTCTTTATCAGAGGAAGTGGGCATCTGGTTTCAGCCAACCACTTCAATTGCTGGTTCTGGTCGCTCTTATCTGCAACAATTATTTTTGGGTGTGTTGTGCAGGCTAAAATATAGAGTTGAGTCCCACCTAATTTTGCATCTTGTGAAAATTTTCTCTTTGGAGCATTTAGAGCAACGATTATGCTTTCTTGTCAATGTCTGCTTTCCATTCAAGTCAACAATTATAGAAATTAAATAATATTGTTGTTTTCTTTTTCTACAGATTGATGCTTTAGTTTCTGTCTGTTTGCTAGCATGTGTTATATGTATTGATTTTTTCAATTCTTGAACTCTATCTTTGTTCCCATCAGATTCTTTTTTTTTTTATACTCCTTTTATTCTTTTTCTACAAGCAAATGGACATTGAAATCTAGGTATACTGGGTCAATTATGGATGCTTCTTTGCTCCTACTATGAGCTAAGTTAGTACATGTGCGTTCGTTGATAGATTTGCTGACTCGAGTTGTGAATCATGCGGCCTAATCACATGCCACTTAGAGTTTGCTTGTAGACTTGAGATTATTTTGTTTAAAACTATTGAAATTTGAATATGTCAGGAGCCCTATCCTCTACAGTCCATTATCTTTTCTTGCTTTACTTTTCTTTGTGAGTGTCAATAAATAATACAAGTGATGTATTGTTTATGTGTCACTAAGCTGCTTGTTGCTTGCTTCTCTTTCACAGAAGGGGGAAAAACAAACTTCGGAAAGAGAAGTAAGCATTATTTAAGGGTTTCTTGTGTTGTCTCTTTTCTTGTTCTTCAAAACTGGCAGCAGAAAACCCTCTTTGCATAACATCCTACAGCCTGTGCTCTTCTCACCATTTCACCTATTTCCATGATAAACAGAATGCTTCCCATTACCAAATTCAATACTCATAAATCATATGATGGTAGCAAAAGAAATAAATTTTCTCGTGGAAAGATTAAAATGGTTTTGTGTGGTGTTCCTGTCTCGCTTTCATGGCTGCCAGGCCGAGCGCTGGAAGAGCTGCGAAGTTCTTTGTATAGTGACTTCCATACTTCTGAAGGAGCAAAACGCCAGCAACAAAGATTCTGTGGTCCAGTTGTTGCAATGACCTTTAATTTCACAGTAGCTGTTGGAATAATCATGGCAAACAAAGTGGTTTGTACTTCATGTCATGGTTGCTCTTTTCCTTATTATTTTCTCTTGGATCTATACCCCAATTGGATTTCTTGTTGGTTATTTTCATCTCCTGTAAAAATAGAATGTTTACTTATGCAGTACATGGTACTACAGGTGATGGGCAAGGTTGGATTCAATTTCCCAGTTGCTCTGTCACTAATCCACTATGCAACTTCTTGGTTTCTGATGGCTGTCTTCAACGCACTTTCACTATTACCTGCCTCCCCTCCCTCTAAGTCCACACCTTACTCATCCTTGTTTGTCTTGGGTGCTGTCATGTCTCTTTCCACTGGACTGGCTAACATCAGCTTAAAACATAACAGGTAAATTATGCTTGCAATTGCTTGAGCAACTGCAGCAACCCTCTATGCTTTTTACCAGTGTAAATTGTTTTAATGCTCATATAACTCTTTGTACTTCTTTTCTGTGTTGTTTTCCTGTTTGTAGCGTGGGGTTCTATCAGATGGCTAAGATAGCTGTGACTCCAACCATTGTTTTAGCTGAGTTCATGCTTTTCAGGAAAAAGGTTTCTTTCCAGAAGGTGTGTTTGGTTTCTTCCTTCTACTATTAACTTCTTTGTTTTTCGGTATTTGTTCACTAAACTAGAGTGTGCTTAAGCATATCTGTTCTGAAAAATACTTTCCTGAATCATATGACAACAGATGATGCATATTGGTTGTTTGATTTGGAAGTGCCATAAAGTCATAAATTCTCAATCTTCATTTATTCTGGTGAAAGAACCATAAACCTTTTTTTCTTGGGTGGTGCAGGTCATCACATTGGCTGTTGTATCAATCGGTGTGGCTGTTGCAACTGTTACTGATCTAGAATTCAATTTTTTTGGTGCTTGTGTAGCATTAGCATGGATTGTTCCTAGTGCTGTAAATAAAATTCTATGGTCTAATATGCAGCAGAAGGCCAATTGGACTGCTCTTGCGTAAGTTGTGCTGGTATCTATTTTAAGTTACTTACAGGTTTTTGAATGTCATTTAGATCAATGACTTTTTGTTCAGGTTGATGTGGAAGACTACCCCAATAACGATCTTCTTCTTCATGGCTCTGATGCCATTGCTAGACCCACCGGGTATTTTATCCTATGATTGGAATTTAAATAACACAATTGCTATCATCATATCAGCTCTATTTGGGTTTCTCCTTCAGTGGTCTGGGGCTTTGGCACTCGGGTGAGTTAATTACCTTAGCTTATAATTTACTATCGCAGGATGTACATGTATGCTTGCTCTTATATGATTTGGTTTGAGAAATTTCCATTTCGATAATTTGCTCATGGATCTGTTAGTATCAATACAACATAATAGTCAATTGGTGGAAATTATGTAAAAAGTAAATGCACTTTGACCTCTGATTTTTGGCAGACAGCTCTGGGATGAAATCATTGAATGGTAAGATTCGAATATTTGAAACTTTTGAATCTTACCAGTCAACAATCTGCATAGTACTACAACATTTCAGGTGTTTGATTTCTAATCCATAGTGTAGCCTCATTGGATTTGTATCTTATCATGTGTGTATTATCTTAAGACATGCTTGTAATTATTTTTTTAATGACCATCTTAGTTCCTTGTCATTATCTTTATGTTTCCTTTTTTTAAATGATTATGGATGACGCAAAGATTCACGGAGTAAGGGGCAGCGTGAAAAGCGAGAAAGCACCCTGTGTGTGGTACCTGGGTGCCAAGTAGCTGTTTTTTGATTACTAGAGGAAAAAAAAAAAAAAAAAAAGATTAATCATGAAATGGAGTGAAAGAAACTGAAATTTAAATATGTCTCTTTTGAGGAGCTATGGTAGTTCATTGTGATCAGCTAATTAAATTTTGGGTGAAATGACTAGTAAGATCCTGCTGTTGGTTTTTTTGTGCTGTTTGTGCTGTGTTATGATAAATCTCTATACATCCATCGAAAGGAAAGATGAAACCATGAGAAGCTATTAATCAAATTCCATATTTATAGAAGCAATCTGTAATCTTGAATAACAGAACAGTTTACATCAAACATGAATGGCGTGCAATAATGCATATGGATCCATTATCGTGCTATTGCATGCATAACGCATCTTTCTTACTGTCTTCGTATTATGCAGTGCCACATCTGCTCTATCGCACGTGGTTTTGGGCCAGTTCAAAACTTGTGTAATTATGCTTGCTGGATATCTATTTTTCAATTCTGATCCGGGAGTTGTTAGTCTATGTGGGGCTGTCACTGCTCTCTGTGGAATGTCAGTCTACACTTATCTCAACCTGCAGGGCTCTAAGGAGTCAGGAACAGCAAGCAAGCAACTTCTTTCAAAGCAGAATTCATTCACCCCAAAACCCAAAACCGACATCGACAGTGCAGAAAGCAAACCGCTTCTTTCAAAGCAGAATTCATTCGCCTCAAGACCTAAAACCGATTTCGACGGCACAGCAAGCAAACAACTTTCAAAGCAGAATTCAATCACCCCAAGACCCAAGACCGACTTGCAGAATTCTATTTCTCTGAAACCCAAAACCATCACAGACAGTGAGACACCTGATGTGAGGATTGCTGTGGAACCTATTTGAGAGAACAAGCCCTCAACATGTGCCAAGTGACTGTTTCACAAGACTTGTCACCTTGTTGTCTCTCTCTTTTTTTTTCTCTTCAGGATCTTTTCTTTTCTTTTTTTTTTTTTTTTTTTTGGTGGTTCTTTTGAAATTTCACCTGTGTACAGCATTCTGGAAAATTTTGGATGTTTGCAATTCATTTGCCGGTTTCCATGTTAATTTATTGTTCTGACCTTTGAATGGAAAGACTTCCATGTTAGCCACTAGTATTCTTTGATGTTTATTCATTTGCAGTAATCTGTAGTCCAATTTCTATCAAAGCCAATGGACTTTCAAACGAACTTGTTGTCTTCTACTACATGGCACAATCTTGAACCTCTCTTTGGTCGTTTATTTGTCATAGTTTGTTTATGAGAAGATTGAAGGGAGACTAATAGTGTTACATATATCGAACTCAGTTTGATCATCATGACAATCTTAGTGCGCTGTTCTTCTTCTGACCTATCCATGACTTGGCTTCCAGTTTTACATGGGGCTCATCAATACCTTGTTCATGTGGATCAAGAGTTCACAAATAGGCTCGTTTGCAAACTAATTGACGCAAGATTGGTAAAAAGTGCAAATTATGGCATGAGTCAGTGAAAAAAAAAAAATACATTTTGCGGATCAAAGTAATAAGCTGGTTGTAGGTGAATGAAACCAACAGCCAGTAATTTCATCTCTTCGCAATGAGGACGGGAAGCCACCTTCTATTGCATCTAATTAGAGCTACTATTAGAGCTAATAATAGGGATGGCAGTGGAGCTATATGAGCTAATATAATAAGGATGTCAGCGGGACAAGATGAGTCCGGATGAAGATACTTTCGTATCCGTATTTATAAAAAAAAAAATTTATACTCATACGTATCCTATACGGTGATGGATATAAAATTTTATATCCTAATTTATTATCCGCTCAATATCTGTACCCGTTTCGTTATTTATTTCTGCATTCATCATTTATTCTTTTAATTTTTTTAAATAAAATAAGTATAATTAATTCTTAACTATTAGTTTAATTTTTTTTTTTTTTAATTTCAACTTCTTTTGAAAATGAATCGAACTCATTACAATTGTAAATTACTTTCTCTCTCTCTCTCTCTCCTTCGGTTACAGGCCAATCAAATGGATTAAATTTCAAAAAATTAAGACGCATGGCCCGTAATTTTTTTCATAATTTTTTTATTAAAAATTATTAACTAAAATATTTAAATAATTTTACTAACAAATATAATGAATATAGAATAAAATGAAGTGGATAAATTGTACGTCCGTATCTATATCAGATATTATCATATCTCCGTACCTATAAATATATCAATATTTTTTTTATTTTCTATTTTAATTTATTAATTAATTTATTTATTTTTACCTTCATATCCATTCCAAATGAAGTCGGTTGGGTAACGCGGGTTCGGATGAAATTATCGTCCCTAGTTTAAAAAAAAAACAATGGTCAATTTAAGGTCAACTATATCTTTCTAATGAAATATTTCATTTGGAAGCCTCGTCAATAGCCTTAAGAGATGGCTGCCACGTCTCAGCCATTCGCACCCTCCTCTTCCTCGGTTGAACCCTCGGATCCGCCGCCGCCCGTCTTCCGGCGACGTTCTTATCCACCTTCTTCCTTTCCAGCCCGGCAACCGTGAGTCCAAGGACTTTGAAGGGCCCGGGCGGCGGGGTCAACGACTTGCTGGACACGTCGCTATCGCTCTCCCTTGCGGACGAATCGCTGTGCCCATGGACAGCAGGCCGCCGGATTCGCCACCGGAGCTTCTGGATGGTGCGGCGGGGCACGACGTAGAACTTCTCGCCGGGGATCAAGATCTCCTCTGGCCGAACAAGGGAATCCCATGGCCGGCGGAACACGTCGGGCCGTGCGAGGACGGCCCGGGGGTACTTCTTCATGATGCCATCCGCCGGGACGGCCATGTAGTAACGCTCGACGAATCCGCCGGCGTGGACGATCCTCAGCGGCGTGGAGGGGCCGGGGCGCTCGGAAGGACCGAGGCGGCAGTCGCCGCCGGTGCCGGCTTCCTTAGAGAGGACAGCTTGATGGTCCTGGAGCCAAAGAGCTTGGAGAGCATGGTGGGTGGCAGGCACGATGGTTATGGCAGTTGGTTGGTGGGTGGCAAGGAGGGCTACGAGGGAAGCGAGGGAAGCGTGGAAAGGAAAGGTCGCCTTATTTATGTTTCAAATGGAGGCGGCAACAACGAAGGCTAAGTTGGTGGGCTTCTCTTTGGTTTTTGTGGTCGGAGTTATATACGGTGGCATCTTTCACTTATATTTTGATGAGGTCTATATGCTCATTTTGCGCTGAGATGATATCTATGGGGCACGATCTAGGGAGCTGGTGTTGCGTTGGGGGTTGGCATGATGATAAATAAATGAACGAAGCGACAATAAACCAGTTTACATGGCCTTTTACGCGTCCAATTATTATTAAAAAAAATAATAAAAAAAAAGGATAGAAAGTCTTTTATTTTATTGATTCTTTAAGAATGTCAATAACGCGGCTGAACACATTCCTCATCTTCTGGCATATTCTTTTTTTTTTTCCTTTTTTTTTTTTTTAATTGTAAATGGTTGTGTAATATATAAGTATATGTTATTTTCTCAAAAAAATAATAATATATATGGGAGTGTTCGACAAACCAGACGGCACGATGGTTCATTTGAAAATTGATTGGACCTTGGGCTACGGAGACAGTTTCGACAGAGAATGGATTAAAGCGAGAGTTTGTAGGCTGAGAGTACGAGACAGTTATTATTCGAGTTTCAATCTAGGACACGTGCAATGCACATGCTGTTAACACGTGGAACAATGCATTTCATGATTCTGAGCCCCTTCCAATGAATACTCTCTCACTTGGAGATCATGCAACATGTATCGCTTGCTTTATTTATTTATTTATTTATTTATTTATTGTAGATGCGAATGGACAAACTTAGATCACAATGTATTCGTTGATAACAACAGAGGTTTCCTATTGATCATCTTAAAAAGCATACACTGTGGCCAACCCTTTCTACTTATCTTGCCACCACCAGCAGAGAACAATGTCCATCAACGGATATGTGGTTGAATGAAGCCACTGGTGTGAAATTTTTTCTAAGGCTGCCAATCCCCACCAAAAATATGTTATCATGGGCTCCATGAACCGAAGAGTCTATATTTATCATGAAATATAAGGTTTAAGATGGATAAATTAAATCCTTGATTTAGTGAACAAAGGATCTCTCTCTCTCTCTCTCATCGAAAGACTCCAAGACCGTCCAATGAGCAGAGACTTACTGCTTGGTCGCGCTTTTTGCGCAAATAACCATAGCAAATATGAGGAAAGAAGGGGAGCAAGACCAACTCCAATTCCATTCAACAAGAATCACCAAAACTATTTTTAAAAAACAAAATTTCTCAAAATTTATGCTTTTTAGACACTGTTGAACGAGCCTTCAATGGTCAATGACAAGTGAATCTACCATTCTGCATCATATAGGAACACAGCAGAGTTCCACAAAATTTTGCTAGTCTTGCATTGTCAATCTGTTTCTAATGCAATTTTTTTTTTTTAAAGAAAAGGGTCATAGTTGCACTTCCTATTAACATAAATTACAGTTTCTTGTTTCAAGTATCAACTTTACAAAAAGTGAAGTATAAAAGGAGAGGAAGAGCTAATAAACAACCCTTGGTCTCTCCATCCTCTGTAATCTTCAAGGGTCCCCAAACCATCCAACGAAGATGAAAGCCTTCTCATATGTCAAGATACGCACTATAGAATGTTCCACATTAATGTAGAGGTAAAAGAAGATGAATGTAGTTACTGTTTAAATGTTTCAATCTCTCAGCAAGTCTTCATAAATTAAAAGTTTTGGGATCTCAGACATTCACCTGTTGTTTTCTTTTAGAGCCATGTAACTCAAACATTAATCAAAATTAAAAAAAAATAAAGCAAAAAAAAAAATCAATAAATTATATTCTAGCATGATCTTTCCAGAAGATTAAGGTATATTAAACATGAATGCTTCAATGATCAGTAAAGAGTCATTCCTGGTTCTTGGAGTCAGAAGAAACCATTTAAAGGTGAAGTTCTATATGTTCCATAGAGCGAAATGTCTCATTCAAATCTGTAAATAAGAAAGAAACAAATGGACTGTGCTGCTGTTTCTATTACACCAAATACAACAGTTGTAGTTGTAGTACATTTTCTTACCATCAAAATTTACTTTACAGGTAAGGCAGCAGAAAGAATGAAAACCTAACTTAATTTCTTACCTTCCAAAGTTTCTATGATGCCCCGAGAAAAGCATAGAAGGGGAAACTAGGAGAGAAGGGGAAAAGGAAAATGAGAAAACCAATCTTTTCACCACCCACAATAACTATAAGGCTAGAAAAATAACAAGCAAAATAATCAAAGAAAAGAGCGCCAGCAAGCTGAGGCAGGGTCCTGCACATAACTCCTCTCCACTAATTTAATTTGTTCGATTATCAATCACAGTTGAACTTCACCATTAGCCTCATGAAGTCTAAAACCCATAAAATTTACCTCCTCTCCACTAATTTAATTTGGTCAATTATAAATCACAGGCGAACTTCATCTTCAGCCTCATGCAGTATAAAACCCACACAACTTCCATCTCGTAAGTTCCCAGTCAACCTTTATATATATACACTACCTTAGCAGGCTGCTTCATGCTGAAACTGTTCTAACGGTTTGATGATCAAATTAATAGCATCCTTCATGTCTCTCAAGAAAATTTCAAATATCCTGCATCACTGGCTACTGCAAATGAAAATTTTCTGTAACTCTCAATAATTATTGATCCAATTGACTGGTGCATGCTGGGGCTGCTGATACACTCCTGCAGGAGGGCCCACCACTTCAATGGATCCAGATATGGCCTGAGACTGCTGGAGCAATGGATGAACAGAACCAGCAGCTACCGTCTGGGTTGGGTGGTAGATTCCAGTGAAGGAGCCATGGCCAGCCTGTGTGGGTGTGAACGTCACATGCGGTCCCTGAGGAGGGAGATTGTAGAAAGAACCAGTCTGAAGACTAGAGACGTCCCTCACAGGTGCAGGAATCCAAACAGTTGGACCTTCACTCTGCTAGCAACAGAAATTTGGACACAACTGAATACATGCAGGACAAGAACATAACGCATGAAGTTCACAAAATTCTCTAAATAAACCATTTAAATAACATAATCAAATAAAGTACGTCGAATCAAAATCTAATAATCATTTTAAAGGAGTTGTCCCAGGTAAGCTTTTGTTCAAGCAGAAATGCACTATCCACATGAAGAACACCTTGTGCTACATGCCCCTAAGCATAAGGCATGACACAAAAGAATGTGACAGAGACTCGTGATCAAAGATGTTGTCAACTACTCAGAACTGACTTGTAAATTTGTTGTAATTAACCACTATGAACCTCACATGAAAAAAAAAAAAAAGAACAGATATAGCAGATCAGGATGTCCAAAGAATGCTTCTTTCTGAGCAATATGGCATTAGGCTCCACAGAATATATACATAGTTATGGCTCCATAAATATAGAATAGATGAATATACCGATCCACAGGGCAATTGAGGAGTGGCATCTATTATGCTAGGACTGGCATCTGCAAGTTGCGACATGGATGTCATTTTTCATATACTGAGGCATTCTCATTAGCATTTGCTATCAAAGACTATTTAATAGTTGATTTTCCTTTTTTATGCTAAGTGGTATGATGCATCACTAGATCTTCTTCCTTTTCCCTTTCTTTTTTAAATCAAGCAACTAGAACAGACTGTAAATTTCTCACAACTTGCATTTTGAAGCACTTACAGTTTGAAGAGCAACCTCTGCATGTGGTCTCCTAATTTAGTAAAACCAAAAGATATAAAATATAAACAAAATCATATAAATACATATGAAGGCCTCCTTATAAAATTGACAGACTGATCCAGGATACAAGGGTCTGTATCAAAACTGGTACTTATACCGGTACCTATACTGGCACGGTACCATACTATTACACAGTATGCCTCTTGGTTGCCAGCACAGCAAAATAGCCATAAGTACCATGTATTGGTACTGGCACATGGGATGTATTAGCACAATATGTTCCAACTTGGCTGGTGGTAACAGATAAATCTTTGCTAGGAATTAAAATCTTTGCTAGGAATTAACCACTTCAGGAACAAGAAAACTGACTGGATCACCTAACAAGCAAACATCAACCAACCCTAGAATTGACTCTTTTGCATACTAACAAACTCACTGAATTGACTTTTTATCTCAAGAAATTTAAAGGAAATATTATCATTCCAAGGAAGGCATAACTAGATTATGATCAAGCCACCATAACCACCTCTGTCAACCACAGTTGCATATCTGGCATCAACTATCATCTCAACCACTTAATCCACAATAACTTTGACCCCCATCAGGAAGCAAGAGAACATTGGTACACTCCTTAGATCAAAAAGAAAATTTAAGCATAAACTTTCATATTTATCTGAGAGACTATTTTAATACAGTATGCTAATCCAGTGAGAAGAGTTATATGATTTATCAAACAACGAACAATCCAAAAAAAGTATGTATAACTAGGTTTAAAGTACTATTTAATAAAGAAAGAATAATTTAAGCATAAACTTTCACATTTATCTGAGAGATTGTATTAATATAGTGTGACATGCTAACCTGAAAAAAAGATCAATTTTGTATCATGAATTGAGCTCAAATTTCAGGTATGCTAATCCAGTGAATAGATATAAAATATCATTCAAAAAAAGACATAAATGCATTACTTCAACTAGATTTAACTTACTATTTAATAAACAAGGAATGAAGTATTTAAGCCATTAATCTTCAAAAAGACACCAAAATTCAAATTTATTCTTTGGGAAGTGAGTTGATAGACAACAATCATTGCCATCACAATCCTTATGCAGCCAGGCCGTGTAAGCAGATACGTGAACCACTTGAGCTTACGTAGGTGACTGGCAGCTTATTGTGTCGCCCAACCCCTATGCGAAGTGGTCACCAGAGGATGCACAAGTGGCTGTCCGGGCTGGATTTTGAACATTGATTCTCAATCATTGAATCTTTATTAAATTTTTGCACCTTCATAATTATCTTTTAACCATGCAATTTGCCTTTTCAATTAACCCCAATAATGAAGGTGGATAATTTATTATAGCATCTTAGCACATAATTTTCAGTTATTTTTGCAACTTTGTAGCAAAAGAATCCTAGTAACATGAACAGGCAAGTCTGTAAGTGCAAATAGCAGCAGGTCTATGCTTTCTACAGAATTCAGCCTTCAGAAGAGGGTTTGAGGATTTAAAACAGACAAATGTTCTCAACTATTGAATCTTTATTAAATTTTTGCACCTTCATAATTATCTTTTCTCCATGTGATTTGCCATTTCAATTAACCCTAATAATGGAGGTGGATAATTTATGATAGCAACTTAACACATAATTTTCAGTTATATTTGCAACTTTGTTGCAAAAGAATCCTAGTAACATGAACAGGGAAGTCTGTAAGCGCAAACAGCAGCAGGTCTATGCTTTCTAATGAATTCAGCCTTAAGAAGAGGGTTTAAGGATTTAAAACAGATAAACAAACCGAAGAAAGAAGATTCACCTAAGCTTCAGCTCAAGCAAAGGATTTACTAGTCACTCAAACCAGATCAACCATATCTTGCAAATTAATCAAAACAGATTAAGATTAAAAAGTGTTTATTGCCAAAAATATCTTCAAGACAGCACAATTTTATCAACATGTAGCTACAAGAGAATAGTGAAAATGAGATAGCTTTAGAACCACAATGGACCTTAAACTAAATATGATGACAAGTTTCTAACCAGTGTTGGACAAGAACAACATTTGACATCCACAATGATGACCAATTTTGCAAGTTAGTTGCAAATGATGAATATATAATTTATGAAATGGTGATAAAGTAACGTTAAATCAAAATCTTGTAGAAATTAAAGGATTGGAAAATAAAAGCTTGTTAAACAACTGTAGTGGGTTTGAATGAAATATTATCATAAAGCACAACACTAAAGAAGAATACCCTGAACCAGGGTTGGCTGAACCATGCCAACTAGCTGGTTTGGCACATACTGAACCAAACTGGGCCAGGACTAGCAAGGTTTGGGCCATCGGTTCAGTACAGGCCCTGAACCAGCCTGTCTGATACCGAGCTGAACTACCTAGTTTTACTTGGTTTAGAGCAGTTTGGGCAGCTGCCTGTTAAAACAATGAGGCAGATAGCCTCCCACAAAGTTCTCTCTCCTGCTTTGTTATTTCTCTCTAACCTATTTTCAGGCCAAATACAGGAAATTTCTGTTGTAAAGAAGCAGATTTCATCTCCAAAACAGATAATGATCTTCCACTTCTCCTCCTCCCTCAACTTTTCTTTTCCATTTTTTTTGTCTGAAATAGGTAAAAGATAACAAAATGAGGGAAAATCATACCAAAGATTTTTGTATTTTGGCATGATTTTATGATATGCTATAGATCTAAGGATAATTTATACATTGCAGAGAAAGCATAACTTTTTCATCATTGTAATTTTTTATACTAAAAATATTTTTAGATTAAAAATAATAAAATAATATTTAGATAATTTCTGTAAAATTGGTAGCACATTTGGGGGTATGCATGCTAATTGCTCCCTCAATTTCATAACAATCTATCATAATTTAGGCATGATAATTCTACTCGAACCTAAACCAAATTTGAAATAAAGTTGAAAAATAAGTGGTGATTAGTGCACAACCATGTGCTCAAAAAATATATTACCACTAGTAGAGTCCTACACTAATCTAAATTAAAAGTTAATTATATATATTTATAATTAAATATTAATTTAGCATTTAAAATTAATTTTAAAACATTTTAGAAAAATATAAAAATTATGAAAAATTAGTGTTATGCTGATAAAAATGCAGAACTATTTTCTGAAGTAAATTATATATTTTTTAAAAAACAAAAATTAAGAACTAGAAAAAAAATATGAAAAATGTATTATGTTGATAAAAATACAGAAGTATTTTCTTAAGTAATTCATGCATTTTTTTTTTTTTTTGCATTGCGACTTAAATTATATGATTTTTAAAAATAGATAAAAATTAAGAAACTTAAAAAATTATGAAAAACTACTATTATGTTTGCTGATAAAAATGCAAAATTTTTTTCTGAAAGTAATTCACACTTCTTTTCTGCTATGTTATAAATTGTCTAATTTTTAAATAGTTATCTAAATAATTATTAATTTAATTGCAATCTTTTACATGTGTTTGCCAAACTTGCAAAAATAGATTTAGGAATGATGGAAAAAGGGTAAAATGGAGCATGACACTAATTGGGAGCATAATGTGGTACTTTCCTATAGGCATCATTAGAGGTGCAAGTGGTGCAATGCAAAGTGAAGATGTGTGACAAGATTGAAGTAGCATTTAGTTGGTGATTACCCTGATGCGGCCACATGTAAGAAATATCTACAGGAGGTTCGATAGTTATTCAAGAAACACTCCATTGGTTTTAGAGAGAGCACGTGAAGAAGTGCCAAGAAACATGCAAAGGTTGACTGTCAAACAGTCGAGCTACATTTATCCCATTTAAGGGATCTAAAGGATTACGAGGCATCAGAACCAGGTGACATGGAGGAGGCTTAGATTCAGACTACCATATGGGACAGCCTTAATGACTGATGGCAGAGGAAGAAGGTGGCTAAGCATAGGGTTCAGTTTGGACCCTCACAATAATGAAAGAGACTGTGATTCTTGGGTAGATCCAAGCTACAAGAGGAGTATAGTCAGGGAGATTGCCGATAGAGGTGTAAACCAAATAGCTTCCATGTTTGGAGCCTTTGATAGAAAGAAAGAAAAGAAGAAAGAGATATAGGGGTAGGGGGTCACTGCTCATGATATAGATCCATGTCTTTCCCAACAGAAATTCGAAGCAACAGAGAATTGATACCATACTTGCAAAGGATGAAAAAAGATGTGGAAGGTCATTGCTGCATGATTTCATTTCATCTATATCCTTGCAAATATTGTAGAAAACATATACTATCAACATGTCATTCGCTCCATTGAGAGCCAGTAGCATAGATCATTCTAGGTCGAAAGATGTATAAGGTGAGCTACTAGATAATAACAAGGAGCTGAATAAATGGATAGCCTCCTACCAAAATAAGTGGGACACTTGAGGTGTGATATTGATGTGTAATGGTTGGACAGAGCCCAACAGGCAAAACGCCATTAATTTCTTGACCTATTGTGACATGATACTTTTCCACAAGTCAATTGATGCTTGAGAGTAGATATGGTCGTAGTGGCATAGAAGGCAGTCACGCGAAGGACTTGGTAACCAGCCAATAGTTTTGAAAGCAGGTCAAGCTAATTGTGAAGGTCATTGTACCACCATATCGAGTACCTAAAGCCACGGATAGCGAGAAATACTTACATATAGGCCTTTACCATCGCATGACGATGGCTGCTAAGGCCAAGATCAGACAAGTAGATCCAAAACATGCTGATAAGTATATTGACATCATCGAGCAAAGATAGAAGCACCAAATGGGTAAAGGCCTACATCTAGCAACTAATCTTAATATAATTTTCAATGATTATTGATTTTTCGAAATTAAATCTAAGTTTATTTACTAAAACATTGATAACATGTATGGGTAGCTTCCTACCTCAACCTGAAATTCTAGTACAATGCCACAGGAATGGACATGGACAAGAAAATTTTAACTACCCTGCACAATGTTATGCATACGGTAAAGCCTGTTCTGTTCATTGCTGTTCAATATCCATAGATGAGTTACATTTATAGTGGGTTCTAATATGACAATTCAAGTAGATAATTAACTAACATGCCCTGTGTGTTTTGTGGACTAAAGTTTTTAAGAAGCGCACCCACAACTTCAGTGAGAGGACAGCTATGACAATCAAAGACAACATAAATCCACATAATTTTTGGACAAAAAATACAAATGATCTTGTATTTTATGATAAATAGTATCTGATCTATAATTTTCTTTATTGCATTTGTAGCTGACAGATGGTTCTATTTTGGCCTCTCTTCGAAACATCTCAGATGATTAATCATCCAGATTCCCTCACAGATGGTCTCATCTAATGGTTAAGTGTAATTGGTTGACTTTTGCCCTAATCCACATCAAGCAAAGGAATATCCTAACTCAAAAATAGCTTAATGACCTCATGTATGTGTACTATAATTTGAAGCTCAAATTGAAATGTATGCAAGAGGTGGAGCTAAAATATAATAAACTGCTCCACAATAATTTTGTATATTATCAGGACAATTTGATGATTGGGTGGCTTGAGGGCCAATAATGCCTAGAGCTTAATAAGCCAGGATCACCTTTTCAACCATCTAATTTCATAACTAGGGCAGTTGGGGTACGTACTGAATAACGGGTAGAACAATACATGCCATGCTCATTGATAGCCGATCAAGCACACAGGAGAACTGATCATCATCACAAGGTTTTATGTTCAAGATATCATTCTAAAGGTTTGACAGAGTTTCTAAAAAGAGGTCATCGTGATATTTGGTTTAGGCAAAAAGGTAGGACAAGTCAAGATGGTGGGCCTAGTCAAGCCACCCAACAAAGATAGGCAAGGGCATGCAGGGCAAGAAAGCGGTTTTTCTAATTGGCAAGAAAGGAAAAGGAAAAAAAACTATTTCATCATTGGAGAGAGTGGAGAAGGAGCCCATTCACTCTAATTCTATGATCAGCAAGCCATCAGATGATCAGTTGCCCAGATCATCTCGCAATTCTAGCAATAACGATGATGACAGCTCGAACGATGATGAATCTAATGGCTAGGGAGGTGGCAGTGGACTTGGCACAGGTGCACATGGCTTAGCCCTATAGCCCTATTTGATTCAATGAGGAGTCACAATTTACCTACATCAAGCAGGATACAGACCATAGCACATGATTTAGAGCCCGTGAGGACACGATTACATATCAAAGCAAGCACCTCGTGATAGTTCAAGACACAGCTTTGCTACTGCGAATGATATAGTACACAAAGTAGGATTCTTGGATGTATTTGGGTTTGAATCATACATTGGATCTTATTCTGTACACTCAGGAACTAACCCATACGATTATCCTTCATCTAAGGCATCATATTCTAGTAGCTACTGTCCTCCACTTCCTTAGCCAGATTATGGGTCAGATTTCACTACCTTAATCTTCTCTCAGATTGAATTACCACCCCAATATCAAGTATCCAATTAATACCCAGTAGAAGCTAATTATCAGGTGCAGGGATAAGGCATTATCCAGTTGGAGTCAAATCTCAGGCTATTCTTTATTGTACAGAATGTTAGCCAATTAGAAAATAACATGTATATAAATGAATATGGCTGAAATAAGAATGTTGAGATGGATATATAGTAATACAAGAAAAGATAAAATAAGAAATAAAGTTATTTATAAAAAGATGGAGGTAGCACCAATTGAGGATAAATTGAGGGAAGAAGAACTTAAATGATTTAGACATATATAACATAAACCTAAAGATGCACATGTGCGAAGAAGTGATTTGATACATATAAAAGAAAAAAAAGATAGAGGTAGAACAAAAATTACATAAGAGGAAGTAATAAAGAAAGATTTAAAATCTTTACATCTTACAGAAAATATGACTTAAAACCAAGTTGAATGGAGAAAAAGGATTCATGTAGCCGGCCCCAACTTATTTGGGATTAAAGCTTTATTGTTGTTGTTGAAGAATCTTGACATTTACAAGTGAGACAGATATTCTACAAGGAACTAGATGTTGGTGTGCAATCTCTAATACAATAACTTATTTATACATTTTTAATTATATATATTTTATGCATCCTATATTGCATTTATGTGGATGTGCATTCTCTTTTGCATTGATTAATTGATCATATAGTAACATTTCCTCAAAAATCAAAATGATAGAGAAACATTAATGAGAAAAACCTTCAATAATGAGAAAAATAAAAACAAAAAAAAGGCTTTTAAGTGTATCGCCTCTACGTACCATGTGTCAGTATGAAACTGAAATGGTAACGTAACGAACTAGTCAGCAATTGATATGGATCCCAGTATCAGTTCAGCAGACCTAGCCTTGAATCTAATAGACAAGTTACTAAAAAAAAATAAGAAAATGGTGGAAAGATTTCTTCAAGCAGCACCTTGCAGGCATGTTCTACTTTAGACAGGAGTCTCTTTTTATCCTTCAGAACCTCGAACTTTAAATCCTTTCTCAAACATATTGTTCCACTACAGAGAGCCTCCTCTTCTAGATTTAATCTTTCTTTACCTCTCTTGACCATGCACCTCCTTCAAAATCCTGTGGCAGAGATAGGGTGGGGTTGGAAGGGGTCAGGTATAGGGGGGCCATGGACTCCTCAAACTTGGAATTTTCTTTTTTTTTGGGTAAAATGCATGAATCTGTTTCTCCAATGCCTGCCACCTCTCAATCCAATCTCCCTTCCCAATCACCTGCTTGATCTACTGGATGGCGGCCCTAAAAGAACTCTCAGACATGCCTTCCCCTCCCTTACTTTTGGTAAGATAATGTTTCGACTCCTATTACACTTTCAAGGGATGGAAATCTGCATGCCTTTCAAGGAAATAAATTTTTAACAGTCCTTTATAAACTACAATTCCTTTATATACAATTTTCGGAAAAGATAGAAGAAAGCAAAACATACAAAAATATGCAATAGTAATTCTTAAAGAGTACACAAGAGAAAGGAAAAGGATAACATGAAAATAAATGTTATACCATACAAAAGAAGCTAAAATTGCAATTTGAAGAGATAGGCTCCTATTTCAAGATTTGAAACTCGTATCTTCATCTATCCCCACCACCTCCATATGTGCATGTGTAATATCCTTTTAGGTAAGTAAAATACTGATTAAATCTTATAGAAATTGCTTAGCTTGCTAAGCTCTGGTTCTGATTAAGTTGTTTATGAGTTTAATTTATCTGCAACATACAACATCTTCATGAAACATAACAAGCATGGGACAGCAGAGAAATGTATTAACTATTACACTACAGTTGAAATGGTAGTCTAAAAGTGTTGTGTAAATAAACAAGGATAGTTTCCTTCATTCATTTTAGTCCTCAGCTTCGTACAAAGTTATAGTCACTCCAACAGATGGAAACAGCATAACCTAAGTTGAAAGTGGAAGAACGCACCTGTTGACCATTAATGTAGGCATTATTTTCCTTAAAATGAGTTGCACTGTCCTCGTTGCCAGTTGAGTTCCCAGAGGATGCACCAGGAGTAGGATTATAACTGGCTGGAGTTGAACTGTATGTACTGAAACCAGTTGGCATTCCAGTATGGGTTGGATTACCGTTGTTAGTTGGAGGCTTATATTGAGAGAGGGAATACTTGACAGGATTTGCAGCAGTTGCAACTGCTGGTGGCGGATATACACTTCCAGTAGGAAGTTGCTGGGGGAATGTGGTATTACTTAAAAAAGGGTGAACAGTTGGGGGTGGAACATAGAACGGTGAGAAATACTGACTATATGGAATGTAGTTAGCAGGATAATGAGATAAGTGAACACCAGCAGGCTGCCGAAAGACAGGGATTGGTTGCTGGTTGATGGCAAGAGAGCTCGGCATAACTGCAGCAGCTTGGGTCACAAGCAGGGTCTGCCCTGTTGAGGACACAACAGAAGAATTCCCACTCTGTGGGAGGGGGGAAAGACATATAAGCGTCAGTAAGCTAATAATTCTGACACAAGGATGCAAAGAAGAAAAAAGTAAAATTTCAATTAGAAACCTGAGAGAAATTTGTAGAAATGTCACTTTATGCAATTTAAAAAAGCCACAGGCTTTCCTGTTTTAATCAACGAAAAAATGCATTACCAATTTAGTGCACTCCTGTCAGAAAATTCTAGTGAATATTTGTTTTCATTTCTTCAAAATATATAAGACAAGAAAGAGATGACAAACTTCAGAAATTTTCTCTGCTACTCAAATACCATAAAGTCTAACCATTATGATTACATTATTTAGTGGAGCTTTGGAAATCAACAAGAGATCCCATATTAAAATATGTAATTATAGTATAAGGAAATTTGTCCAGGGACATAAAAAGTTAAAAAACTTAAACTCAATTTCAAATAAAATGGGGAAGTTTGCTTAGTTAAGTGATAATGAAAGAAGGGGAAAATATGAGGACACTTGAATGTTGATTCTTATATATTTAAAAAAATGATAAAAAATGCTTGTAACTCATACCTCCAGCTGTGAGAGGCCAGTTTGAGGAGGTAAGACCGCAATGCTTCCATTGAATTTGGAAGAAGCACCAGGCGGAAGAAATGGAGAGAAGCGAACATCACCATCAGCAGATGGTCGAAAAATTTGAGTACAGTAGCTTGTAGATGGATCGAAATGCTGTTGGACCTGAATAAATGAACATCAAATAATTAAATTCGATTGTTTCAATCATTTGAAGAGTTTGGACTGCAAGCAATTGCAAAAAAAAAAAAAACAAAAATGCAAGTATATATGTCAAGTAACAAATATCCTAATCCACCCCCGCTGTATTAACAATAAATGGAAAGTCATAGTTAATATTACAAATGGAATGAAGTTGACAAATAGATCAAGGATTGAATGGACTAAAGAAAGAAAAGATCGATGAAACATACATATAGCTGACACTAGAAAAGAAGCTCTATGACTAAATTAAGTTGAGGCACAACACCCATGTTCAATGACCAATACAATGACCACCAATACATAGGATGAACATTTGGTTGCATGACTTGGGCCTCTAATATGGGACAAAGCTATCATCCTGACTAGGTGAAAGTTCTGTGGCCTTCAGATCTACTGCCATCATTGCTCCCAAGACACATCTTACCCTCCTGTACATGTCAAGATCACTATTCAAAGGGCTTGAACATCAAACACGACTGGATAATGAGATCTCAAAGGTGATGCAGGCAGCAAATCCATAGCCAGAATAGAACTTTCTATGTGTATTTTGAAGGCAACGGAGTCCTCTAAAGCAGGACATATCTTAACATTGATGAAGCACAGAAAAGACCTACAGCTACAGGTCTGAATCCATCTCAGGACAGCTACTGAACAATTGACGGAGATAATTTTTCTTAGGGGAAAGGTTAATATTTCAGGTTATCAAAGAAAAGAACCCTAAATGTGTAATTTAAGTTACAAATCACTTTGGTAGCTTAAGAAATTAACTCCCAAGATATACATCAATCCATTAATTCATCAGATTAGCATTATGCAAGTCCATGTATCTACAGTAGACAAAGTTAAACAAATTTTCATTACTTCTGTATCATTAAGATTTTTAACCTTGTCTCTTTGGACAATGGAATTGTAAATAGTATAGATATAAATAGTATACAAGGTTTAACCAGATTCACGAGCTTTTCCAGCTGAGGATATGGAGCTCAGATATTAAATAGCTCATTGCTTGTTTCATATGATTTTATAATAATTAACTAAAGAAAACAACAATGAATAGCTAACCATTCAGAGTAGAGACTACAATCTGATGTTAATAGAGCTTATAGCATCATAAATTCTAGCAGATAAAATACATGACAAGAGGTTAAAGGCTTACAACAAAGCCTGGTATGCGAGAGGCTTCCTGTGACTGAGGCTCAGCACCTTCAAGGATTGCAATTTGGCTGCCCAGTACCGGTGGTACCAGTCCAAAATTTGAAAAAGTTGGTGCAGTAACCACTGGGTATTGAGGACCTTCTGGAGCTAAACTTGTTTCTGGTTTTGGTTGATTACTTTCTGGTGCTGCAGGGATGTTGGAGGAAATTTCCTGCTCCTTGGAAAACATATTTTCTGCAGTCTGCACTGGTGGCTGCAGATGATCTGAATAATCAGCTTCTTGAGCAGCGGACACATTGTGAATGCTGCACTCAATACAAACTACCAAATTACTGAGAAGAACCACATTCCATTAACAACAAAAATGAATAAACATATATTTCTTGGGGTTTCCAGGGTTTGGGGGGAAGACAAATCCCATTCTCTAGCCCATTGCCTACAGGGCTATTCCTTATAAAAAAAATGGACATATTTATAACATTCATATGTTCCATAATCTGGTAAGTACAGCATATTAATGGTCCCTATAAGTAGCATTTCATGAAATGCTTTATTATCCTGGACTGGAATATCTCCATACCAGCAGTCTAGCAACAATTCATTGTAAACCATAAACTTGCACAGACATTTTCTAGAAAATCACAAGCAAAGTAATCGAAATAAACATCCAAAGTGAATTGTTGCGTTCATTAAAGGGAAAAAAAATGTTTAAATATATATAGAACTTTAGAAAGGATAGCAGAAGATTGGCAACTTGTGAATATAATAAATACAACATGAATTAGGCACAAAATTAGCAAGAAAAAGAAACTATTAAGGAAAACAAACATATCTTTAGAATTTGGATATATTAATTTGAAAGGTGATGGATACAATTAACATGCCCTTGAAGGCAACTTCGACTGACATTAATGAGTTTGAAACTGCCCAATCTTCTCAGTATGATGGAGTTCTTTTAAGAGAGAAAAGAATTAAACCACTTAGGATCTAAAAAGCCTTGAATTAAAAAAGAAAATGAATTATCTGAAAAGTTTGTCCATTTAAAGACAACTGTACAATTTAAAAAATATTGAATAAGGTTAAGTCAACAAGGTCTCAAACCCTAAGGAAAAAAGCAAAGACAAAAACAAAGATAGACAACTATTTATTAACAAGAATTGGCAGTCACCAGGAGTTGAATCATGCAATTATTTCAATAACCCTTTGTTATTTTCAATATGGTTTAAGCCATTTAATCGCGGCATGTAAAGGCCTTTTAATCATTAAGCAACATTCTAGTCAATTAATCAAATAACAATAATAAATTACAGTCAAGTGCATGTGAAAGCATGACCCTAGTGGAAGAGAAGGGGGGAAATTGCAACTGATGTGTCTTACATTGGAGAAAGCTCTTCAACATTTTCTTCGACCTCCTGAGATGACTCAGACAACTGCTCCAAGCTCTTGTCACCATCAGGATCATTTGCAAACCTCATACTCAGCCCAAAATTGGCATCAAAACTTCCAAAGCTCAGACCAGTTATCTGAGATTCTGAAACCTGAAGATGTTGTGGAATGATAACATGTGTCTCTGAAAACTGCAGCTCCTCCTCTAGCTTGTTCTGCAGTTTCAAACTAGGGTTCTCAGTAGGGGTAGAACTTGATGCAGGTAGTGAGGGAGCAACAGCATCTGCAGAGATAGGTTGAACTTCAGAAGTGCCGCTTATGCCAGAGGCCTGAGCAGAATTCACACTTGTTGGTTTCAGTTTCCACTCCTTAGCAGGACCAACTGCTGAATGAAAATTGTGTAAACAACTCAGATTAGGCAGGAGAAGATAAAAGGAACATTCAAATACTTAAACAGCATATACTCAACGATAAACTAATATATGCACAAAAGAGATGATAAGTTGCTGAAAACAAAGAAACCTAGTTAGACAAGGGAAAAAAAAGAAATCAGACTAAGTAAATGCACTTGTTAAATCTGTGTAGAATTAGTTCATACGGATGATCTCAGAAGAACTTACATCGCTAATATGATCATGGAAAGGAACGGTGCTTGAATAAGGGCAAAAGATCAACTATATCTTCACATCTCTTCTATCAACCAATGCTTAAAGAAATGTGGCAGTTCAACCTATAAAATTTGGTAACTTGAGCAGCAGTTGTTTGGCAGAAAGTGGATACATTACCCTAACTTAATATGAGCGTATGAGTGCCAAATAGATAATTTGATGTCATATGTCCGCTAGCCAACCCAGCTGACAATTTTTTTCCACTGTACAAGGCAGGCATAGAAGATCAGCACTAATGATGCAAGAAAAGCATCATCCAGCACTAGCTACTGGGAACTAAATCTTACAAATCAACTTTCTAAACTTTTAGGGTTTCATCTAAATTTAATTTGTTGACAAAGATTTTGCATCCTTCAGGTTCCCCTTAAATTCTGTTCAAACATCAACTCCGAAATTGAAACCCAAATTTGTCAGTAAACAGTTAGTACTCATGGTTAGGTCCACAAAAGCATCCATCCTACATGTCTGACAGAGGTAAGTACCTGTAAAGTGACACTGAGGTCTGTCAATTCATGTCCATGGCATCCCAACGTTATTTTGTAGAGGTGTAATCATACATAAGGCATTGGTGTGAAATTGCCATCCAGACATCAGATTTAAAGGCAGTCACAGAACTGGCTGATTAAAATCACTACCGATATACAGGTCTGATTGTCTGATGACCAAGGTCCAAGTCTACGATGAGTATCCATGTTGCAACACCCTTGTTAATCATACAAATCCAAAATATCAAAAATCAAAAATCCAAAATATCTAAAATCATACGTGGGAAGTAACAAGATAGTGAAAATACGAAAACCTAGAAGTACCATGGAGTCAGCTTCTTAAGAGAAAACATTCTACACATGCCCCATACTCCAAATCATAACTTAATTATTGAAGAACCATGTCTTACAATGTAGAAAATGATCTTTTGAAGGGTAAATAAGAAGTTGAAACTTATCCTCTATCACAAGAAATCCATAAAACTAGAAAATGAATCAATTTTGGTGCCGGAAAGAGAGCATACAAAGCTTGCAGCTTAAGCACTAAGATTCAAGTTGACCCTCAAAGAAAAACAAAGCAGCGGCAGTTTATATTCAGTGGAACAAGAGAGTTGACAAAATGAAAGATTAAAATAGATCCACCAACAAAAGAAAGTAAATCCAACTAAGAAATAATAGGTAAAGAACTAACTCTAATTAACTGGAAAAGCATTATAAAAGAGAAACAAATTAGTTTAGTCAAGTAACTTACTAAACAGATTTAACGTCGAGATGTTTATGGTTGTGACAAAAACTTGGGAGCAAAAGGTCCCAAAAATAGAGAATTTTCCTATTATTTTCCATCCAAAATTTCAGTTTGTTCTTTAGGAAGACCGGAAAAGGTGATCATTATTTTTTCAATAACTCCTGAGTTGACACCTTTAAATCAAGGATTTTCAACCATTTAGTCTTCTCAAAAGTACACATGGCCTTCTTTATAGTTTTAGCCTCAAAACTTAAGGTGGATGAGACTTTGACCCAAAATTGTTTGCTATATAGAAAGAAAGCAGCTTGCCATCTGCTATGAAGGTTCTCGAAAATGCTAGTTAGTGAGTGCACTTGCCATTTGAGTGTAGTGTACCAACCTCCACCAATAAACTGGACATTTTTCAAACATATGATTGCTTGGCTCTAAAGTTCAGCAGAAACTCCAAAACTGGAATCACCACAGTGCTGGTTGATTTGTGAGATTGATCCAAACTGACTCAGAGGACCAATTTTAAGTACATATGTGCACTTTGTGCTAATTTTTCATCCTTCATTCGTTTCTTTGAATTTAATGAAGCAATTTTACCATGGGAATTCTAGATTTTACAAGTATTTACTTTTGGGAAGATCTGAAAGAATTAAAATAATGCCTTACAAAGAATATCAGAGGGCCAGCAACATTTTTTTCTGGGACATATTTTTCACTTATCCTAGCTTGACTCATCAACACCTAAATTTTTACTTCTGCCAGGCAGTGTATTGTTGGCTTCTAAAAGATACAACCTATAAAAAGTTGGCAACAATTTGGCTACCAGTGATTCAGAATAAGTACAATGAGCAAATATTTGACTGGGAGACGATGTTTCAATCTTGTCCTGAAATGTTTGGACACTGCTTAACTCAATCTGCTTGTTGTTTTGTAGAAAAGCAAGCAAAAATATTTCTCTAACATAAGCGCCATATGCTTGGTTTTATCTGAAATTCATTAGAGTCAGCTGTCTTCTTTATTTCCATTGGTGGTTTTCCAATATCCTGTCAATGTAGGGACACTAGAGGCTAGTTGTTTCTTCTTTCTTTTGTTGTTTAGGTATTTGATTCCTCAACCTTGTTAAATCATCAACATAAGTCGAGTGTCTAGGTCCAATTTTCAAAAAGAAAGTGATGATGCTTGAAGTAGATTTTGATGCTTGAAACTAATAATACAGGAATTCAGTAGGATGCACATATTAAGGATTCAGTGACTATTCATTCCATGTTGTCCAACTTGTGAATATGGATGTCAAAAATGCAATGCGCTTGTCAAGTAGGGGTCATGCATATTCTCAAAAGGATACTCCATTTTCTTGAAGTACCACTGTACAGGCTCAACTGGTTCTTTTTCTCTGTTTCCAGACCTTTTTGAGTTCACCATTATACAAGCTAATGTATATATACGCATGCATCTACATATGCATGCAAAGAAATGTGTGCATCTGTATGTAATAGTCCCAGAATGCAGCAAGCCATCGTCAATGTTTTTATATTTTATTCATATATTCCAGATACTTCAATGTAGAGCTACTATCACAGGCTTTGCATATCCTGATTAAAGCATGTGCAAGGCACACGTCAGACACTAGTGCTTCATAAAGACAAGTTTGAGGGAGCAAGATAATAGAAATTGAAGAAGGCAAGGAGAATCAACCAAAGATTTTTAATTAACATTTACAGCTTGCACACATACTCCCTTTAAACATATATTGATTTACTGCCTCTTTTATATCTCCAAACTTTCATATGAATTATTATAAATACAATAATATTTTCTCTTCCACATCTTATAAATAAAAGATAGGAAGTAGGAATTAAGAGAAGTCACTTATTTAAGGAGAGTCCAGGCTGATATATCAATGTTGCTTTAAAAGATATGTAGCATGGCCAAAACTCCAAATTAAGCTACAATACTCCAATATCCTACCTTGTCTCATTAAGTTGAACCTAGATGGGGCTTGAAATGATCTTTCAAGGAAGATTAGCATCAAATTCCTCCACACAGTTTACTCTGTTCTTAGACTAGATAAGAACAGTTTGTGGGAGCAGTTTGTTCTGGAGAGAGAAAAGAACATTGGATATTGTACCTTTCTGAGGACCATTTACTGGCTGTGATCTGCTGCTGTAATTAGACGATGGCCGGCTGCCTACAGAGACAGTGGTAGAAGAGGAAGATTCATCTTGTGATGAAATTTGGTTCACATCAGGTCCATTAGATTTGCATTGTGTCCTTCCTTGATTGGTAGAATTGCCCAATTCTGAAGAATTCTTTCCATTTATAGATGACAATTCAGAACTAGCAACTTCATGAGATGCAACTCTGTTGATGTTCGTCTCCCCAGATATTCGTTGGCTCCCAACTTCACATCCAATGGCACCAATAACACCTGGAATGCATGCATCACGAGATGGCACAAGTAGAGGGTCTGAGGCTGATGCATACACTCCTGATACAGATGTTGTTCTTCTGGACGATAAGAACTGCTCAGAATTAGGTATAGACTCACCAGATGCAGAAACACTTTTTACATTGCCAGGTGGTGGTGTCACCATCTTATTTATTTCAGTGGTAGAACTATCCTCTGCTGAGGTATTACAACTGACACTGGACTTTTGGCTTGTACCTCCCAGTCCCGCAATCAGGTATTCCATCCTGGGAGAACCATTAGCCAGGCCAACTGCAGAGCTGAGAAAATAAAGCATGATAAGTCTCAAACATGCAAGAAAAAGAGATTTCTTCAAACTTAGAAGCCATGAAGGAAATGAAGATGAAAATTGGAGAGATCAAATATTATCTTCTAAGATATTAAACACATAAATTATTAAAAAAAGCCCCACAACACAACATAAGCACCAAAGAAATCAGTACCAAAACATGCAGCCTGTTTAGGCAACCAAATTGATCAGGCCATGCATTATCTTAGGAAAAAACAACTGAGAAAACCATAGATTCTTCAAAAATGAAGACAATAATTTCAAATACAAGAAGACTAAGGCCCCATTTGGTATTGCTGTTGGTAGTAAAGCTTTCTTCTTTAGAGCTTTTGATAGCAAAAGCTTTACTACCAGAGCTTTTATAAAAAAGCTGTTTGCTATTTGATAACTACATTTCTATACTGAAAAACTTTATATCTATTTGGTAACCAAACTGAGAAAGCACTTTTACAATGAGAAAATGACAATAAAGGACATTCATAATATATTTAACCATCTAGTTGTTTGTTTTATTAAAAACTGTTGTAAGAAAATATCATAATTCATAAATTATTATAATAATGTAACATAATGATATTATAATATAATGATATTATATTATCACATTATGATTATTATAATATAATAATGATAATTAATATAATAATACAACATTATTATAATGTTATATTATAACAATATAATAGTATTATATTATTATTACAATAATATAATATTGTAATACTATTATAATATTATTTTATGATATCATTGTTATAAGAAGTAGCCTTGATTATATTCGAATGCAATCAAACCTAGATCCGGTCACCTTCCTTATTCTTGAATCCATACAGTTCACGAATCCCTAAAATGAAAAAAGTGAAAAAGGTGAGATAGCTTCAGGATCCGCATCGATCCAAGGGTGGGAAAGGTGACCAGATCCTAAACTTGGCTATATTTGAATCTAGCCAAGTCTACCTCTTATTATAATATTATATTATTATCATTATTTATTATAATAATATAATAATGATTATGATAATATACTAATGATAATAACATTATCTTAATAGTACTATAATATTAATATAATATAGTATAGTTATTATTAGTTCATAATTATCTTATTCATAATTAATATAATAATATGATATCATTGTAACAACATAATAATATTTTGTTATTACAATAACAATAATATAATATTAAAATATTACTACAATATTATATAGTACTTTAATAATATTATTATAATAATATATTATTATTGGAATTTTATTATAACAAAATATTTTATGATAGTAATAATATAATGATGATTATTATAATAATATAATAATGATAATAATATTATATTAATGGTATTATAATATTAATACAATATAATATAGTTATTATTAGTTTATAATTATATTATGTTATAAAGTATGATGATTTTTATTATTATAATATTATAAAAGAGGGGTAGCTTTGTTTTAAAAGAACTTTTCCGCATTTAGCAAGTAGAGTTTTTGGAAAAATCTCCAAAACAGAACTTTTCTAAATAGAGCTTTTAACAGATTTTTGGAGAACTGAAAAGCAGTTCTGAAAAATTTATCAAACACCCTAAAATCCCTCAAAAGCACTTTTAGGCCTCTAAAAACACTTTTGGGTTCTCCAAAAGCCCAACCAAATGGAGCCTAGCTCTAGTGCATTATGTATCAATTGTAAAATATAGATCCACTACTATAAGCAGTAACAGAACTATGAATGTATCTTTTGGACTCAATCATATAATCAAAACCAAAACAATAATGCCAGACTTAATTGCTATCATCCTATTAAAAGAAATGGCTTAAACTTGTCGAGAAATGCCAACCTAGCATGGGTGGAGGTGTCAACTACAATGCTTTATCTTGCAACCATCAATGGACTTCCCGAAAGTGCATCGGTGCATAACTAAGATTATAATGATGCCGCAGCAGTTTGCATAGTGTTGCAGGAATACAACAAGCATAATAACCAGTGATTGAGTAAAATAAACCACACAAGAAGCTAAGTAAGTTGGGCATGGTATCCTACCACTGACATTAAGTTGCCACACATTAAAACAGTTTCGTCAACAGAATGATTCTCAATATCAGTAAATTAGGTGTGTCAATGGCTTCCGGAATTCTACAACTTATACAAATATAAGAAACTGAGCATGTGTGCATGCATGCAACACAATTGTTACCTAATAACAGACTTTGAACTGCAAGCAGCAACAGAATAACAAAGTAACCTCTCTTACGGACTGCAAAAGAAGACTACTTCGAGATGCATGAAGGGGGGAAAAACTGTACTACTTCGAGATGCATGAAGGAGGGAAAAACTGTACCTTGACACAGTGGTAGCAGACTTATTTTCTGTGGTGATAGGTGAAGATGAAAATGTGATGCTCTTATCTGTACTTTGATTGACACCATTTTCCTTGCCAACACCAACATTACTTCTACCCCCAGCATCTGACAAGAGATAATTAGTAAGCACTATTCAAAACTATCAAATAAAAAAAGAAACAATAATACAATAAGTAGAATAGCCATAATGCGAGGTGCATGTCTTCCAAAAAGGATCATTAAAATTTGGGATAATAATGTTGTGCATGCTATATGATGTCATTCTTTCTAGAGATACTGAAGAAAACCTTGAAGTATTCAACTAAAACGTGACAAGCAAAACTGCAATAGAATGGTCATGCTATAAGACCAGAAATAAAGTATTTGATCTGTACAAATGTACAAAATTTATAGTTTAAACAACTGGAAAAATGAGAAGCACATATGCATAAGTACAAAGATGTAACACAGATGGAGCCCCCATGCATGGTAAATGTAGAGATGTACTAAGGATCATGCACTCAAAAGAAGAAGGATCCGACACATCATGCAATGTCAAAAGCTAGCAATTTTACTTCCTGGTGAATATGAAGTAGACATGGCAGTTCCAAGAATAACATAAACATAACTGCTGAGTATCATGATACCGCTACTGCCCATGTACCTTAAAAACCATACACAGATAAAAGATTGTCTTGTAAGTAAATGAGTACCTACCATGAGAAATATAGCGAGAAGAATAATTTCCCCTACCACCCCTACCCCCTTGCCCTTGCAACCCTGGTCTCCACCTAGAATCAGCAGGCTCCCTGTTCTGCATAAAGCTAAAAAGCAATTTATTAACAATTTGAACCAAATCAGCAAACTGCAAGCAAGAAAAATTTACCAATATCATTTCTTCTAGAGAATGGTAAGTAAATGACACATCAGCTCACTGGGAAATTCATTGACAAATTGGTTGAGTCTAATCAGGAAAATTCCATAAAGGCACACACACATATAAGATGGTGATAAACAATGCTGAAATGCTAACAACGCATTTTACACGCAAAATATCGAAATATTGATGTCTTCTGCATCATTAAAAATATTATGGAGCTGTAATCCAGAAAATACATCAAGAAATGCACCTATTCAGAAACCGAAGTCAAGAATCAAGATGATGGGGGGGAAATCTGTTCAATCTGATTTGTTGATAAATATATGTTATAAACGCATAGGTCATCTGGAAAAAAAGCACTCAACCAAAACTAATTTACAATAGTATGAACCATTAGTGGAAATATGTGATTGGATATATGCACCAAAAAATATACACAAAGCAAATGTTCATTGGCAAACAATAAATTTGTTCCAGGATATGGAGTCCCTTCTAAAAATACAGGTTGATAAATAGACATACCCAAAAATAACACTGATTTTTTGTTAAAACTTTCACCATATAACATTGTCTGGACCAGCCACAGAAGACTAATACATTCAAGAAAACAAATCATTTCTGAAATGGCAATAGCCAAACTTCAAAGCTGTTGAGAAGCTCTGATGGTGTAACAGAATTTTGAATCATGGACAGACAAAACTATAAAACAAATAGTCAAGAAGTGGGTTTTCTGATCAGCAGGTCTGCAGCCAAAGTTTACTAAATCAACCAGATCAAGGTTTACATTGATGATGTAAAGATCACTCTACCATGAGGTTGACCATGAATTCTTTGTGCGCTATTCATTATAATATAACACATTTCATAAATTATGGCTGAAACAACAGAAATCAAAATCTTAGCAAATTTTCAGCAGTGGTAAGGCTTAAATGAAAGTGGACTCATGACCACCTGGCACGGCTCACCAAATTTATTTTCCATGGCCTGTAAGCACTAGTTGTTAACTTTTATGGTACCAATTCAAGTCCATGCCACAACGTTGTCTAATACAAAATTAGATCAGCGCTACAACATTAAGGGCTAAGAACTAAGGAAGCAACAAAATATCCAAGAAGACACAAGTGAGAAGAATAGGCCAAGTATCTACTAAGAGGAGCCAAAATTAGGGTCCAATTAAAGTGGTTAGCTAATCCATAATCATTCAGTCCCTAGGAGTGGCCTTGCATCCAAATAAATATGTCAATATACTTTAAACAAGATATGGAACTTTGATCTGATAAAAATGATCCTAATATTCTTTTTTTTTAAAAAAAAAGTAAAAGTGGCTTGATGCAATTAAAACTCATATACTAATCATGTGTTCAAAATTAGATTTTTTTTTTTTCAAATTTGAGTTTGAAAGAGCAAAAGAGTCCAAATCACTTTCATTTAAACATGCAATAAACCATTTTAAGAGAATACAAAACATGATGGACAAAGTATCAGAAGCCCATTTAATTTAAAAAAAAAATCATATTTTGATTAAGTGAAAATGAAGAAGCGTAGGCAGTTTCAGTTTAATGGTTTTCTTACTCAACAATCATGGGAAGATCAAAATAAAGATGAAATAATGAATACGCAAGCGCTATGGGGAAAGCAATACCTCCTTTTTCCTGTCGCGCTTCCTCTTGACCTCGTGAAAGGGATCTGGAATATCATCCATTTGTTACCACTTCACTATATTAGAATGCCAGGACACATGATAGTAAACTAATAAATTAGATACAAGATTCCACATTGGACAAATAATATACAAATGCAATCTCCTTTTAAATTCAAAACAAATATAACAGAAAAGATTTTGTCGACATAAAAAAAAATTTTTTAAAAAATCTACAATGTGTCGATATTTAAAAAGAAAAGCTTCTCAGGACATTAGAATCATCAAAGTAAATAGCACTGGTTTGATTAAATTGATCAAAAAAAGGCAATGTCATTGACTTGCAAGAACAAAAGGAGGCATGGATAACAAGACTCCGAGCCTGAGTTCATTATGTATCCAATCTGACTTCACACTTTTCAATAGAATGCTTCAATCAAGTGAACTGAAAAGCAAGTACAGAAGTTCATAAGCAAAAACCAAAAGTTCCTGACAGAAAGACTTGCTAGATTCATCAGCCGACAAATAGCAGACCATCCAATGCAGAACAGAAACTGCAGCATCCACAGCTGGTCAAGGCTGTCAAGCATGTTTTTTCTACGTGTCAACTTACTAGGTTTGAACGGGCGCTTCAAGTCAAGCAATACTACCAAGGTTACGTCATAAGATTCCGACAATCTTACTCCAGTGACGCTTGCTAGAGTGAAATCAATCAGATCGGTGACTGAAATCACGTAACGGTAAGACCAATTTCAAAGAGAGACATGCAAAGAGAGACACGCCACATTATGGTACCGAAAAGAGAAAGATCAACAACCCAACTCCAATTTCAGGACAAAATCAGCAATTTTACTTCCTGAAAAACAAAGTTTAAGCAATATTCCACCAAGGAATTTAACCTTATCTTCCTAAAGGTACCAAGAAAACCCATCATGGCATTGGTCAACGCTTCCATAAATCAAAAACATAGCAAAACAAAGCATTAATGAACCCAAAAAAAAAAAAATCGCAAACCCATCAATTCAGAGCTCGATTTTATGCACCAAATCACCATATTCCATCAAAACAACACATCCCCGCCACCAAATCGAGCCCCGAAATAACGAATTAAGACCGCGAGAAGTCCCGGAGAGCGAAGAAAAGCCACGGGCGGACAGAAGGCAACAGAACAGAGGACAGGCGAAGGAGAGAAAAAGGGAGACCTTGTAGGAGGAGCTTATGGACAGTCTCGTCGGGATCCATGGAACACTCCTTGAGCATTGCGTATATCTCCTCGTCGCTGTGGCTCCCGGCGATCTCCTTGATGTTCTGAATCGTCCTCCGGACGCTGCTGGGGATGGAAACCCTAGAAGAACCGCTCATCTTGGCTCGCAGGGGAGAGGTAGGAGGGGGTGGAGAGGGGGAGGGTTTGTTCTCAGGAGTGGCAGGCGAAAATGAAGAATTGGGGGGTTTTGAAATGTTTTCTTTTCCCATGGGTGATGGATGATATAAATGGAGAAAGGAGGCCAAGGACAGAGTGCCCCTCGCTATTTTCTCTTGCCCCCCCCCCCCCCCCTTAACAAGTGGGTATAAAGAAGGGGAGCAGCGCTGAAGGCCCGGGCAATGGACGTAGACAAAGCGGGTCTTGTCTTTAGTTTGTGCTTCTCTTATTGTTTCTCCTGTTGCTTCTCTAGCTTCTTTGGCTCAGTACATGTATCTTGTGGGCCGAACGATAAAGACTGATGTTAGAATGTGGAACCATACATGGCTAGATTGGATGGATCCAAATTTCTACTAATAAGATGAAATATGGCTCGTATAAAATGCAAGGTCTTGAGTCCAAGATTTAGATTATACATGATTAAATTGGATGCACTCCTTACATCCTCATTGAACCCATCACTATGCCTCTAAAACTTATATTCGAAAGTAGTCTTGTCTACAAATGACTCCATCAAAATTAAACATATTTACGAGCCCGATCATCAGGTTATTACCCGTCTCTCCTGGCATCCAGAATTGGATGATCAAATGTTCGATTCATAGTTTCTCTTCTCATTTATGGGCATTTATTTGGTATGGTTTATTGGTCAGGACTTGTGTCTGTGCAAGGAAATCACCAGATCAAGTACCATGGCTCCAGTTAAACCAGTCTACCATCAATTGAACTGGCTCTGACATCCAGTGAGACGTTCTGATCTTCATGGTCGTATGTCACCAATTAGCAATAAAGCGATTCTTTGATGAAGAGGATGGCAAATTGAATGGGTTAAGGCTTCCTTCCTGAATATACCAACACACCTATAGTTTATTAAAAAATAGAACAATTTAAATGCCAAAACAATTCTTCAATAAAAGCAATAAAGCTATAGTCTATATTTAACCTGCATACGATGCAAATTCGTATAATTTTAAGTGTAAAGAAATGGTGATGGTGATGATGCCGTCCTTGTTATTTTTAATTTAAAAGATGCACACTAGATGCCTTCTTCTTTTAAGCTAAAATATATTTTTCATTCTTAAATTTTTATTTAAAATTTAATTTGATCATTGTTTTAAAAATATTACATTCTTAGTTAATATATCATTTTGATGTAAATAGATAATTATATATATATTATTTTATTATTATTTTATTAATTTTAATTGCTCTGATATAACGAAAGATTAACAATGAATGCAATATTATTAAGCTCTAGCGATCGAAAGGTTAAGGATCAAAATGTATTTCAAGCGAAAGTTGGTAGGTGAAAGTATAAATTCACCATTCTTTTATTTTGGGATTAGCATGCATGCTTTATTTAATTTCGTAGGAAGTCCAACCTTGTCACCAAAGCAGTACGTACGATTCCCTGAGCCTTCTTTCCAGCTTTGAGTGGCGTTTTCTTGAAAGCGTTGGTTTTATTCTGCTCGTTGGTTTTATTCAAGTTGTAAAGGAGCAAGCTTTTATGCGGTTGAAAACTTTGGAATTAAAAGCATACTTAACACGGACTAAGCTACCATGAAGGCACTGTTATTGTACGTGATACCCATGTTGGACATGAATGGTACATCTTTCCATGTCATGCAGCATAAGAAATAAGATGAAAGGGCCGTGCTTTTAAAAGGGAGTTTGGATTTGCTTCCACACGAAGCTATCTCAATACCTTGCTTCTTATCTCTCCCGAGTTAGAGTTAAGGACGGGCTTATGAGCCTATGGTAAACAACATGGCTCGCCCAGCCTACCCGGCTTAGCCTTAAAATTTACGGACTATACCACTGAAAAATAGACTTGTGAAACGGTCTCAGCAAAAGAGAGGCCCAATCTAAAAGTTGGATTGGACCTGAGAAAATTAAAAATTATCCCGATTCAACTTAGTTTAGCTTGAGAATATAAATGTAACGCTCCAAACCCATCTGCTAGTCCAACTAATTTCATTAGAGGACCAAAACCACGTGGCCCAAAAATTTGAGTGAAAGTTAATGGGTAGCAAGTGGACTTGAGTTATAAGCACATAACACATTTCTCTCCTATCCATGGGGTATCATAATCTTCCCACCTTATAATGCAACGTTCTCATCACACGTCACAAGCTAATTAAAATTTACTCCGAGTCAAATTATTGGTGCTGCAATGATGGCTCCACGCCATGACGGGACTCTGCCACCGCCCTATGAGTAGCCATTTCCTTATGCCCACCAACTTCCGCACACTCGGATCGGCTTTGAAACCATTTGTAACGTCCTAAGCCCACCTGCTAGTCCAACTAACTTCACAGTGGATTGAAACCACGTAGCCCAAAAACTCGAGTGGAAGTTAATGGGTAGCAAGTCGACTTGAGTTATAAGCACATAGCACATTTCTCTTCCATCCAACGTGGGACTAAATTTGGAGTATCATGTGTGCAGTATAGCTAATCATAGGGTAGGTAGCCTACTTAGCTTAAGATTTTATAGGTTTGGTTGCTTAAATTTTCATAACTAGATCCTAAATGAGAGAAGAAAGGAGAATTTAGATCCGATGGGCAAACCAGGGAATGACACTTTGAGATTGAGCTCAACCTATTTAAAAATAGAGATTCAATGGCCGAGCCAAATTAGGCTTGAGCATAAATATTGGGCCTAGATACCTAATTTGAGTCTGGCCTAGCATTTGAACAACTCTGAATTTGACTAATGACATGACTTAAAATTATAGCAAGCTTAGGAGGTGTAGTTCAATGAACTCTAACATAGTTTAAGCCCAAAAACTTATGGTGGAGCCTAACATTTTTTTGTTGTTGTAGGATCTAATCCACACTTGAAATAAATGGATTCAAGATAATTGAGTCAGATAGTATCTATCTAATATTAGTCTAATTATAAATGTGTGGGTACTAGTTTGAGTCACCAAGATGGACCAACTAGGAAACAACTTAGTTTCATATTAGGTATGGTCCTCTATTTTTATTTTAAGTGCTTCATTTCACTTTTTTTTTGAAAAAAAAAAAAAAAAAGGTTAGAGGAGTATTATAGGGCAATTGATTATAAGATTTTAAATGCAAAATTATATTTTAGTTGATTTATTTTTAAGGATTAATTTCACGTAACTCCTTTAAAGTAGAGATGTATTTGAACTTCTTTTTAAACTAAAAAAAATTTATAATTGATCCTTAATTATGATTTAAATGACAGTAAATTTGCACTTTATTACTGCCATTAATATAGCATTAAAGTTAACAAAAAAAATTAGCCATGTGATCACTTTTTAGTGATCCTAAATAAGTTTTAATTAAATTAGTATTTATTATTTTATGATTATTTTTGATATCTATTGATTTATTTTTTACTTATATAATCACATTTTTTACTTTCCATGGCTATCACATAGTTGTTGAAAACAAATGGTTCGAAAATCTGAATAGATGGCCTGAAGGCTGAGACAGAGGACTACTAGCAACCAATCAGAGTAAATCATATGTATGATTCTTACACAAAGCTAGTATTATTCTACTAATGAAGGTTTATAGATACCGATCCATTATGCATGTGTCACCTCATAATGCAGAACTTGACAACATATCTCTTCTTCATTCTATATGAGTTTCACTAAGATTAACCGTTGGTATCTCACTCATACCCACACTCTCCACTCACAAGGACTGAAAGAATTTGATGAATGCGTAATGCCAGTGAACGAAAGTGAGCTTCAGACATATAGATTCAGCGTATTTGTATTTGTTGCGAGGTTCTAATGATCTCTTCAACCAAGAGGTTCAAGAGAACATAAAGTTCTCATTACAAATTCCATAATCATTCTTGTATTAGGGTCAAGAAGTTGGTAGATTATGGATTGTGCCGGCTTCGAGATCCAAGTTGAGAACTCCCATGTTGTTGGTCCTGCCATTCTCAAAATGTTTAGAAAGAGAGAGAGGGAGAGAGAGTTGAAGAGATGTTATGTAAAGAAAGAAAGAGCATAAAATCTTCAATCCATTGCAAATGGCTGATTCAAAGCAAATAAAATCATGTGCCGACCATCATAAACTTGGAAATAAAGAGCAAAGGAAAGGGCGAAGCCATGTTGCCTCACTACTACTTCTAGATGATTGATGTAAAACTAAAAACTTATCTCTATTGAGCAAAAGTGATGATCATCGATTAACAATGGAGGCTATCATAGTTTTTCATTGGATCCACACCCTTAAGCATGCTTCTCATAGAGAGGAAAGAAGAAGGAAAAGCTTAGAAAAAAGAGAGTTGCCTTAAGTTCTTTATTCACTAATTGAAGAGAGGAACAATTTATCCTTTTCTTTAATATAGGGCGATAAATGCTCCTCTCTCTCTCAGTATGGCAAAGAAAGCCATCCCTTTGCTGCTATGGACATATATAGCCTGGCATAAATATTAGGTTAGCGGTCAACAATTGAAAACTTCATTTGTTAAAAAAAATCAAAAATTAAAATATAGATTTTAGCAGTTTATCGCTTAGAAGTTATGATAACATGATCGATTTAATTAAATTTAAAAATAAGTTATTTTTTTTAGCTGTAACACATTTTAATTCAAAATATTGATATAACACTTATCAATTGGCATGATCTATGTCTCACATGGTAAATCAAATTTATCTAAAAATTTTATCCTCTGCCTATATAATAGCCTTCTTTCCTGTACCTTGCTCCCTGTAACCGGAGGAGAGTGAATGGTTATGAGGCAACGAATGGTTATGAGGCAACATTTTGTATGGATTAAAAAACTTAAATATATTTTTGGTAGGTAAATAATGCTCTATCTGGCTATAGTCCTAGATAACTTGCCACCATAATTGATACTAATTGGGTACCTAGAGATATCATTATTATTATTTACTAAAAAATTGGATGATCATAGGAAAAAATTACCTAGGATACATTAGAATAATTTTGCATTAAGCTGCATATTCTTATGTTCTAAACCACATGTAGAAGAGTCCTTCAGCTCTTTCATGAACCAGGTCACACCACACACTAGGATTTGTGTTCATCTTTATTTGTTAAAAAAAAATCTTAAATCATAATTAAAATAATCAAATATATTTTTAAAATTATTATTATTTTTAAATAATCAGAACAATCATACCCTTCCATACATATATATATATATATATATATATATATGACACCGCCGACGAGCAATAAAGTCTTCCACGATCACGACCGTTCGATACACACCGACGGTCCAGCTTCGATAAGATAGAAGGCAACCCCGAAAGAAACGTAGCTCACGTCACCTCTTGCCATGAATCATCCTAATTTTAGCTGCGCTCGAGGCCCCGAGCCCTAATCTCGCCCCTTCCGTCCCCGTCCCAAAGAAACTCTCGCCTCGGCTCTGGATATCCGTGGGAAGCGGGCCGCGATGGGTTCCAAGGACGACGGCAAGGCCAGCGAGCACGACGGAGCCAGCCCTGGGTGAGAGATCTACTCGATTTGTCTTTTAATTCGTTATACGGATTTCGTCCCGTCGTTTTATCCCGTTTTGCAGTTCGTCTTGTGGGTTTCTGATGCGTTTTTCCTCTTGAATCTTCTCTTCTGGGCGCAGCAAGATCTTTGTCGGAGGACTCCCCAAGGACACGAGCGTTGGTTAGTCTCCTGTGCCACTCCTCATACCTCTAGGGTTCCTTCTATGTAGAATTTAGATCTTTTTTATTCCAATTATCTAAAACGTGGGATTCGTTGCTGTTATTCCTTTCTGTGGTTTTGATATCATGTGTCTTTCTTGTCTTGATTATTTATTTTTCGCGAAAAATGAAATCCTGGAAATGTCATGGGGATGTCTAGCTTTTGATATTGCGGTATGTTTCGTCGGTCAATTGTTTTTAATCAAAATTTTATGTCTGCTTTCCGTGTGATGGATGCGTGTGGAGGTCTAAACTCTGAGATTATGTCAATTATTCTGAGCATGTGTCGTTCCTATTTTGGTTGTCAATCTTATTTGATCACACTTTGATTTCCTGGGTTTAGAATTATTCACGAATCTGGCCCTTGTTCAATTCTTGTTTCGTCTCATATTTTTATAATGATGCGATCATATTTCAAAAGGTGAAATTTTGTAGTGTTCTTTTTTTCCCTTTTTTTTATTTGGTACTTCTCCTGATCAATGCTTTTATTGCCTTTGCTTCAATATTAATCATTGATAAAGTACCGAATGCAGTTTTTGGGTCTGCTATCTTGTTCTCCAATACAATTTTGATGTTTGCACCATTGTACCCATTGGTTTGTTTGTTTTAGTTTTAAGGATATCATCCACCTTCTGGCCCTCCTTGCTATAATATACTTACAGTTAAGGACACAATAGCCTTAAATTGTAAACCATATGTTTAATCATTGCTTTTGTGATTTGTTCTTGAGGAGGCTGAATTCTTGGTGTCAAATGCAGTCCTTCCCAATTGTTTTTTCTTGGGGCTTTAATCATATGGTTCATCCTGTTTGTTGGTAACCCTACATCTTGCTTACAAAAGACCTGGTTCTCTTTTAGCCTGAGGCATTTTCACTCATTGCTGTGCAGTTGCAGTTTATTCTGTCTCTGTCGTTCATGTCATGTGTCTTAGTATTTCCTTTAATGCTCAATTTTTTATATAATTCTCTTAGCTTGAAACCGTTAACACCATCAGGTGTGCCTTATTGGAGGGAGAAAGAGAGTTTATGGAAGCAGATTATTGAAGATCATGAACTATACAATGTTTAATAAGCCACACAAATATAAATGTTTATGACATGCAACAAATTTTAATATGTAAAAGAAAATGCTGGTGATGTCATATTCCTGCCATATCCTATCCCACTCTTATTTCATTTTATTTCATCAATTGCATCGTCTGTATGCCCATGTTATGCGACTCACCCAACAATAATGTTGCTACTTAACCAACATCGTGGTTTTTGTTTGAATTGTTGTATTCCCTCCCCCAACCCCCAGCCAGCGCGTTTACCATATCTTTGATACATAATTAACCATTTGATGAAATTTCTTGGTCATTAACTATGGCTTGGGCATAATTTTTATGTATTTTTCCTAATACAGTCGATTTAAAATTTTGGTCTGGTTCGTTCTTTTGCTTTGTGGATATCATGGTTTTCTCTTGATTATGTTGTATCATCTATTATGTTTTGCATGGATTGATGTTGATTATCTATTTCCCTAAGAGTAATTTTTGATATTTGTATATGACTTATGCCATAATATATATATGTCATGTTAAATGTTTCTATTTTCTACTAAAATTGCATTGTTATTTTTCTCTGTAACAGCTACATTTACAAAACATTTTGGCAAGTATGGGAATATTATAGACCATGTGATAATGAAAGATAAATACACATCTCAACCAAGGGGTTTTGGTTTCATCACATATGCTGACCCTTCAGTTGTGGATAAAGTAATCGAGGATACCCACATAATCAATGGAAAACAGGTAAATGTTATTTGAAAGCTCAGAATGTTATATTTAGCTTGGTTCAATTATGTTCAATGTGGATACATTTTCATTTTATATTCAAAGTTATTTGTGTACTTTTGACGGTCAGACGGCTAAATGAATCTTATCAATTACCTGCTCCATCGGTTAACAGTTTGCTGCTACTTAAACTGTATTTCTAGTGTAAAGAAGTGTGAGAATTGGTTCTTTTAACTTTTGTCACATTTATAAGTGAATATTATATTTCTAATGTGTATGTATGTATATATATTATTTGATACCATATACTTTTGTTGTATACTTGGTCCTGATGCAATAGGAAACCTACTGAATTTAGGAGTTTTTGGAGGTATGATTGGTTTTCAGTTCTTTTGTGTCAGTTGTCTTCCTGGAGGCATAACTTGGATTATACATGTCAATTTGCAACGTGAGAGTACTTGTTTGGAATTTGACCTCAAGTATGACAAGTTTTATGATATGAACTTTAGCTAGTTTGGTTGCTATGAGGGTTGATGGTTGTCATCAAAGTTGAAGAATGGCATTGCAGGTCAGTTTGCGTCATTTTAGGAAAATCTTATTCTTTTTTGGTTTGAATTAAGAGTTCTAAATGGTATGGCATTGGCTGGGAAGCGTTCTGCAAGTGGTCTAGTTGATTTAGGAGCTACTCTGATTGCTTTATGCATGGAGAAGCCATACCTACGAATTTAGAGAAGCCATACCTACAAATTTAACAATGCATGTTCTTTGATTTAAGATTAAATTTCTTTTCATGGTGGATTCAATGAAACCCTAAGGGCTTCCCCTCTGCTCTTACAGTTTTTTTTGTTCACTTTAGGTTCTTTTTCTGACTAAGTTTTTTATATTTTTCCTCTGGTAGATCTTGAAGCAGCGTATCTCCTTTTTTTCTTTGGCATTGCAAACTGTACTTTTCATGTAATAGTAGCATCATCTTCTATTAATGCTAGGTATATTTATGATTTTCTGAGATTGGCATTTCATGGAGTGCCAGCTCTTTTATATTTATGAGCCAACCGTGTCTTTAGTGCTGTGGAAAATCTCAACTTGTACTACACACATGAAGTCATGAATATTTAAAATGTTGCTGGGATATAAAATCTTGACTTTCCAGTAAAACCGACAAATCCTGTGAAGTTTACTTATTCTTGGACTTCAACACTTAGAATCTTTAAAACCATTATTCAACTAGACTGGGTATGACAAAGTGAAGAAAACTTTGATCACACAAAGCTTTCATTGTTTTTAAAATCACGTGGAGGTTTTTCTCACTAGTTGACAGCTTATCTCTATGAATACTGGAAGTTAAACTCTGGTAACCTGAACTTTTTTATGATTGAAATAATGACTGTCTGCAGTTTATTTTGCTTCTAGCTAACCTGCTTGAATATTTTGCTCTTGAAATTGCAATTCCTTTGACGAAATGCATTTGCCTTTGTATGAAATCTTTTTATTTGTGCACCTAGTAATCCATCATGTATTGTTGTTCATCCTGCTATGTTATGGATTTTTGTGCTTGTTGATTTTGGCTGTGTGCAACTTATATCCAATGTCTTTTGAAATTCAGAATATCATTTTTTGCACCGATTACCTTAATCTGTCTTCGACCCATTGTTAATTCTGCTAAATGAGTTGGATTGTCGTTTGTTGATTAACTGTTAGAAATATGATGCTTGAGAATTGTTTGTATGATGTGCATATTTGTAGACTATGTCTATGGTAGGGGTTACATACCTAGGTGGCAACATATCCTGTGGTCCAATTTAAGTTGATGGACAATTGAGTGTTGTTAGAGGTTGTAGGTGACTCAGACTAGGTGGCAACATCTTCAGCGATGGGAGTAGTTGCAACTGACTAGAACCCCTGTATGCCAAAGTCCATACTTCCTCCTCTTCTCCTAATAAAATGAGGTGCACCCTTCTATGATTTTGTGCTTCTTGCACATCATGTGGACATTGGAAAATGCCTATACAGTTTGCTGATTGAGTGTTGTATTATGCCTTGTATTATGCCTTTTTTTTAAAAAATTGCTGGTTAATATTTTCCTGCTTTTTTGTTAAGTTTGTATCTAGCTTGATCATCTTAAAGTCTTTTATATGCTATACTGTTTCTTATGCATGTATTTTGGTAGCTAATGTTGGATGTTTTTGTGGGAGGTAACTTAATATTTTGTGATTCCAGTACTTTGACACATGGTACTTGTTGAGTTGTGACCTACAGGTTGAAATCAAAAGAACCATCCCTAAAGGTTCTGTGCAATCTAAGGATTTTAAAACAAAAAAGATATTTGTTGGTGGGATCCCATCAACGGTTACAGAAGGTAGTTTTGGTTTTATATTTTATTTTTTTGAGCAAGCATTTTGCACTTCCTGAATGTTTCTATTGCTCGTCGCTCATTCTTTTTGGTGTTTCTTATGTATTGATCAGATGAATTCAGGAATTTCTTTTCAAAATATGGGAAAGTGATGGATCACCAGATTATACGTGATCATGTGACCAACCGCCCTCGAGGCTTTGGGTTTATTATATTTGATTCTGAACAAGTTGTAGATGATTTGTTAGCAGAGGGAAACATGATTGATCTGGCTGGTTCTCAGGTGAGTTTTTTGCAACCTTATATGAAGGATATGGCACTGAAGCCGATATTGGTTTGGCCCATATCATGCACTGTATTTGTTTCATTTTGGTTAATGGGCGACACAGAATACTATACAGTTATTCTTCTTAATATAATTTTGTTTAGATCATTTGTTTTTGTTAAATTTATTATGTTTTTAGGTTTCAGGTTGCTGTAGGTTCAAAGATATTCCTAAGACGAGGCTTGCTAGACAGTTTGTGTAGCAGGAACTAGGTTAATTCTGTTGCTTTGTTGTAGGTGGAGATCAAGAAGGCTGAACCAAAGAAAGCCTCAAACCCACCACCTTCTGCATATGGTAGTGAACGTAGGGCTCGTTCTTTTGGTGATGGCTTTGGTGATTTTGGCAACTCTTATAACAGTTTTGGTGGTGGAGGATTTGGCCCGGCTTCCTATAGGACCCCTGCAGGTTTTGGTGGTAGATTTGGTGGTTATGGTGCTGGTGGCGGTGAATTTGGTGGTGGATACGGTGGTTTCGGTGAAGGATTAGGGGCTTACCGAGGAGAATCTTCCCTTGGTTATTCTAGTCGCCTTGGATCATATGGAGGGTTTGGTGGGGGATATGGTGGAGGGGGCTTAGGTGGCTATGGGCATGGTGACGAGGGCATTGGTGGTTATGGAGGTTCTAGCTATGGTGGTGGATATGGTGGATACGATTCTGGCCCAGGTACCAGTTATGGTTCTGGTGGACTCTATGGTAATAGGGCAGGCTATGGTGGTGGTGCTGGTCGATATCACCCGTATGCAAGGTAGGAAAGAGACCAGGTTCTTCCAACTAAGCTTTGTTGTAGACATTTTCACTACAGGTTTTGCTAGTTCCTAAGATGGAAGGTTGTGCCAGGTTTGGTAGATGCTTTCTAGTAGATGCTAGAAGGGTCTCTCAGAATGTTGAGCTCAAGCTTGCTAGTTTGCTGATTAGAGTGCAACCAGTCATGTAATGTTAAGAGATCCAGACTACATATTATATGTTGTGTTTCTCGTTTGCTTGATACTTTAGAATTTCATGTTAGCTTGGTCTGTACTCTATAGAATGCTATAGCATCTATGTTACAGGCCTTTATCAATGCCCTTTGGTTCTTTAGTTTGTATTTTGGCAGGGCTAGATTGTCCAGTGTGAAATTTCAACAGGTTGGAATGATGCTAATTTCCATTTCAGCTGGTTGCGGCATGAACCGTCGAACAAAAGCTGCTAGTCATTTAGAATCCCCTCCCCCCCCCTCCTTCCGTAGTATTTTAGCTTCTCGTGTTTTGTTCTGGTATTGTAGAATTTTTTCATTTTCTTTTCAGTTTTAAGATTTTACTTTTTGATCACTTTCCAAGAAATGGCTTTTATTATACAGTGAATGTGAAAAGTAGTTTACTGTAGTAACTTTTTAAGCTAGGCAGTGAATAAGTCACTGCACAGTGGAAACGAGAGTTTTCATTTTAGGATAGCACGAGAGTTTTCATTTTAGGATAGCACTCACGGTGGACTAGAGATTCATTCCCGGCAGATGATGCAACTAAGGCTTCAGGTGAGCTGATACAGAACACATAAGTGTTGTGTGTAGAACAAATCTTAGCATCTAACAAGAATGGCATCTGCTCCGCATGATACAATTTGGTTTTACTGCATATCAAACCCAATCTGTACACTTTTTAGTATTTATCTGCAAATTAGTTCATGGTACAACAATTGGACTTCGTTTGTTTATCTTTTTTAATGAAGTTTTGTATCTTTTAATCTGCTAATTTCTTGAAGATTTCTTCATCATCTGGACGTGTAAAATTTCTAGCAAATGCTTTCGTTTTTTATTTCAGTAGTTTGAGATAGCGAAGTCTGAGCGACCGGACTGCTGGTGAATATACATCGTTCTATCGTAATTCTTATCTTGAACAGTGAATTATTAGTGCTCTCTACCTTTGTTTTCCCCGTTTTCTTGCTTGATTGGATTATTTGTTAACGAAAACTTTAAAAAAAAATTAGTTTTTTTACCATATACAATTGACTACATATTTTTATTTCCCATATGCAATTTGCTACATATTTTAGCCTGCTGGGCTATCTGAGCTCATGATGTGGCTGGATAATATGTTACATAATAAATAGGGCTGTGCTTTCATGCTCAACCCTAAGCTTTGCTTTATTCAAGCCGTAATCTCAGAGGCCTTTGTTAGACAACTCTGATATTAAGTAGACAGTTCAAATTGAATTTTTCTTGTTCTTCTGCTGAAAAATTGTTTTAAATTGCTTACTGTTTAAAATTCATACTATCACCATGGCATTTTAAGCTTATTTTGCTGATATCGGCTTTGTTAGAAAAGGCTTGTACCCTTCCGATTAGTTTCTTCGTGGATCAGATTTTGTTGAGATCTAGACCAGAGCTAGTCTTAGGATTAGCCTGATTCTGGCAACCCAGTATCCTTGCACGGGCCTGTGCAACTTCCAGTTAATTACTGTATTGTGTCAAAATTTGACCTCCAGTTGATTGCCATGTCTGGATGGCAGATGCTCGATGTGTATCTCTAGGTGTGTGAGCAAGTATCTATAGATTCCTATTGGTGGCTTCTAATCGTGCTGTTGTGGAGACCAGTGTCCACAGTTCAAATTGTACTTGAATAAAATTTTAAAATACTACTAGGTGTAAAATGATCTACCTTAGTGTGGATGTGGAAAGGAGGAGGTATAGAAGTTCTCATGGGCTCGTTCGGTTAGGGTAATTGCGTTGTGGTAATAGAATTCCTGTTTATCTAGTTGCTAAGCATGCTAGCGAGGATGGCTGATCTCTGTATCTCAATTGGATATCAGTCAGTTCCTCAAATGATTCTTTGTTGTTGCTTGGTTACCATGTGATTTAACGGGCGTACCAACTTCAATTTTTCAACTTGCTGTAATTCACGGCCTGCAAGGCGGTTTGCTGCATGCAGTAATGGTAAGAATTTAGTCTCAAATCATGGTTGAAGGGATACCCGTTTCATTTAATTTGTCTTTCAATTCTTCCTTCTAATATTCATTCTAACGTTTTTCGTTTTCATTTTTTTTAAAATAGTTTTCATTTTCCATTTTTTGATATCTAAAAATTCAATTGATAAGTGAAAAAATATATATATATATTTTTATTTTTTATTTTTATTATAAATAATATCTTTTAGGATAAAGTATATATATAATCCTTGAACCTTGTAGGGTGTTTTACTTTTGTTTCTATACGATGAAAAATTGTTAAGATGTTTTTAAGTTTAAATTTTATTTCAGCTTAATCCCTACGATTAAAAAATTTCGATGCTATAAATCATCCACAGATGTGGGGCACGCTTATATGGTTGGGGATGCTAAACTGGCATCTGCTTGGATGATAGGGTGTTTTAAGGCATGAGGGATCTTGTTGAGATCCATCGAGAGATCGGGAATTGCTTGCTGTTGATCTAATTTAGGGCCAATGAAAATAGAATTGTTGGCAAGTTCTTATTGGAGAGTGGGGCATTGAAGAATTTCGAATTTCTGGATCATGGGTCGAGTGGCCATCGGGCCCATCGCATCGGAAGTCGTTGAGTGCTGCAACCGGTCCTTCGTTGACCTTCGCTCCAATACCATCTTCGAGACCTTGTTAGCGGGTTTATTTGAGGGCTTGCTCTCTCTTTAGTTCGGCTTGGAAATTAGGATTTTGGCTTTTGACTTCTCACCGAGTGTTTAAGAGCACTTTGGCTTTTGACTTTTCACCGGGTGTTTAAGAGCACTTTGGCTTTTGCTTGGCTTGGAAATGCTTTTTGGGAGTGGATCAATGGAGGAGGTGAAGGAGAAACGATGATGATCATGATAGAATGGGCTCGTGGAATTATTGAAGGAGGAGAATGGGGCAGTGTGAGAGAGGCCAAGGTTGAAATTGGCTATGGGACAGTGTTGAGGAATAGAAAGATTTTGTGGATATTCAGATTCTGTTGATAAGGATAATGATTTTGCTTCTTTTGCTTCTTGCTTCCATTGGAGTTAAGAGAGTGGATTTAATAGAAGCAGAAGCAGAGCTATGGTTGAAGGATATTCTAAAAGGAATCAAATAAGTGAATCAAGATAAAAAGAGAGGACCTGGACGAAAATAGATCACTGTGAGTTTCTTTAGAAGCAAGAGAGGTCATCCAGTTGTCTTTAGGCAGGATTTGATGATGCTGTAATGAAATTAATAAATGTTGAATTCGAGAGTGATTAAGTTGGGATTTCAAGAAGAAATATTTAGCGGCAGAGGATCGGAGCTTAAGAATAAATGATGATAAAAGTGCCAAAAAACCTCAATTATCGGAGCTGCCAAAAAGCTTAAAATTTGATTAGATTATTCTTGAAGCCATTGCTAGGGCAAAGATTGTTTTAGGAGCTTCTACAAAAGAAGCCTTTTAAGATGGATCTAAAAGAAGATTTGGATATGAGAGCTCAAAATGCCAAGCATATGGCCTTTTTGTTGTTCAAAATGCTAAAGTCTTGCTCTTCGGTAACAAGTTAAAAGACAAAGGCCTTGATTCTTTAGAATCTTGTCGTGCTCAACTTCTCCTTCAACAATTTTTCTTTTTTGGTTGTGTCGCTAACAACCCCTACTTTTCTAAGCTTCTCTTCAGCGAGAAACCTTACCCTTTGTTTAGCCCACTGCTTTAGCAAGGAAGGTGGTAAGGTCCGGTGCAATGCCCAGATGGCTGCCTGCATGGCAATCGTGATGCTTCCCTCCACTGTCGTTGCGTTGCTCGCGGTGGTAGCTCATCTTCCTCGACCAAAGGCGAGCGTGCGGTGGTAGGTGAGAGGATGAGAATGGTGGCATCGCTGCCAAAGGATTTATCATTTTGTACAATATAACACCAAGCAAATTCAATCAAAATACCTTATTATCCGAGTAGGATGCCAACTTAGTATTCTCAGTCACCTCAGGGTGCCACATGCCATATTAGAGGAGGATTTACAGTGTTAGAATTTTTTAATGATAGGGGTTAAACTGAAACAAGAATTAAAGTTTTAAGAATATCTTAAAATTTTTTTTGTACCATACGAATGAAAGTGAAACATCAAAATTGAAGGATTAAATATGTTCTTTATCCTATCTTTTGAAAGATAGGTAAAAAAAAAAAAAAAAAAGAAAAGAGAGAGAGAGAGAGAGAGAGAGAGAGAGAGAGAGAGAGAGAGATACCCAGCTTATAGCTTTTTTTTTTTTTTGAAAGTTTCTTTAGTTTTCTGTATGTTAGAGTTGTGTTTAAGGAAACTATTTTTATTTTTATTTATCAATTGTATTTTCATAAATGTTTAGGAAACGAAAGTACGAAACGGATTGTTCTTGAAAAACCAAACACACCTTTTAGATTTTATGAATCTGGAGGCAATATTACCTGAGAAAGATGGGATGAGAAGCCATTTCACTGCAGAAGGTGAAAGCTGTTAGCTGTGTGAAACTTCTTTCGGTTATTTATGATCTTCCATCGTCACGTCCATAACCAATATAATGCACGCTGATTGAGTTGACGCGCCGATCGTTAGAGGATGAAAGGTATCATGGTCCAGTAAAGTCCAAAATTGGACATTTTTATGAAAAAAAAAAAGCAACAAGATCCTGCAAATTGTGCTAATTTTGTGGCATTCGGGTGAATTTGTCACCCTGCCTCCTCTCCATCGGAAGGGTTGTTGTACAAGCTTTCATTTCATTAAAAAAATATAAATTAATAAAAAATATAAATATAAATTAATAAAATTAAATAATAATTTAAAATAAAAATAAAAATAATAAATAACATAAAATAAAATATATAAAAATAATAAAAATATAAATTAAATATAAATTAATTGGGCTAATATAAATTGTTGTAAGATCCATTCAAGTACAACATGCATCATTTTTTCCGCTGGAGAATCTTTAAGTTTAGAGTGGGCTAAAACCTGATTTTCTACGTTTAGAGTGGACTAAAAACCTGGTCTAGAAAATTGGAAGAAGGAAAGCTAGAAATTAAAAATATAAATGGAAGATCATTGGGAGGATATGTGATGGAGGTTGACCTTGAAGCATTTTCAATCTCTATTGACAGCGTATATTTTGATTTTGATTAAAAGGATAATCTGAAATTCTACAAGTGAAATTGTAATGTACCTCAATTGTGGGATATAACTGGATTATGTTATAACTAAATTAATGTCGTTTGACAGGTTGTGGTTATAAGATTTCATTTGGCAAAGTTAGTTGTATTATCAAAAACTATTTTTATGAATCATCATCATAATATTATATTATTATATATTTATTATTATAATATAATAATTATATAATAATATATTATTAGAAATTATAATATCATTATTTTAATAATAAAATATCACAACATTATGATATATTATCATACTAATGTTATAAAATTATAACATAATATAATTTAATAATATTATATTAGCATACTATATTATAACATTATATAATATTATTTCTATATATTATTTTTATTATTAGTTAATAATTATACTAGATACAATATTATGGTACTATTATAAAATTGTAATATAGTATAACATAATATAATAATATTACATTGGTGTATTATATTATGGCATTATATAATATTATAATATTATTAGAGGTAGGTTTGCCTACATTTCAACATAGTTAAATTTAAGATTCGGTCATTTTTTTTCATTTTTAGATCTACATGAATTCTGAAGCGATTCTATCTTTTTATTTTTTTATCTTTGAAATTCGTGAACTATGTGGATTTAAGAGTTACTAACTCAAAAGGATTTAGGGGCGTGATTTGAGAATTGGTTGTGAAGGAAAAAGAAAGATAGCACGATGGAATATTTTGTGAAAATAACATATAAATGAGAAGTTGGTGACAATGTGGATGGTAAAGAAAGCTAATAAGGGATTCTATAATACTTTCTTACTAGGTTTTTTATTATTAAAAATCAAAGATTACTTGTAAAGCCTAAATTGAGTACCAATTAGTTGCACAAACAATGACAGATAGCACCGGCTAATAATGGATGCAAGGAACAAATGACAATAATGAAGGATACATATTACAATCTTGTGAAACAAAAGGGAAGTATACATATCTATATAATGTAGTATTTTTATTACTATTTCATAAGTATATTTTTAATATATTTTTAAAGAAATTATAATATTATTGTTATAGTAATATAATATTATCATATATTATTATAATAATCATAACATTATACTATTATGTTATAATATTAAATTTTATTGTTTTGATGTTTCAAATTTATAAGTTGGCATCTTGTAGATTGACTTGTTGTAAGTTATCTTATATATTTTTAGTATAATCCAAGAATAACTTGACTTATAATATACAGTTAAATTATAGCATTCTAAATAGGTGAGATGAGATATACGGCAACTTAATATGCAGTGCAACTTCAATCAGACTTCAAACAACCTCAAAGATCAGAGGGAAGGAGCATTTGAAGTATGGAGATTAGCTCTCTTGATTGTTGGTAGTAGAAGATGAGGGTGGTGGCTTTGTGATAAGAGGGAAGAGAGGAGATAAAGGGCAAGATTGTTCTTGAAAGGGTAATTGAATTCTTCGGTGAGATCTTGAAGTTGTTAGTAGACATTGGCTGAAGATTATTAGAGCAGACCAGCATGAGAGTATAGTAGGGCTAAAAATGGGCTATACATGTATTAGATGTCGGCATATTTATATTTGTGTCCAATATTTCAATGAATATAAATACTAATGTTAAATAGATATCAAAACTAGTGTTTGTATATGCTCTAAATGGATATGGATAGGATATTAAGTATACCCATATTTGTTTTGGATACAAGTTGGATATCATCCGAATATAAGTAATCAAAACTTGAACAGAATTATATAATAAAAATTAAGATAAATGACATAATCATAAAAGATGAAAGTGGGATCCATTATCTAGATCGCATATGATGCATATATAATTAGATAATAGTCTAACACATAGGTACTAAACTCACATGGAAAGCAATCTTGTCAAGGGTTCGTATCATTAATTTAAGTAACATTTTTTTAAAAATATTTATTCTATATCAAATAGCTCCATTATTCTGTAATTATAAAATATACAAAAGATGGTAATGAATTTATCTACTTTTTCAGTGAGCTTGTGAAAAAATTTTGTGCAATTGTAAGAATATGTATAAGTTAACCAAAAAATTTTTGAAAACACCGTGATGAGGAATAGAATATGTATATTCATTTTCATTTTTATCCTGAGAATGGATTGATGTTTTATGAAAATTATTAATTATTAAAATATAAAATATGATGGCATACGCTAAATAACTCTATTCAATGCCGAGTGAAATAAACCACTATGAGGAACAAAATAAACGCTGTAGCCTAGCACAGGAATTTCTATATGAATTTAGGATCTAGATTTGTTTTTCTTTTTTTCTTTTTTTTAAATCCAAATCTAGATCTAGTAAAATGTATGGATAGCTATCTAGGTCCAATTTGATATCAAATCTCTGTTCAAATCAAATTTGAGATAGATTCAGTTGGATGCCCATTGTCAACCTTAAGCAAAGAGGAGAGAGGGTGAGCTGAAAGGATCTTCAATACTCCATGAAATGAATTCTTCATGCTATTGCTATTTTTATGTTATCATTATAATGTCGTTCGGATCTTAAAAATAGTTTTTCAATCCAACAGTTGTTCGTAAGACGTAACATTTGATGACATTATTACTATTGTCCAGCGATCAATGCTAGATTTCTAGTTCGACAGGTGCCTTGACGAACGAAAATCAAATGTTCTTTTGCTTATATAACCTAAACCCATTTATTTAATTCATAATAGAATTTGGCCTTTCTTTTTCACAAAACATTATCATTTCTTTAAGACTAGACTAAACGACCTCAGCCCCCTTTTACCCGTTGATTAGGAGCATCTTCGGTCCGCCATGTGGTCCACAAGGAGGGAGTAAACTCTGGCCAGACCATGACCTTGATTGCACGATATTAAGAGACTTAGACACTAGATTTGGTCATTCTATTGCTCGAAGGGAAATGATTTCAATCAAGCAGAGTCAAGGTGTCTTCTTGGTGCATGATCGCACTCATGTTGGAACTTTGGCTTTTGTGCTCAATGAGAAGACAAACTTCTACGTGAATCTTTTTATAGGTGGCATCAAATAGGGACCGGCTACATCGTCTACATGCTTAGATGGGTGGAGAAGGAAACAGATAGGGATGGTGACGCATAGAGTTTTTGTGGGTATCCAACCTGGATTGAAAAAAAGAGTTCGGATTGTAAAAATCCGATATGCTTTAGTTTTGGATATGAGATTTTTAAATCTGATTTAAACTAGGTTGGGTTCGGAATTAGAAAATCGGGTATATGAAAAATCTAATTTTTCAAAGATTATAAAAATTACCTATATAACTTATTTATGTGGAATGGTGGATTTGAACTCCTTATCTTAAAAGAAACTTTTTAACAATATATGATTCAATTTTATTTGTGTTGTTGAATTGATATAAGAATATAATTTTTTTTTATTTTTATGATAAAAAATAAATTTATTTTAATTTCAGACCAGGTTTTGGTTGGATAACCGATTTGATCCAACCTAGTTTTCATAACCAATTCGGATATAGTTCAATTACGGGTTTAACAAACTGGCTCGGGTTTGACTATTTTTAAAAAATCGGTTTAAAAACCAAATATGAGTTTGAATAGTGCAGAAAAATAGGGTACTTGATTTGTTGCTACCTTTAAGAATGGAAGAGAAGGATAATAAAATCTTTTGTTTGGAAAGAAGGTGAAAGAAGAAAGGGGAGGGGACTGAGGGCTATTCATTCTTCATTCCTCTCAAAAGTCTATTTCTTTACCTCCAAATTCGGAGATAAAAGAGTAGGAAGTAAATGGTTTATAATTTTTATCTTCATCTTTCTAATTCTATTCCTACAAGTAGAGGGTATATTTATAATTTTATAAGTATAACTTTTATTCTCATTCCTTTTCTTCTTTTATCTAAATAAGATGAATGTAAATTATAATCCTTTCTCCTTTCCTTCTCAAAGGATAGGACATTTATCCTCCCTTACTCTTTCTTTCTCTCTCTCTCTCTCTCTTCCTTCCCCTTCAAAGATCCAAATTGACCTTTAGTAAATAAGGGGTTGGACCAAACCATACATTTCTTTTCTATTTTTATTATTACTTTTTTTATTCAAACATGGTTGGAATTAGAGGTATCAAACGAGCCGGCTTGAGCTAGACACGAGCCGGTTGCTACAGTAGTTGTGCCATGCTTAGCATGATCCATCAAGTCACACCCTCAAGGTGTATGGGCCGTGCTGGCACGGTCTACGACCCATTTTTTGGCATGCCCGACATTAATGGGCCAACTCGCAGAATGGCTTACTAGGTCGGCCCATTGGGCATGGGGGCCCGACATGCAAGCCTAGCATGTGGGCCTGGCATGCTAGGCTAGCCTGCATAATGACCTATCGAGTTAGCTCGTCAGGCACGTGGCTGACATGACAGGCCCGATGGTAAAGGGCAAGAATGCCAACCCCCCCCCCCCGAAATAATAGCCAAATATGATTAGTTTAAGATGTATTTTCATCCAATGATTAGTTTTTAAGGGTATTTTAGTCTTTTGATTAAAAAGATCTATTTACTCTTCTCAATGGTCATAAACAGCTAATTTTTAAGGTTATTTGGTTCATTTGAAAGCCCTCTAACATCTCTAAATAAGTCCCAACCTTTCTTCCTCACTCTACACCAAACCACAAGCTTTCTAAAGCTTTTTTAAACTCTTTAAAACTCTCGAAAGTTCTCCTAAGCCCTTCTAAGCTCTCCAACGCCCCCTTAAGTTCTTCTTATCTTTTTACAAGCCTTCCTAATTCTTCTAAAATTTGTCTTAATTTTTTCCTATCTTTTAGTTAGTTGTCCTAATCTTTCTCTGTCGAATATCTAATCTTATTTTCTATTCTTTGTAATTGATAATGTCTCATGTTGGTAGCTCTTATTAACAGTAAGAATAATGATGTAGAGTTCCCTTCAAATGACATAGAGTAAAGCCATAGAAGATTAAAAATGAAAGATGGCGCGACCTATCATGGTCCTGCAGGCCAGATGAGATGAATGATCGTGATGGATCATGCCAACAGCCAAGCCTCCAAAAAAGATAAGCATATCTAATTTATTTTATTTAATTTTTTTAAAATTTATTTTAAATCGTAAAAATAATAATAAATAAAAATATGCTTGGTAGGTTAGTCCATTGGGTTCGACAACATATGGCTTGAACCATGTCAAACAAAAGATGAAGATAAGATTAGAAGATTAAAGACTTTCCTCCGAATAGCTAGAAATGAAGAAGAGGATCGAGAAAGAGAATAATGAGATGATACGACTGTAATGATAACCCATTTGCTTACCATAAAAAAGGTATATATATAATATTTTAAAGTAATATTAAAAAAATTATATGAGCTTAGCACACGGCTAGACCGACCTTTCGGGTGTGGCAAGCCGTGCCGACACGACCTGCTACAGGAATCATGCCATGCAGGTATGGCACGTCGGCCCATGGACCATGCCAGATTGGGTCAGTCCATTTGACACCTCTAGTTTGAATTAAAAATATTTTAAACTGAAATACTAAAAAGGGCTATTGATAGGAATACCATACATATACACTACATGGATTCTAGAGCCACCTTACATTTTTCATCTTTAAAATCTGTTAACTGTATAGATTCAATAGGGTGTGGGGAAGTTAATCAGATCCAAATTTGGTTACATTCTAATTCTAATGTAGCCAAGTCTCTCTCTCTCTCTATATATATATATATATAATCTCAATAGACATAATCTTATTTTAGCTTTTAAAGCTTTAAGAATTCGTCATATGATACTCCACAAGCATGGCCAGGTCAACGCCATGTGCACAAGCCTTAACATTGAGTTTGACGATAGAAGTGTACAATTCGACGAGTTGACTCAATTTGTGAACAACCCTCCCTCGTTGATGTAATAAATTTTCAATTTGGCACCAACTCAATGTCCTAGATGAATTCCTTGGCCAAACCCATCGACGCCAACCTTGTTGAACCTCCCTCCTCCAAAGCCCTCCTGCTCAACTCCTTCACCTCTCTCGCCCTCTCCCTCACCTTTCTCCCCTCCACATCTTCCCCCATCAAAGACCTCACACCTCTCTCGACCTCCTCCACGCCTACCACCCCACCATCTCCCATGCTGATCTCCATGGCCACTCCCACCTCTCTCGCCATTTCGAAAGCATTAAAGTGCTGCTCTGAGTACAATGGCCACCTGAGCAGCCATTAAAATGCTCTCAATCAAAGGGAGCACTTAACCATACCAAACTATATATATATATATATATAGTCATGATTTATAAGGAAAAAAATGATATATGATTATAACAAAATAAATATATAAAAGGAAAGGATAAATCAATAATTACAAGTATATAATATGGATCATATCTAACCAAATTAAGGTGGAGAATCTAATGGATTTGAATGATTTCTCTTCCATATTAGACCAAATCAAGGTGGAGAATCTGATGTATTTGATGGGTTTAAATCATTTCCATTAATGCTCACATTTGTTCTAAGCAAATATAAATAAAAGTTAGATACCATTCAAATTAAGTACTTGGATCTTGAATAGAAATAAATAATAAAAATTAAGATAAATAACTTAATCATAAAAGATAGGAAACGGATCCACCATCTAGATTTTAAATGATATATGAGTTTAAGGCATAGTTACTAACTCAGATGAAGAGCAATCCAATTAAGGTTTCGTATCATTAGTTTAATTAATATTTTGTAAATATTTATTCTATATCAAATAACTTTATTAATATTTAATTATAAAATATATGAAAGATGATAGCAAAATATTTACTTTTTAGAGCGTTTGTGAAAAAATTTTATATGTAATTGTAGGAATACGTAGAAATTAATTATTAAAATATGAAATAAGATATCATACACTAAATAACTCTATTCAACTATTCGTCTCTGCACCCCCGCCTCCCCCCCCGCCCCCTCGCCCTCAACCAAAAAAAGAAAGAAAAAAAAAGAAAGACATGTTTGAGGTTTAAATGAGTAAAATAAGCCACTATAGTAAAAATAAATATCATAGTCTAGTGCAGGAATGTCAATATAAGCTCTAGATCTAGATTTGCTTTTTAATTTTTATATTAAAATCTAAATCTAGATCTAGTAAATTTATGAATAGGTACCTGATCTAATAAAAAAATAAAAATTTCTATTCAAATCTAATTTGAGATAGATCTAGTTGGATGCTTGTTTTCAACTCTAAAGCAAAAAGGAGAGCATGGTAGTTTAGAGATATCTCTATGAAACAAGTTTCATATATCATCATTCTAATATAGATTTTCAGTCCAATGATTATTGGTATAATGTAATATTTGATATCATCTCGATTAATACTAGATTTCTAGTTCAACAAGTGTAGAACATCAAGTGTTCTTCTTTACTTGGATAACTTGAACCCATCTATTCAATTCGTAATAGAATTTCGCCGTTCTTCTCTCACAAACATGCGAGAAGATAAACTTGTACGTGAATCTTTTATAACTAGAAAATGCAACCCCACTTAGTTGAGAGCACTCAAACACGGTTAGAATTAAAAATATTTTAAACTAAAATACCCAAAAAGGGTCAATTCTATTAACGCCAAACATATAGCTTTTCTCTAATCCCAAGGGACAAATTTTTATTTTAGCTTCCAGCACTTTAAGGATGCATCGTGCGATGCCCCACAAACACTGCGCTGAGTTTGACAATAGAAGAGCATAATTCGACGACATGGCTTGAATTGTGAACGACGTAATGAACTTTAATTTGGCATCGCCTCGATATTCTAGATAAATTCTGTGACCAAATCGTCCAACGCCAATCTCGCGGAACCTCCCTCCTCCAAAGCCCTCCTACTCAACTCCTTCACCTCCCTCGCCCTCTCCCTCATCTTTCTCCCCTCCTCATCTTCTCCCATCAAACACCTCACGCCTCTCTCCACCTCCTCCGCGCCCGCCACCCCACCGTCTCCCACCCTGATCTCCGTGGCCACCCCCACCTCTCTCGCCATTTCAAAAGCATTAAAGCGCTGCTCAGCATACAATGGCCACCCGAGTATCGGCACCCCAGCCGCTAAGCTCTCCAAGCATGAGTTCCACCCGCAATGGCTCACAAATCCCCCTACTGCCTTGTGCCCCAGTATTTCAACCTGCGGCGCCCACCCTGGCCACACCATCCCCCTCCCTTTGGTCCGCTCCAGAAAGCCCTCTGGGAGCACCGTGCCGAGGTCAGCATCGCATGGCGGTTGGTACATCCGCTTCGGTGGAATTCGCAAGCACCACAGGAATCGATGCTGGCTCCGCTCGAGCCCCATCGCGATCTCCCCCACTTGCTCCCTCTCGAAGCACCCCATGCTCCCAAAGCACAGGAACACCACCGATCCCTGTGGCTGCCCGTCGAGCCACTCGATGCACTCATGCCCCCCCTCCTGCTTCCCAACTGATACCACGGGGCCTATCGCGTAGATAGCTGGGGTCGGGCCATCTAAAACGCATCGGCCTTCCGATATCGCACCAACTGCATGGGGTTCTAACTCCGAGAAGGTGTTGATAACCATTCCCTTAACCTCTTGGAACCGACGAGCATTGTAAAGGAACCATTGGTAGCCTTCGCACTTTTTGTTTAAGATGGTCTCTGGCATGGCTAGCGGGGGCAGTGAGGAGGTGAGACTAGGGATCTTTATCATCTCACCTTTGGAGGCTAGGCTCTCCATCTCCGAGGGGTACATGAGATCGAGAGTAGGGAGGTAGAGCATGAGGCCCAGGTTGGCAGCGCTCGAGGTGGAGAAGAGGTATGGGGGGATGCCGATTTCGGCTGCAACATCAATCATGACAGTGGCTAGGAAGTCGATGATGATGGCAGCGATGCGAGGAGTTGATGGAAGGTTGGTGATGGCATCCTTGACGAGGGGCTTATGGGATTCAATGAAGCGACAGAATATGGAAAAGCCATCTTCGGTAGTTTCGTTGAAGGAGAAGTTGATGGGTGGGAGATCAAGGAATTGGATGGAGGTGGAGGCAGCGGAAGTAACGATGGAATTGATGGAGGAGGACCAGGCATCGATCGGGTGTTGCATCACGAGGATGGTGATGGAGAAGCGATTGGAAAGACGTTTTGCCATCTCGATGGCAGGTTTCAGGTGACCCACTCCTGGAAGTGGCAAGAACACCAGCCTCGCTGCCTTGGCCATCCTTGTTTTACTTGGGCTTGTTTGAGAGTGGGGTTGCAGGATGGAGTGGGAAGGATCCTACTCTTCCTTATAAGCGCGGAGAGCTGAGAATTGGAGCTGGAGTTGGAGTTGGTGGTGGAACGAGTCAGCTGAGGGGTCATTGCTTACGAAGTACTTGATTTCTTTAACCAATGTCTGTCCTAACCATGTTACTTGTTTACCATGCCAAGGTTTGACTTTCTTTGCACGTAATAAATTGAAAGAAATTAAGGCAGATGCGGTGCTCTGCTGGGTTTGGCATGGAGGTTCTATTTTGTTTGTAAAAGGAGTAGGGTTAAGTAAGACAAGAATTGCTAGCCTGTAGATGCTGCTTTCTGTCAGCTGACATCACGCCCTTGCTTTTAAAATTTAGAAAGACTACTTGTACTTCAAGCCTTGGTTTTATAATCTAAAAACAGATCTGGTCCATGAAAGGAAGTAGAACGGAGATCTCTGCTTATCTTACACTACATGAATGCGAGAAGATTTAAGGCCATTGGACTGAAAACCTGTGCATTATTTTCTTTTTGTTTGGATTTTTATTTGTAACTAAGTTAAAATTAAAGCTTTATTATTATTGTTATTAAATTCTTATCAACTTGTATTCCGGATACCTCTCCATCCATGATATTCTTGTTGTTATATATATATATATATATATATATATATATATATATATTGGTTTAGATTAGATTTTACATGCATGTATTTGGTATGAGTCTCTATTTTAATGTTATTTTAAAATTAAAATTAATAGATCATGATTATTGTTTCTACATACATCATGCAAGCCGTATAGTATAATAGTTTTAAAAATATATTATACTACCATAACAAACCTTTATCAGAAATATTATTATCATTATAATAATGTAACAACCATTATTTATCTCAAAAAATAATATTTTAAAATTTTAATATTAAATTAATAACTATTGTAAGAGCAGCTGTGGTTGTGTTGTAATATAAAATAGTGGATCATAATGAAAAATATCATTACCTTTTCCTTCACTTTTCATTGAAAAAGAGAGATTTAATACAAAAAAAATATGAATTTAATTAATATTTTATTTAAAAAAGTATAAGTAAATAACAATTGTTATTTTGTTGCTGGTGTTTATAGGACATGCATATGAATGTCTCTCTCTATATAGAATTTAAATATTTTAAAAATTAATAACATTATTTAAAAGAGAATAAGTTCATTAATGATGTTTTTTCTTTCTTTTTCTTTTTTTTAAGAAAAAAGCAATTCATTGGTGGCTATTTATATTAGGCTAAAATGTTTTTGAAAATTTTAAATTTGATAATCATTGTTTTAATCATTTTTTAAAATTAAATGATGCTTATTGAAAAAAAAATATTGCAGACTATGAAATATAAAGAGAGGAAGTAATTTATAATTAAAAGAAATCTGTGAATTTATTAAAAATAGATTTTGTGAGGCACCATTGAGCCAAGGGATGATATCACAGATATATCTAATGCATAGTTTACTAATGCCATTGCCATCAAATCTTTTATGATCGTTAATGCTAAAAGCTAACGTGAATTATAATAAATTATTGTTTATTTAAAAAATAAGAATTACTCCTCAATCATATAGTCAACTCATTATAAGATTTATTGCTAGCTGTCATGGCATCAAATAACAAAGAAAAATATTATATATTTTTTCATATAATAGTGTTATTTTTTATTTGAGTAGGTGTGGATCTCTTTTTTTAGGAAAAAATAAAAAAAATAGTTGGATGCATTTTGAGCCATCATAGCAGAGATGCTTAGGAGGACAGTGGAACCGCACATAATTTAAAGTAAAATTAGTCACTAGTCCTTCCGCTCATAAACTTCAAGGTTATGAACCATTGTTTAATACTTGCTATAATAGCTTATTAAATTTTTATTCATTTAGGACCTAAGAAAAGGAAACAAAAAAAAAAACTTGCTTAAATAGCTGATAAAGGTCCTTAACCTTTGCACAATACACATGACTATTAAATGCATAATTGGTTCAAGCATAAATTTCTTTGAGTTTCGATGGAACCTAATAGTTTCTTAGTTCAAAAATTTTCCTAATTCTTTGGCTTAAGGTAGAGATGGATTAGAGTTCAACATTAGTAGGCTTAAGATAACAAGCTATCATAATGTGAGTTTTTACGATTCTTGTTATGGGATTATAAAAATTTTAAAGACATAAATTGAGGAGTCTAACTATGGTATTTTTTTTTTTTAAATCGAGTTTCAATCTTATCCATTCAAGAATTTCATTTAATGCTTTTAATCTCTTATACCATCTTCTTGTATCTTTAGACTTTTCTTTATTTATGATATCACCCACGTTCAATAGAAGCATTATAAAATTTGCTTAAATTGGGATATGAAAGTTTTCTTTAAAAACTTTATTAGAGAGAGAGAGAGAGAGGAGACTTTTAGGATTTTAAGATAACTATTGTAATGAGTAATGATAAACATTGATAATGGTCATTATTTTTTTATTTTTTATTGTATATCTCTACTATTTTAGTATTTTTTTACAAACACTAAGGTTTTAACACTAGCGCTAAATAGAAGAATTGTTTTATTCTCAATTCAACTAATTAAGGATATGGAATCCAGCTATTTTAAATTAAAATAATATCAATATTTTTTTACCTGTTTGACATGTTCAGAATGAAGCGGATGGGGATTTTTAATTTTTATATTATTAATTTAATAACTAATTCTTAATTTAGGATAATTTTAAAATTATTTACAGATGTATGGAGCTTTTGGCCATGCCTGCATTCATATGGATACGAAGAAAAATCATCTATCATATTAATGGTTTTATCTCTTTTTTAATAAATAAAATCATTAATATAACTAATGATTTTATACATTTTTTAATTATTTATTTAAATTAAATTTTTAATAACTTGGTATTTAAAATAATGATTTTTTATTTACATTTGAATAAAAATAAAAAAATTTAAAAAATATGTAATAAATTTTAGCTTTTTTTAAATTCTAGGAACGCCAAACATACAGCTTTTTTCTAATTCCAATAGACAAATTTTTAGCTTAGCTTCCAGGGCTTTTAAGGATTCATCGTGCGCTACTCCACAAACACTGCAAAAGCCATGCGCTAAGTTTGACAATAGAAGGGCATGATTCGACGAAGTGGCTTGACTTGCGAACAACACTTCTGCTCCAAATTGACGTAATAAACCTTAATTTGGCATCGACTCGATTTTCTTGGTAAATTGTTTGACCAAATCGTCCAACGCCAATCTCGCGGAACCTCCCTCCTCCAAAGCCCTCCTACTCAACTCCTTCACCTCCCTCGCCCTCTCCCTCACCTTTCTCCCCTCCTCATCTTCTCCCATCAAACACCTCACGCCTCTCTCCACCTCCTCCGCACCCGTCACCCCACCGTCTCCCACCCTGATCTCCGTGGCCACTCCCACCTCTCTCGCCATTTCAAAAGCATTAAAGCGCTGCTCAGCATACAATGGCCACCCGAGTATCGGCACCCCAGCCGCTAAGCTCTCCAAGCATGAGTTCCACCCGCAATGGCTCACAAATCACCCTACTGCCTTGTGCCCCAGTATTTCAACCTGCGGCGCCCACCCTGGCCACACCATCCCCCTCCCTTTGGTCCGCTCCAGGAAGTCATGACAGTGGCCAGGAAGTCGATGATGATGGCAGCGATGCGAGGAGTTGATGGAAGGTTGGTGATGGCATCCTTGACGAGGGGCTTATGGGATTCAACGTAGCGACATAATACGGCGAATACATCTCCGGTAGTTTCGTCGAACGAAAAGTTGATGGGTGGGAGATCAAGGAATTGGATGGAGGTGGAGGCAGCGGAAGTAACGATGGAATTGATGGAGGAGGACCAGGCATCGGTCGGCGGTTGCATCACTAGAATGGTGATGGAGAAGTGATTGGAAAGACGTTTTGTCATCTCGATGGCAGGTTTCAGGTGACCCACTCCTGGAGGTGGCAAGAACACCAGCCTCGCTGCCTTGGCCATCCTTGTTTTACTTGGGCTTGTTTGAGAATGGGGTTGCAGGATGGAGTGTGAAGGATCCTTCTCTTCCTTATAAGCGGGGAGAGCTGAGAATTGGAGCTGGAGTTGGAGTTGGTGGTGGAACAAGTCAGCTGAGGGGTCATTGCTTACGAAGTACTTGATTTCTTTAACCAATGACTGTCCTAACCATGTTACTTGTTTACCAAACATGTTACTTGTTTACCATACCAAGGTTTGACTTTCTTTGCATGTAATATATGTTAAAAGTTAATTTGCAGTTATAAAATCAGTGAAAAGGTCAAGAATTTTTAAGAATCAAATTTAATTATACACAAGTTTTCAAAAGTCATCTTGTTATCAGCAAAGATTCTAAGAGTCATCTTGTTATCAGCAAAGATTCTAAGAGTCATCTTTTTATCAGCAAAGACTCTAAGAGTCATCTTGTTATCAGCAATCTTTACCATTTTTCATTAATATGGTTCTTAGTAATTTGTGTAAAAGGAAGTTAAAGGGTTTTTGAATTCTCTATATAAGGGGATGAACTTGAGCTATTTTATAGTTAAGAGAGAGTAGAAAACTCAAAGAAATACTAATCTTTCTAATACCATTTTCTCTTGCAAGTGCTGTAGCATTGCATACTTATCTTATTTTCTGAGCATTCCATCTTTCTTTAAGCCTTCTACACTTTGGCAACCCAACAAATTTTTGGTATCAGAGCTTCTTCTTCCATAATCTTTCATGGCAAGCATCTCCACTCCAACCATGTTTACTTACAACTCAATTCAAGTTCCAATATTTAAAGGAGAGCATTATGACTACTGGATCTACCAAATGCAAACTTTGTTCATCTCTCAAGAGCTTTGGGATGTTATTGATGACACATATCCGGAGCCACCTAAAGATTTAACCAATTGATCGGATGCAGATCAAAAGCAATACAAGAAGAATATCAAAAGAGATGCAAGTGCGCTACGCTTCATCTAACAAGAAGTAAGCAACACCATTTTTCCTCGAATTTTTGGTGCAAAAAAGGCTAAGGAAGCTTGGAACATTCTCAAAAAGGACTTTCAAGGAGATGAGAAGGTAGTCTCTTTAAAGCTACAATCACTTTGAAGAGATTTTGATAATATATCAATGAAAGAAGGTGAAAGCATGCTTAATTTTCTTACAAAAGTTTCTGAAATGGTTAATCAAATTAGAAGTCTTGGAGATTTCATTGAAGAAAGAAAAATTGTTCTAAAAGTTCTTTGAAGTCTTCCTAAGAAATTTGATCATGTTGTTGCTGCAATAGAAGAATCTAAAAATTTGGCTACATATACTTTTCATGAACTAATGTGTTCTCTCCAAGTGCATAGTGAAAGGCTAAGCAAAACAGATCAACCTCTTGATCAAGCTTTTCAAGTCAAAACAAATATTTTGAGAAGAAGCCATACAAATTCTAACAAGGAAAGAAAGGGGGAGCATTCCAAAAGAAAGCCAAGTGGCAAGGGAACAAAAATGAAGATAAAGCCGTAGATGAATAACAACAATCAAGAAGCTACCAACATCAATGCCGTATTTGCAAAAGAAACAATCATGAGAGTAAGGAATGCCATTTCAAGTGTAAAAGATGCAAAAATGCTAACCACTCCTATCAAGATTGTTGGTACAAAGATAAGTTCAAGAAAGAAGAAGTAAAGTTCACCAAACAAGAGAATGACCAATTGCTCTCTTGCATGAACATTCAGCAAGTACCTCAAAATGTTTGGTACGTTGATAGTGGTTGTAGTAGCTACATGACGGGAGATAAAAAAATGTTTGTGGAGCATGATTCAAATTTCACATCCAACATAAAACTTGGTGATGAAAATATTCAAAAAGCTAAAGGAAAAGACACTATTGCTGTCCACACAAAAGGAGGTAATACAAAATTTATTAATGGTGAGCTTTATGTTCCTAACTTATCTCAAAATCTTTTAAGTATTGGACAGCTCATGCAAAAAGGATATCCTGTTTTCAATGATGAAAAGTGCAGAATTTTTGATAAGAAAGCAAACACACCGGTGGTGACTATAGGCATGAGCAGAAATAAAGTTTTTCCTCTTATTATCCCCTCTAATCCAAAGATTGCTTTCAAGGGAGAAATTATGGATGAATGTCACCTATGGCATTTGAGGTATGGCCGTCTAAACAAAAGTAGACTGTACTTAAATAAAAGAATATGGTGGTTGGACTTTCCTTCATTAAAACAAGTAATCAAGTATGTGAAGGATGTATATATGGTAAGATGCATAGACTTTCATTTCCAAAAACTTCTTGGAGAGCTAAATCACCTCTTGAATTACTGCATGCTGATATTTGTGGTCCTACTAGAACTCCTTCACTCAATAATCGAAGATATTTTATTTTATTTGTTGATGATTATACAAGAATGATGTGGCTTTATTTCTTACATGAAAAATCGGAAGCCTTCCCTGTTTTTCTTCAATTTAAAGCTTTTGCAGAGAAGCAAAGTGGTTTTGAAATCAAAACATTAAGAACGGATCGTGAAGGAGAATTTATCTATACACCATTCATGGAGTATTGCAAAAATAAGGGGATCCAAAGACAACTCACTATTCGAAGAACTTCTCAACAAAATGGAGTAGCCGAAAGAAAGAATCGGACCATTGTTGAGATGGCAAGAAGCATGTTAAAAGGTAAAGGACTTCCTAATAAATTTTGAGCTGAAGCAGTTTATACATCTATCTATATACTCAATCGATCTCCAACAAAGGCAGTTTGAAACAAAACTCCTTTTGAAGCTTGGCACAAAAAGAAACCTGTTGTTGATCATTTTAAGGTATTTGGCTGCATTGCCTACTCACATATTTCAATTCCAAATAAAGATAAATTTGACAAGAAAGGAGAAAAATTGGTCTTCATTGGGTATAGTGATGAATCTAAAGGCTATAGATTATTTAATCCAGGTAACTAACAAGTTAATTGTGTCAAGAGATGTCATCTTTGATGAAGTTGCAGCTTGGAGTTGGAATGAGAACTTATCTCAACCAACATCTGCAATCTTGGAACCCATAATGATGGAAGGCCAATCATCTTCTCAACAGCAATCACCCAGTTCAAGCCCAAATTCATCAAGAATAAACACAAGCTCTCAAGATTCAGATTCAGATTATCCACCAAGGAAGGTGCGTTCCTTAAGAGATATTTATGATTCATGTGATGTTGCCTTCTTTGGATGTGAACCTCAGGCTTATTAAGAAGCTGCCAAAATTGATGTTTGGAGAAAAGCTATGGATGATGAAATAGCAACTATTGAGAAGAATATGACGTGAAAACTTGTAGAGTTACCAAAAGAAAAAGAAGTCATTGGCCTAAAATGGGTCTACAGAACAAAGTTTAATGAAGATGGCTCTATCCAAAAGCATAAAGCAAGGTTAGTAGCCAAGGGTTGTTCTCAACAGCCAAGAGTCGACTTCAATGAGACATTTGCACCTGTAGTAAGAATGGAGACAATTCGCACAGTTCTTGCACTTGCAGCCCAAATAGAATTGAATGTGTATCAATTAGATGTAAAATCAGCATTTCTCAATGGAGAGCTTGAAGAAGAAATATATGTGGAGCAACCTAAAGGATATGAAATCAAAGGCATGGAAAGCAAGGTATGTCATTTGAGAAAAGCTCTATATGGGCTGAAACAAGCACCAAGAGCATGGAGTAGCAAAATTGATGATTACTTTCAAAAGAATGCTTTTCAAAGAAGTCCTAGCGAGCCCTCACTCTATGTGAAAAAGCAAGGTACTCAAAATTTTCTTATTGTTTGTTTATATGTTGATGATCTTATCTACATGGGGACTAACTTGAAAATGGTGAAGGAATTCAAGCATCATATGATGAAAGAATTTGAGATGACTGATTTAGGACTCATGAAATATTTTTTTGGAATTCAAGTGAAACAATTCAAAGGAGATATTTTTTTATCTCAAGAAAAGTACCTTGAAGACATTTTGAAGAAATTTCAAATGGACAAGTGCAAAGGAGCTTCAACACCTATGGCTCTAAATGAAAAGCTACAACAAGATGATGGAGCAAAGAAGGCTGATGCTACAGAATTTCGAAGCTTAGTCGGATCCTTGATCTATCTTACTAATACAAGGCCAGACATCATACACTCAGTGAGCTATGTTTCAAGATTCATGAGTAATCCAAGCAAGTTACATTTAGCCATAGCAAAAAGAATTTTGAAGTATTTGCAAGGCACTAAGAAGCAAGGAATTAGGTATGTCAAAGAAGAAAATAATTCCTTGATTGGTTTTACTGACAGTGATTGGGCAGGATCCTTAGATGATCGGAAGAGTACCTCGGGATACTTATTTTGCCTTGGAACAAAGGTGATATCATGGAGTTCAAAAAAAAAAAAAAAAAGTTGCATTGTCTTCAGCAGAATCAGAATATATTGCTGCCAATAATGCTGCATGTGAAACTATTTGGCTTCGAAAACTACTCAATGATTTGCAAGAAGGACAAAAGGAAGCTATAACTAATTTTTGTGGCAATATGTCAACTATTGCAATGACTAAGAACCCAGTATTTCATGCAAGGTCAAAGCATATTGAATTGAGGCATCACTTTATTCAAGATTTGGTGAATAAAAAAGAAATACAGTTGAAGTTTATTAATACAAATGAGTAACCTGCAGATTTTCTCACCAAAGTTGTAAGTGCTGAAAAATTTGAGAAATTCAAAAAGTTGCTCAACATCGTAAATTAAGAGGGGTGTTAAAAGTTAATTTGCAATTATAAAATCAATGGAAAGGTCAAGAATTTTTCAGAAACAAACTTAATTATGTACAAGTTTTCGAAAGTCATCTTGTTGAAGCCTAAGAGTCATCTTGTTATCAGCAAAGACTCTAAGAGTCATCTTGTTATCAGCAATCTTTACCATTTTTCATTAATATGGTTCTTAGTAATTTGTGTAAAAGGAAGTTAAAGGGTTTTTGAATTCTCTATATAAGGGGATGAACTTGAGCTATTTTGTAATTAAGAGAGAGTAGAAAACTCAAAGAAATACTAATCTTTCTAATACCATTTTCTCTTGCAAGTGCTGTAGCATTGCATACTTATCATATTTTCTAAGCATTCCATCTTTCTTTAAGCCTTCTACACTTCCGTAACCCAACAATATATTGAAAGAAATTAAGGCAGATGCGGTGCTCTATTGGGTTTGGTATGGAGGTTCTATTTTGTTTTTAAAAGAAGTAGCCTTAAGTAAGGCAAGAATTGCTAGCGTGTAGATGCTGCTTTCTGTCAGCTGACTTCATGTTCTTGTTTTTAAAATTTAGAAAGACTACTTGTACTCCAAGCCTTGGTTCTATAATCTAAAAGCAGAGATCTCTACTTCATCTTACTTTGCAAGAAAGCCGGAAGGGTTGAGGCTAGAAGCAATTGGACCGAAAACCTCTGCATTATTTTCTTACCATTTGAATTATTACCCAACTAATTTAAGATTAAAACTTTATTATTATTATTGTTAATGTTGGTGCTGTTGTTAAATTCGTGCCAACTTGTATTCCGGATACCTCTCCATGATAGCTCTTGCTGTTATATAAAGTACAAATTGGTTTGGATTAGGTTTGACAGGGTGTGAGTTTTGTAAAACTTTAACCAAAAAATAAAATGAATTGATCATCGTTATCACCTCTACATACATCACGCATGCTGTATAAGTATAATGGTCTTAAAAATATATTATACTATGATAACAAACCTCCAGAAATGTTATTTTTCATTATAACAATATAACAACCATTATTTATCTCAAAAAATAACATTTTAAATTTTGAATGTTAAATTAATAACTATTGTAACAGCAACTGTGATTGTGTTGTAATATAAAATAGTAGATAATAATGAAAAATATCATTATCTTTTCCTTCAATTTTCATTGGATCAAAAATATATTATTTCTTGGACTACAAAATCATGGAAGAGCGATTTAATACAAAAAATGAATTTAATTAATATTTTATTTAAAAAGTATATGTAAATAACAATTGTTATTTTGTTGCTAGTTTACATAGGACATGCATATGCACATGCGTGTCTCTCTATATGAAAATAATTTTAAAACTAATAATATTATTTAAAAGAGAATAAATATATTGATGGTGCTTTTCTTTTTCTTTTTCTTTCTTTTTTTTTTTTTCTGTGTAAGAAAAGATCTATTCATGGTGGTTATTTATACTAGGCTAACACATTTTTGAAAATCTCAAATGTCATAATCATTGTTTTAATCATTTTTTAAAATTAAATGATGCTCATTGAAAAAAAAAATCTTGCAAACTAAGAAATATAAAGAGAGGAAGTAATCTATAATTTTAAAAAAAAATCTGTCAATTTATTAAAATAGATTTTGTGAGGCACCTTTCAGCCAAGTGATGATATCACAGATAAATACAATGTGTTGTTTACCAATGCCATTTCTATCACATCTTATATAATTGTCAATGCTAAAAGCTAACATGAATTGTAGTAAATTATTATTTATTTTGAAAACAAGAATGACTCCTCAATCATATAGTTAAATCATTATAAGATTTATTGCTAGTTGTCGTGGCATCAAAAACAAAGGAAACTATTATATATTTTTTCATATAATAGTATCAATTTTCATTTGAGCGGTTCATTTTTCTTTAAGAAAAAGTACTAGTTGGATGCATTTTGAGTCATCCATAGTAGAGATGCTTAATTCAAATATTTTTTTAAAAAAAATCAAGTGACCTTTTAGAGCCTAAGTTCTTCATTAGATGCAAAGTCAAGGCAAAATGGGCCTTTTTCAACCTCAAGAGGAAGTTTAACCTAGAATGAGCCGCCAGTCCTTTAGTACATAAACTTGATTGCATGCCCATGGTTTCATACTTGCTACTAGCTTATTAAGATTGTATTCATTTTATACTTAAAAAAAAGGAGGAAAAGCTTGCTTTAATAGCTGATATTGAGGGTATTTAATCGATAAGTGATTTAAATGTCCTTGACCTTCGCATAATATAAATGACTATTAAATGCACAATTATTCCATGTATACATTTCTTTGAGTTTTGATGGAATCTAATAATTTAGTTCAAACATTTTCCTAATTGCTTTGCTTAAGGTATAGATGGATTGGAGTTCAACATTCGTAGGCTTAAGATAATCAACTATCATAACACTAATTTTTAAGATTCTTGTTATGGGATTATGAAAATTTAAAGGACATAGATTGAGATATGAAAGTTTTTTTTGAAATTATATTGGTCTAATAGAGATAATTTTTAAAATCAGCCTTATTTGTAGAAATATTGCACCAAGCATGAATTTTAATCGGCTCCTCTAAAAATCTGCACCACTAAAAGAAAAGTCAGCATAGGAAAAAATAGTTTCATCAAAAATCACATCCCTTGATATATTAATTCAACCACTTGGTACATTAAGACATCTGTACTCCTTGTACACTTGGCTATACCTAATAAATATACAAGGCAAAGATTTTGCAAAAAAATTATTCTTTTTGTAATCTTTGAGATTTAGATAATATAAGCAGCAAAAAGTGTGGAGATTGGAGTAATCAAGCAACTTCTTATAAAGTAATTGAAAGGAGAGTGCATGTTTAATATTAAAAAAGGACAATGATTAATTAAGTGTACCGCTTGATGAAAAGCTTCTACCCATAACTATATCGAAGCTTTACAATAAACAAGAAGAGTATGTTTTCATTCTATAATGTATCCATACTTTCTCTTTACTATTCTATTTTGTTGAGTAATATGTAGATAAGACGCTTGCCAAATAATGTCTTGAACTAAGAAATCAATAAATTCTGTTTTATTAAACTCTCCAACACCATCACTTTGAAAAACCTTAATTTTGTGACTCATTGAAGTTCAACCATTACTTTAAATTTCTTGAAACAATCAAAGAAATCCGATTTTAATTTCAGAGGATACGGTCATGTGTATCAAGTAGCATAATCAACAACTATGGCAAAATACCAAAAATGTTGAGAGGAGAAAATTGGAGCTAGGCCCCATATATCACAATGTATTTTATTTAATGAAAGAGCATATCTTTTATTTTGAGCAATGAAAGGTAATTTGTAACTATTTTCCAATTGACAACTACTACAGATAAAATCATCTTTATATAAATCTTCAACTAAAATTAAATGATTTTTACTTAAGAAAGGAATGATCTTCTGTGGATGACTTAGCCTTCAATGCCACATCTTTTGAGTTGCACATCGTTGCCTTACTAAAAATAAAGTAAACTTTTATCCATCCAAAGAGTAGAGTCCTCCTTCTCTAAGACCTATTGCTATTGTTTTTTAAGAGTTCTTTTCCTTTGTCATAAAATTAGTAAATGAAAAAATAATGATATAAGGCAAATTAGTAACTAATTGTGCAATAGCGATGAAATTTTTTGAAACTTTCACCATCATCAAAATGTTCTTAAAAATAAATTACCAATGGGTTTGGTAACCATAATATCATTAATATGTGCAATCTTAAGTCTTTTTCCTTCACCAATTATCATGCTATCGTTATCTTTATAAAGTTTCACATGAAAGATTACACGAATTGTTTGTAATATGAGAAGTTGCTCCAGAATTTGTAATTCATATGGTCTTTTGAATATTTGATAAAGATATAGCTAGAAGTCCTTGGGTTTTTTTTTTTTTTTTATTTCTCTTGAAATACAAGGTTAAATTTATGATAGCAATTTAGTGCCGTGTGATCAGGTTTCTTGCATGTTTGACAGGCCTCAATAGTCTTTTAATTAGTTCCTTACATGGTCACTACATTCTGATTGTTATTAAAATTATTGTTGCTTCTGTTATCAATATATGATTCATGAAAATACATGATATAGTAGAGATTGTTGATGCCATTAAGAGAGATGGGCAATATACTACTCATAAAAATTGCAAGATGGCTCTGATACCATGAAAGGAATTTGATAAACAGATCAATGAGAAAACTCTCTCTCGATGACTTGAGAGTTTCTATGCATTGTATGTGTGTGTATGTATATATATATATATATATATGTCGCCATGATTTATAAGGAAAAATCATATATGATTGCAACAAAATAAATATATAAAAGGAAAGAACAAATTAATAATCACGCACTGATTTCAAGCATATAATATGGAGTATATCAGACCAAATTAAGATAAAGAATCGGGTGGATTTGAATCATTCCTCTTCCATATTAGACCAAATCGAGGTGGAAAATTTGATGGATTTGATGGGTTTAAATCATTCTCATTAATACCCACATTTGTTCTAAGCAAATATAGATAAAAGTTAGATACCATTCAAATACAAGTAATCAGATTTTGAACAAAATTAAATAATAATGACTTAATCATAAAAGATCGGGGTGAGATCCACTTTTCAGATTTCATATGATACATGAGCTTAAGGCATAGTTACTAACTCACATAGGGAGCAATCCAGTTAAGGGTTTCTATCATTAGTTTAATTAATATTTTAAAATATTTATTCTATATCAAATAACTCCATTAATCTTTGATTATAAAATATATAAAAGATGATAGCAAATTATCTACTTTTTAGAAAGTTTGTGAAAAAATTTTATATGTAATTGTAGGAATATGTAGAAGTTAATAAAAAAATTGAAAATATGTTGAGGTATAGAATATGTACATTCATTTTCATTTTTATCTAGGAAAAGGAGTGATTTTTATTGAAAAAAATTAATTATTAAAATATGAAATACGATAATATACACTAAATAACTCTATTCAAACCCCTTCCCCCCCCCTAAAAAAAAAAAAAAAAACCAATATAGTAAACAAAATAAATGTCATAGTCTAGTGCAATAATTTCAATATGAGCTCGATTTTATAGATAGGTATCCAGATCCAATAAAATACCAACAATTTTTGTCCAAATTTGATTCGAGATAAATCCAATTGAATGCTTGTTTTCAGCTCTAAAACAAACATGAGAGTAGGGTAGGCAGAGAGATCTCTACGAAATAAGTTTCCATGATATCGTTGTTTTTATGTCATCATCGTAATGCCGTTCAGGTCTTAAATATAGATTTTCAATTCAATGGTTATTTGTATCATTACAACTGTTCAGAAATTAATACAAAATTTCTACTCCGAGTGTAGAAAATCAAGCATTCTTTTTGCTTATATAACCTGGACCAGTTTATTCAACTCGCAGTAGGATTTGGCTATTCCTTTCTCACAAATATATGGGAAGATAAACTTGTACGTGAATTTTTTATAACTAGAAAATCCAACCCCACTTGGTTGACACCATTCAAGTGGAGTCAAATAAGGACATACTATAATGTCTACAGTCATTACGGGTTTAACATGTTCTCTTAGCAAATAAGGGGCTAGATCAAACCAGACATTTCCTTTCTTTTTCTGTTTGCTATCCCATATTTTAACTCAAACAGAGCTGGAATTACAAATATTTTAAACTGAAATACCGGTCAATTCTAGGATCACCAAACATATAACTTTTTTCTAATCCCAATAGACAAATTTTTATTTGAGCTTTAAGGATTCATCGTGCGATACTCCACAAACACTGCAAAAGCCTTGCGCTGAGCTTGACGATGGAAGCGCATAATTCGACGAGATGGCTTGATTTGTGAACAACCCTTCTGCTCCAAATTGACGTAATAAACCTTACTTTGGCATCGACTCGATTTTCTTGATAAATTCTTTGACCAAATCGTCCAACGCCAATCTCGCGGAACCTCCCTCCTCGAGAGCCCTCCTGCTCAACTCCTTCACCTCCCTCGCCCTCTCCCTCACCTTTCTCCCCTCCTCATCTTCTCCCATCAAACACCTCACGCCTCTCTCCACCTCCTCCGCACCCGCCACCCCACCGTCTCCCACCCTGATCTCCGTGGCCACTCCCACCTCTCTTGTCATTTCAAAAGCATTAAAGCGCTGCTCAGCATACAATGGCCACCCGAGTATCGGCACCCCAGCCACTAAGCTCTCCAAGCATGAGTTCCACCCGCAATGGCTCACAAATCCCCCTACTGCCTTGTGCCCCAGTATTTCAACCTGCGGCGCCCACCCTGGCCACACCATCCCCCTCCCTTTGGTCCGCTCCAGAAAGCCCTCAGGGAGCACCGTGCCGAGGTCGGCATCGCAGGACGGTTGGTGCTTCCGCTTCGGTGGAATTCGCAAGCACCACAGGAATCGATGCTGGCTCCGCTCGAGCCCCATCGCGATCTCTCCCACTTGCTCCCTCTCAAAGCACCCCATGCTCCCAAAACACAGGAACACCACCGATCCCTGTGGCTGCCCGTCGAGCCACTCGATGCACTCATGCCCCCCCTCCTGCTTCCCAACTGATGCCACGGGGCCTATCGCGTAGATAGCTGGGGTCGGGCCATCTAGAACGCATCGGCCTTCCGATATCGCTCGAAGTGCATGGGGTTCTAACTCGGAGAAGGTGTCGATAACTATTCCCTTAGCCTCCTGTAACCGACGAGCATGGTAAAGGGACCATTGGTAGCCTTCGCACTTTTTGTTTAATATGTGATCTGGCATGGCTAGCGGGGGCAGTGAGGAGGTGAGACTCGGGATCTTTATCATCTCCCCTTTGGAGGCTAGGCTCTCCATCTCCGAGGGGTACATGAGATCGAGAGTAGGGAGGTAGAGCATGAGGCCCAGGTTGGCAGCGCTTGAGGGGGCGAAGAGGTATGGGGGGATGCCGAGTTCGGCTGCAACATCAATCATGACAGTGGCGAGGAAGTCGATGATGATGGCAGCGATGCGAGGAGTTGATGGAAGGTTGGTGATGGCATCCTTGACGAGGGGCTTATGGGATTCAATGTAGCGACAGAATACGGCGAGGACATCTCCAGTAGTTTCGTCGAACGAAAAGTTGATGGGTGGGAGATCAAGGAATTGGATGGAGGTGGAGGCAGCAGAAGTAACGATGGAATTGATGGAGGAGGATCAGGCATCGGTCAGGGGTTGCATCACGAGGATGGTGATGGAAAAGTGATTGGAAAGGCGTTTTGCCATCTCGATGGCAGGTTTCAGGTGACCCACTCCTGGAGGTGGCAAGAACACCAGCCTCGCTGCCTTGGCCATCCTTGTATTACTTGGGCTTGTTTGAGAGTGGAGTTGCAGGATGGAGTGGGAAGGATCCTACTCTTCCTTATAAGCGGGGAGAGCTGAGAATTGGAGTTGGTGTTGCTGGTGGAACGAGTCAGCTGAGGGGCCATTGCTTATAAAGACTTGATTTCTTTAACCAATGAGCGTCCTGACCATGTTACTTGTTTACTAGGTTTTGACTTGCTGTACATATAATATATTGAAAGAAAGTAAGGCTGATGCCGTGCTCTACTGGGTTTTTGTGCGGAGGTTCTATTTTGTTTTTGCTTTTATAAGGGTTAGGGTTAGGTAAGGCAATAATTGCTAGCGTCTGGATGCTGCCTTCTGTCAGCTGATTTCACGTCCTTGTTTTTAAAATTCGGAAAGACTGCTTGTGCTCCATGCCTCGGTTTTATAATCTAAAAGCAGTTCTGGTTCATGGAAGCAAGTAGAGCAGAGATCTCTACTTCATCTTAACTCTACATGAATGCGAGAACGGGTGAGGCCAGCAGCAATTGGACTGAAAACCTTAGCATTATTTCCTTCTCATTTGAATTCTTATTTTTAATTAGTTTAAAATTAAAACTTTATTTTTGTTATTATAAAATTCTTATCGACTTATATTCTGGATACCTCTCCATTTATGATAGTTCTTGTTGTTATATATATATATATATATAAAGCATATATTGGATTAGATTAGGTTTGACGGAGTATGAGTTTGGTATAGGTCTCTGTTTTAATGTTAACCTAAAATTAAAATGAATGGTTTTAAAATTATATGATACTATCTTAGCAAACCTCCACCAAAAATGTTATGTATCATTATAACAATTTAACAACCATTATTTATCTCAAAAAATAATATTTTAAATATTTAATGTTAAATTAATAACTATTGTAACAGCAGCTATGATTGTGTTGTAAATATAAAATAATAAATAATAATGAAAATATTATTATCTTTTCCTTCATTTTTCATTGAAAAAAACATATTATTTCTTGGACTACAAAATCATTGAAGAGAGTTTTAATACAAAAGAAAAATAAATTTGAATAATATTTTATTTGAAAAAGTATATGTAAATAACAATTGTTATTTTGTTGCTAGTATTTATAGGACATGCATATGCATGTCTCTCTCTATATGTAAAAAAAATTATTTTAAAAATTAATAACATTATTTAAAAGAGAATAATCCATTAATGGTTCTTTTTTTCTTTTTCTTTTTTCTTAAGAGAAGAGCAATTCATGTTGCCTATTTATATTAGGCTAACATGTTTTTGAAAATCTTAAATTTCATAATCATTGTCTTAATCATTTTTTAAAATTAAATGATGCTCATTGAAAAAAAAAATCTTGTAGACTAAGAAATATGAAGAGAGGAAGTAATTTATAATTAAAAGAAATCCATCAATTTATTAAAAATAGATTTTGTGAGGCAGAACTGAGCCAAGGGATGATATCACGGATATACCTAATGCATAGTTTACTAATGTCATTGCCATCAAATCTAATCGTTAATGCTAAAGCTAACATGAATTATAATAAATTATATTATTTATTTAAAAAACAAGAATAAGTCCTCAACCATATAGTCAAATCATTATAACTGTCATGGCATCAAATAACAAATGAAGAACGAATAGCCCTCGGTCCCCTCTCTTTTCTTCTATATAATGTAGTATTTTTATTACTATTTCATAAGTATATTTTTAATATATTTTTAAAGAAATTATAATATCATTGTTATAGTAATATAATATTATCATATATTATTATAATAATCATAACATTATACTATTATGTTATAATATTAAATTTTATTGTTTTGATGTTTCAAATTTATAAGTTGGCATCTTGTAGATTGACTTGTTGTAAGTTATCTTATATATTTTTAGTATAATCCAAGTATAACTTGACTTATAATATACAGTTAAATTATAGCATTAATAGGTGAGATGAGATATACAGCAACTTAATATGCAGTGCAACTTCAATCAGACTTCAAACAACCTCAAAGATCAGAGGGAGGGAGCATTTGAAGTGTGGAGATTAGGTCTCTTGATTTTTGGTAGTAGAAGATGAGGGTGGTGGCTTTGTGATAAGAGGGAAGAGAGGAGAGAAAGGGCAAGATTGTTCTTGAAAGGGTAATTAAATTCTTTGGTGAGATTTTGAAGTTATTAGTAGACATTGGCCGAAGATTACTAGAGCAGACCAGCATGGGAGTATAGTAGGGCTAAAAATGGGCTATACATGTATTAGATGTCGGCATATTTATATTGGTGTCCAATATTTCAGTGAATATAAATACTAATGTTAAATAGATATCAAAACTAGTGTTTGTATATGCTCTAAATGGATATGGATAGGATATTAAGTATACCCATATTTGTTTTGGATACAAGTTGGATATCATCCGAATATAAGTAATCAAAACTTGAATAGAATTATATAATAAAAATTAAGATAAATGACATAATCATAAAAGATGAAAGTGGGATTCATTATCTAGATCGCATATGATGCATGTATAATTAGATAATAGTTTAACGCATAGGTACTAAACTCACATGGAGAGCAATCTTGTCAAGGGTTCGTATCATTAGTTTAAGTAACATTTTTTTAAAAATATTTATTCTATATCAAATAGCTCCATTATTCTGTAATTATAAAATATACAAAAGATGGTAATGAATTTATCTACTTTTCCAGTTAGCTTGTGAAAAAATTTTGTGCAATTGTAAGAATGTGTATAAGTTAACCAAAAAATTTTTGAAAACACCATGATGAGGAATAGAATATGTATATTCATTTTCATTTTTATCCTGAGAAAGGATTGATATTTTATGAAAATTATTAATTATTAAAATATAAAATATGATGACATACACTAAATAACTCTATTCAATGCCCAGTGAAATAAACCACTATGAGGAACAAAATAAACGCCATAGCCTAGCACAGGAATTTCTATCTGAATTTAGGATCTAGATTTGTTTTTCTTTTTTTTTTTTTTTTAAATCCAAATCTAGATCTAGTAAAATGTATGGATAGCTATCTAGGTCCAATTTGATATCAAATCTCTGTTCAAATCAAATTTGAGATATATTTAGTTGGATGCCCATTGTCAACCCTAAGCAAAGAGGAGAGAGGGTGAGCCGAAGGGATCTCCAATTCTCCATGGAATGAATTCCCACGCTATCGCTATTTTTATGTCATCATTACAATGCCGTTCGGATCTTAAAAAATAGTTTTTCAATCCAACGATTTTTCATAGGACGTAATATTTGATGATATTATCACTACTGTCCACTGATCAATGCTAGATTTCTAGTTGGACAAGTACCTTGACGAAGGAACATCAAATGTTCTTTTCTTTATATAACCTAAACCCATTTATTTAGTTCATAATAGAATTTGACCTTTCTTTTTCACAAATACATTATCATTTCTTTTAAACTAGACTAAACGACCTCGGCCCTCTTTTACCTGTTCATTTGGAGCATCTTTAGTCCGTCATATGGTCCACAAGGAGGGAGTAAACTCTGGCCGGACCATGACTTTGATTGCACGATATGCAGCCTAAAATATTACATCGATTACGAGATTAAGAGACTTAGACACTAGATTTGGTCATTCTATTGCTTGAAGGGAAATGATTCCAATCAAGCAAAGTCAAGGTGTTGTCTTCTTGGTGCATGATCGCATTCATGTTAGAACTTTGGCTTTTGTGCTAAATGAGAAGACACACTTCTACGTGAATCTTTTTATAGGTGGCATCAAATAGGGACCGGCTGCATCGTCTACATGCTTAGATGGGTGGAGAAGGAAACAGATAGGGATGGTGACGCATAGAGTTTTTGTGGGTATCCAACCTGGATTGAAAAAAAGAGTTCGGATTGTAAAAATCCGATATGCTTTAGTTTTGGATATGAGATTTTTAAATCTGATTTAAACTAGGTTGGGTTCGGAATTAGAAAATCGGGTATATGAAAAATCTTATTTTCTAAAGATTATAAAAATTATAAATATATAACTCATTTAGGTGGAATGATGGATTCGATCTTCTTATCTTAAAAAAAATTTCTTAACAATATATGATTCAATTTTATTTGTATTATTGAATTGATAGAGGGGCATAATATTTTTAATTTTTATGATAAAAAATAAATTTATTTCAATTTCGAATCGAGTTCTGGTTGGATAATCGATTTGATCCAACCTAGTTTTCATAACCAATTCCAATATAATTTAGTTATGGGTTTAACAAACTGGCTTGGGTTTAACCATTTTTAAAAAATCAATTTAAAATCCTAATATGAGTTTGAATAGTGCAGAAAAATAGGGTACTTGATTTGTTGCTACCTTTAAGAATGGAAGAGAAGGATAATAAAATATTTTGTTGGAAAGGAAGGTGAAAGAAGAAAGGAGAGGGGACCGAGGGCTATTCGTTCTTCATTTCTTCTCAAAAGTCTATTTCTTTACCTCCAAATTGAGAGATAAAGAGTGGGAAGGGATGGTTTATAATTTTTATTTTCATCTTTCTAATTTTATTCCTACAAGTAAAGGGTATATTTATAATTTTATAAGTATAACTTTTATTCTCATTCCTTTTCTTCTTTTATCTAAATAAGATGAATGTAAATTATAATCCTTTCTCCTTTCCTTCTCAAAGGATAGGACAGTAATCCTCCCTTACTCTTTCTTTCTCTCTCTCTCTCTCTTCTTCCTTCTCCTTCAAAGATCTAAATCAGCATTTAGTAAATGAGGAGTTGGACCAAACCACACATTTGTTTTCTATTTTTGTTTGCTATTACTTTTTTTATTCAAACATGGTTGGAATTAAAGATGTCAAACGAGCCGGCTCGAGCTCGACACGAGCCGGTTGCTACAGTAGTTGTGCCATGCTTAGCATGATCCATCAAGTCACACCCTCAAGGTGTATGGGCCGTGCTGGCACGGTCTACGACCCATTTTTTGGCATGCCCGACATTAATGGGCCAACTCGCAGAATGGCTTACTAGGTCAGCCCATTGGGCATGGGGGCCCGACATGCAAGCCTAGCATGTGGGCCTGGCATGCTAGGCTAGCCTGCATAATGACCTATCGAGTTAGCTCGTCAGGCACGTGGCTGACATGACAGGCCCGATGGTAAAGGGCAAGAATGCCAACCCCCCCCCCCCCCCGAAATAATAGCCAAATATGATTAGTTTAAGATGTATTTTCATCCAATGATTAGTTTTTAAGGGTATTTTAGTCTTTTGATTAAGAAGATCTATTTACTCTTCTCAATGGTCATAAACAGCTAATTTTTAAGGTTATTTGGTTCATTTGAAAGCCCTCTAACATCTATAAATAAGTCCCAACCTTTCTTCCTCACTCTACACCAAACCACAAGCTTTCTAAAGCTTTTTTAAACTCTTTAAAACTCTCGAAAGTTCTCCTAAGCCCTTCTAAGCTCTCCAACGCCCCCTTAAGTTCTTCTTATCTTTTTACAAGCCTTCCTAATTCTTCTAAGCTGTCTTAATTTTTTCCTATCTTTTAGTTAGTTGTCCTAATCTTTCTCTGTCGAATATCTAATCTTACTCTCTATTCTCTATAATTGATAATGTCTCGTACTGATAGCTCTCGTTAACAATAAGAATAATGATGTAGAGTTCCCTTCAAATGACATAGAGTAAAGCCATAGAAGATTAAAAATGAAAGATGGCGCGACCTATCATGGTCCTGCAGGCCAGATGAGATGAATGATCGTGATGGATCATGCCAACAGCCAAGCCTCCAAAAAAGATAAGTACATCTAATTTATTTTATTTTATTTTTTTTAAAATTAGTTTTAAAATCATAAAAATAATAATAAATAAAAATTTACTTGGTAGGTTAGTCCATTGGGTTCGACAACATATGGCTTGAACCATGTCAAACAAAAGATGAAGATAAAGATCAGAAGATTAAAGACTTTTTTCCAAATAGTTAGAACATGAAGAAGAGGATCGAAAAAAAAAGAACAATGAGATGATACGACTGTAACGATAACCCATTTGCCTACCATAAAAAAGATATGTATATAATTTTTTAAAGTAATATTAAAAAAAATTATATGAGCTTAGCACACGGCTAGACCGACCTTTCGGGTGTGGCGAGCCGTGCCGACACGACCTGCTACAGGAATCATGCCATGCAGGTATGGCACGTCGGCCCATGGACCATGCCAGATTGGGTCAGTCCATTTGACACCTCTAGTTTGAATTAAAAATATTTTAAACTGAAATACTAAAAAGGGCTATTGATAGGAATACCATACATATACACTACATGGATTCTAGAGCCACCCTACCTTTTTCATCTTTAAAATCTGTTAACTGTGTAGATTCAATAGGGTGTGGGGAAGTTAATCGGATCCAAATTTGGTTACATTCTAATTCTAATTCTAATGTAGCCAAGTCTCTCTCTCTCTCTCTCTATATATATATATATATATATAATCTGAATTGATATAATCTTATTTTAGCTTTTAAAGCTTTAAGAATTCATCATGTGATACTCCACAAATATGGCGAGGTCAATGCGATGTGCAGAAGCCTTGCATTGAGTTTGACGATAGAAGGGTACAACTCGACGAATTGACTCAATTTGTGAACAACCCTCCCTCGTTGACGTAATAAATTTTTAATTTGGCACCAACTCAATTTCCTTGATTTATTCCTTGCCCAAACCCATCGACGCCAGCCTTATTGAACCTTCCTCCTCCAAAGCCCTCATGCTCAACTCCTTCATCTCCCTCGCCCTCTCCACATCTTCCCCTATCAAATACCTCACACCTCTCTCGAGCTCCTCCATACCCACCACCGCACCATCTCCCACGCTGATCTCCATGGCCACTCCCACCTCTCTCGCCATTTCGAAAGTATTAAAGTGCTGCTTAGAGTACAATGGCCACCTGAGCAGCCATTAAAATGCTCTCAATCAAAGGGAGCACTTAACCATACCAAACTATATATATATATATATATAGTCATGATTTATAAGGAAAAAAATGATATATGATTATAACAAAATAAATATATAAAAGGAAAGGATAAATCAATAATTACAAGTATATAATATGGATCATATCTAACCAAATTAAGGTGGAGAATCTAATGGATTTGAATGATTTCTCTTCCATATTAGACCAAATCAAGGTGGAGAATCTGATGTATTTGATGGGTTTAAATCATTTCCATTAATGCTCACATTTGTTCTAAGCAAATATAAATAAAAGTTAGATACCATTCAAATTAAGTACTTGGATCTTGAATAGAAATAAATAATAAAAATTAAGATAAATAACTTAATCATAAAAGATAGGAAACGGATCCACCATCTAGATTTTAAATGATATATGAGTTTAAGGCATAGTTACTAACTCAGATGAAGAGCAATCCAATTAAGGTTTCGTATCATTAGTTTAATTAATATTTTGTAAATATTTATTCTATATCAAATAACTTTATTAATATTTAATTATAAAATATATGAAAGATGATAGCAAAATATTTACTTTTTAGAGCGTTTGTGAAAAAATTTTATATGTAATTGTAGGAATACGTAGAAATTAATTATTAAAATATGAAATAAGATATCATACACTAAATAACTCTATTCAACTATTCGTCTCTGCACCCCCGCCTCCCCCCGCCCCCTCGCCCTCAACCAAAAAAAGAAAGAAAAAAAAAGAAAGACATGTTTGAGGTTTAAATGAGTAAAATAAGCCACTATAGTAAAAATAAATATCATAGTCTAGTGCAGGAATGTCAATATAAGCTCTAGATCTAGATTTGCTTTTTAATTTTTATATTAAAATCTAAATCTAGATCTAGTAAATTTATGAATAGGTACCTGATCTAATAAAAAAATAAAAATTTCTATTCAAATCTAATTTGAGATAGATCTAGTTGGATGCTTGTTTTCAACTCTAAAGCAAAAAGGAGAGCATGGTAGTTTAGAGATATCTCTATGAAACAAGTTTCATATATCATCATTCTAATATAGATTTTCAGTCCAATGATTATTGGTATAATGTAATATTTGATATCATCTCGATTAATACTAGATTTCTAGTTCAACAAGTGTAGAACATCAAGTGTTCTTCTTTACTTGGATAACTTGAACCCATCTATTCAATTCGTAATAGAATTTCGCCGTTCTTCTCTCACAAACATGCGAGAAGATAAACTTGTACGTGAATCTTTTATAACTAGAAAATGCAACCCCACTTAGTTGAGAGCACTCAAACACGGTTAGAATTAAAAATATTTTAAACTAAAATACCCAAAAAGGGTCAATTCTATTAACGCCAAACATATAGCTTTTCTCTAATCCCAAGGGACAAATTTTTATTTTAGCTTCCAGCACTTTAAGGATGCATCGTGCGATGCCCCACAAACACTGCGCTGAGTTTGACAATAGAAGAGCATAATTCGACGACATGGCTTGAATTGTGAACGACGTAATGAACTTTAATTTGGCATCGCCTCGATATTCTAGATAAATTCTGTGACCAAATCGTCCAACGCCAATCTCGCGGAACCTCCCTCCTCCAAAGCCCTCCTACTCAACTCCTTCACCTCCCTCGCCCTCTCCCTCATCTTTCTCCCCTCCTCATCTTCTCCCATCAAACACCTCACGCCTCTCTCCACCTCCTCCGCGCCCGCCACCCCACCGTCTCCCACCCTGATCTCCGTGGCCACCCCCACCTCTCTCGCCATTTCAAAAGCATTAAAGCGCTGCTCAGCATACAATGGCCACCCGAGTATCGGCACCCCAGCCGCTAAGCTCTCCAAGCATGAGTTCCACCCGCAATGGCTCACAAATCCCCCTACTGCCTTGTGCCCCAGTATTTCAACCTGCGGCGCCCACCCTGGCCACACCATCCCCCTCCCTTTGGTCCGCTCCAGAAAGCCCTCTGGGAGCACCGTGCCGAGGTCAGCATCGCATGGCGGTTGGTACATCCGCTTCGGTGGAATTCGCAAGCACCACAGGAATCGATGCTGGCTCCGCTCGAGCCCCATCGCGATCTCCCCCACTTGCTCCCTCTCGAAGCACCCCATGCTCCCAAAGCACAGGAACACCACCGATCCCTGTGGCTGCCCGTCGAGCCACTCGATGCACTCATGCCCCCCCTCCTGCTTCCCAACTGATACCACGGGGCCTATCGCGTAGATAGCTGGGGTCGGGCCATCTAAAACGCATCGGCCTTCCGATATCGCACCAACTGCATGGGGTTCTAACTCCGAGAAGGTGTTGATAACCATTCCCTTAACCTCTTGGAACCGACGAGCATTGTAAAGGAACCATTGGTAGCCTTCGCACTTTTTGTTTAAGATGGTCTCTGGCATGGCTAGCGGGGGCAGTGAGGAGGTGAGACTAGGGATCTTTATCATCTCACCTTTGGAGGCTAGGCTCTCCATCTCCGAGGGGTACATGAGATCGAGAGTAGGGAGGTAGAGCATGAGGCCCAGGTTGGCAGCGCTCGAGGTGGAGAAGAGGTATGGGGGGATGCCGATTTCGGCTGCAACATCAATCATGACAGTGGCTAGGAAGTCGATGATGATGGCAGCGATGCGAGGAGTTGATGGAAGGTTGGTGATGGCATCCTTGACGAGGGGCTTATGGGATTCAATGAAGCGACAGAATATGGAAAAGCCATCTTCGGTAGTTTCGTTGAAGGAGAAGTTGATGGGTGGGAGATCAAGGAATTGGATGGAGGTGGAGGCAGCGGAAGTAACGATGGAATTGATGGAGGAGGACCAGGCATCGATCGGGTGTTGCATCACGAGGATGGTGATGGAGAAGCGATTGGAAAGACGTTTTGCCATCTCGATGGCAGGTTTCAGGTGACCCACTCCTGGAAGTGGCAAGAACACCAGCCTCGCTGCCTTGGCCATCCTTGTTTTACTTGGGCTTGTTTGAGAGTGGGGTTGCAGGATGGAGTGGGAAGGATCCTACTCTTCCTTATAAGCGCGGAGAGCTGAGAATTGGAGCTGGAGTTGGAGTTGGTGGTGGAACGAGTCAGCTGAGGGGTCATTGCTTACGAAGTACTTGATTTCTTTAACCAATGACTGTCCTAACCATGTTACTTGTTTACCATGCCAAGGTTTGACTTTCTTTGCACGTAATAAATTGAAAGAAATTAAGGCAGATGCGGTGCTCTGCTGGGTTTGGCATGGAGGTTCTATTTTGTTTGTAAAAGGAGTAGGGTTAAGTAAGACAAGAATTGCTAGCCTGTAGATGCTGCTTTCTGTCAGCTGACATCACGCCCTTGCTTTTAAAATTTAGAAAGACTACTTGTACTTCAAGCCTTGGTTTTATAATCTAAAAACAGATCTGGTCCATGAAAGGAAGTAGAACGGAGATCTCTGCTTATCTTACACTACATGAATGCGAGAAGATTTAAGGCCATTGGACTGAAAACCTGTGCATTATTTTCTTTTTGTTTGGATTTTTATTTGTAACTAAGTTAAAATTAAAGCTTTATTATTATTGTTATTAAATTCTTATCAACTTGTATTCGGATACCTCTCCATCCATGATATTCTTGTTGTTATATATATATATATATATATATATATATATATATTGGTTTAGATTAGATTTTACATGCATGTATTTGGTATGAGTCTCTATTTTAATGTTATTTTAAAATTAAAATTAATAGATCATGATTATTGTTTCTACATACATCATGCAAGCCGTATAGTATAATAGTTTTAAAAATATATTATACTACCATAACAAACCTTCATCAGAAATATTATTATCATTATAATAATGTAACAACCATTATTTATCTCAAAAAATAATATTTTAAAATTTTAATATTAAATTAATAACTATTGTAAGAGCAGCTGTGGTTGTGTTGTAATATAAAATAGTGGATCATAATGAAAAATATCATTACCTTTTCCTTCACTTTTCATTGAAAAAGAGAGATTTAATACAAAAAAAATATGAATTTAATTAATATTTTATTTAAAAAAGTATAAGTAAATAACAATTGTTATTTTGTTGCTAGTGTTTATAGGACATGCATATGCATGTCTCTCTCTATATAGAATTTAAATATTTTAAAAATTAATAACATTATTTAAAAGAGAATAAGTTCATTAATGATGTTTTTTCTTTCTTTTTCTTTTTTTTAAGAAAAAAACAATTCATTGGTGGCTATTTATATTAGGCTAAAATGTTTTTAAAAATCTTAAATTTGATAATCATTGTTTTAATCATTTTTTAAAATTAAATGATGCTTATTGAAAAAAAAATATTGCAGACTATGAAATATAAAGAGAGGAAGTAATTTATAATTAAAAGAAATCTGTGAATTTATTAAAAATAGATTTTGTGAGGCACCATTGAGCCAAGGGATGATATCACAGATATATCTAATGCATAGTTTACTAATGCCATTGCCATCAAATCTTTTATGATCGTTAATGCTAAAAGCTAACGTGAATTATAATAAATTATTGTTTATTTAAAAAACAAGAATTACTCCTCAATCATATAGTCAACTCATTATAAGATTTATTGCTAGCTGTCATGGCATCAAATAACAAAGAAAAATATTATATATTTTTTCATATAATAGTGTTATTTTTTATTTGAGTAGGTGTGGATCTCTTTTTTTAGGAAAAAAAAAAAAAAGTAGTTGGATGCATTTTGATCCATCATAGCAGAGATGCTTAGGAGGACAGTGGAACCACACATAATTTAAAGTAAAATTAGTCACTAGTCCTTCTGCTCATAAACTTCAAGGTTATGAACCATTGTTTAATACTTGCTATAATAGCTTATTAAATTTTTATTCATTTAGCACCTAAGAAAAGGAAACAAAAAAAAAACTTGCTTAAATAGCTGATATCTAAAGGTCCTTAACCTTTGCACAATAGACATGACTGTTAAATGCATAATTGGTTCAAGCATAAATTTCATTGAGTTTCGATGGAACCTAATAGTTTCTTAGTTCAAAAATTTTCCTAATTCTTTGGCTTAAGGTAGAGATGGATTAGAGTTCAACATTAGTAGGCTTAAGATAACAAGCTATCATAATGTGAGTTTTTACGATTCTTGTTATGGGATTATAAAAATTTTAAAGACATAAATTGAGGAGTCTAACTATGGTATTTTTTTTTTTTAAATCGAGTTTCAATCTTATCCATTCAAGAATTTCATTTAATGCTTTTAATCTCTTATACCATCTTCTTGTATCTTTAGACTTTTCTTTATTTATGATATCACCCACGTTCAATAGAAGCATTATAAAATTTGCTTAAATTGGGATATTAAAGTTTTCTTTAAAAACTTTATTAGAGAGAGAGAGAGAGGAGACTTTTAAGATTTTAAGATAACTATTGTAACGAGTAATGATAAACATTGATAATGGTCATTATTTTTTTATTTTTTATTGTATATCTCTACTATTTTAGTATTTTTTTACAAACACTAAGGTTTTAACACAAGCGCTAAATAGAAGAATTGTTTTATTCTCAATTCAACTAATTAAGGATATGGAATCCAGCTATTTTAAATTAAAATAATATCAATATTTTTTTACCTGTTTGACAGCGGATGGGGATTTTTAATTTTTATATTATTAATTTAATAACTAATTCTTAATTTAGGATAATTTTAAAATTATTTACAGATGTATGGAGCTTTTGGCCATGCCTGCATTCATATGGATACGAAGAAAAATCATCTATCATACTAATGGTTTTATCTCTTTTTTAATAAATAAAATCATTAATATAACTAATGATTTTATATATTTTTTAATTATTATTTAAATTAAATTTTTAATAACTTGGTATTTAAAATAATGATTTTTTATTTACATTTGAATAAAAATAAAAAAATTTAAAAAGTATGTAATAAATTTTAGCTTTTTTTAAATTCTAGGAACGCCAAACATACAGCTTTTTTCTAATTCCAATAGACAAATTTTTAGCTTAGCTTCCAGTGCTTTGAGGATTCATCGTGCGCTACTCCACAAACACTGCAAAAGCCATGCGCTAAGTTTGACAATAGAAGGGCATAATTCGACGAAATGGCTCGACTTGCGAACAACGCTTCTGCTCCAAATTGACGTAATAAACCTTAATTTGGCATCGACTCGATTTTCTTGGTAAATTCTTTGACCAAATCGTCCAACGCCAATCTCGCGGAACCTCCCTCCTCCAAAGCCCTCCTACTCAACTCCTTCACCTCCCTCGCCCTCTCCCTCACCTTTCTCCCCTCCTCATCTTCTCCCATCAAACACCTCACGCCTCTCTCCACCTCCTCCGCACCCGTCACCCCACCGTCTCCCACCCTGATCTCCGTGGCCACTCCCACCTCTCTCGCCATTTCAAAAGCATTAAAGCGCTGCTCAGCATACAATGGCCACCCGAGTATCGGCACCCCAGCCGCTAAGCTCTCCAAGCATGAGTTCCACCCGCAATGGCTCACAAATCACCCTACTGCCTTGTGCCCCAGTATTTCAACCTGCGGCGCCCACCCTGGCCACACCATCCCCCTCCCTTTGGTCCGCTCCAGAAAGCCCTCTGGGAGCACCGTGCCGAGGTCAGCATTGCATGGCCGTTGGTACATCCGCTTCGGTGGAATTCGCAAGCACCACAGGAATCGATGCTGGCTCCGCTCGAGTCCCATCGCGATCTCCCCCACTTGCTCCCTCTCGAAGCACCCCATGCTCCCAAAGCACAGGAACACCACCGATCCCTGTGGCTGCCCGTCGAGCCACTCGATGCACTCATGCCCCCCCTCCTGCTTCCCAACTGATACCACGGGGCCTATCGCGTAGATAGCTGGGGTCGGGCCATCTACAACGCATCGGCCTTCCGATATCGCTCGAACTGCATGGGGTTCTAACTCCGAGAAGGTGTTGATAACCATTCCCTTAACCTCTTGGAACCGACGAGCATGGTAAAGGAACCATTGGTAGCCTTCGCACTTTTTGTTTAACATGGTCTCTGGCATGGCTAGCGGGGGCAGTGAGGAGGTGAGACTCGGGATCTTTATCATCTCCCCTTTGGAGGCTAGGTTCTCCATCTCCGAGGGGTACATGAGATCGAGAGTAGGGAGGTAGAGCTTGAGGCCCAGGTTGGCAGAGTTCGAGGGGGAGAAGAGGTATGGGGGGATGCCGATTTCGGCTGCAACATCAATCATGACAGTGGCGAGGAAGTCGATGATGATGGCAGCGATGCGAGGAGTTGATGGAAGGTTGGTGATGGCATCCTTGACGAGGGGCTTATGGGATTCAACGTAGCGACAGAATACGGCGAATACATCTCCGGTAGTTTCGTCGAACGAAAAGTTGATGGGTGGGAGATCAAGGAATTGGATGGAGGTGGAGGCAGCGGAAGTAACGATGGAATTGATGGAGGAGGACCAGGCATCGGTCGGCGGTTGCATCACGAGGATGGTGATGGAGAAGTGATTGGAAAGACGTTTTGTCATCTCGATGGCAGGTTTCAGGTGACCCACTCCTGGAGGTGGCAAGAACACCAGCCTCGCTGCCTTGGCCATCCTTGTTTTACTTGGGCTTGTTTGAGAATGGGGTTGCAGGATGGAGTGTGAAGGATCCTTCTCTTCCTTATAAGCGGGGAGAGATGAGAATTGGAGCTGGAGTTGGAGTTGGTGGTGGAACAAGTCAGCTGAGGGATCATTGCTTACGAAGTACTTGATTTCTTTAACCAATGACTGTCCTAACCATGTTACTTGTTTACCAAACATGTTACTTGTTTACCATACCAAGGTTTGACTTTCTTGGCAAGTAATATATGTTAAAAGTTAATTTGCAGTTATAAAATCAATGAAAAGGTCAAGAATTTTTAAGAATCAAATTTAATTATACACAAGTTTTCAAAAGTCATCTTATTGAAGCCTAAGAGTCATCTTGTTATCAGCAAGGATTCTAAGAGTCATCTTTTTATCTGCAATCTTGGAACCCATAATGATGGAAGGCCAATCATCTTCTCAACAGCAATCACCCAGTTCAAGCCCAAATTCATCAAGAATAAACACAAGCTCTCAAGATTCAGATTCAGATTATCCACCAAGGAAGGTGCGTTCCTTAAGAGATATTTATGATTCAAGTGATGTTGCCTTCTTTGGATGTGAACCTCAGGCTTATTAAGAAGCTGCCAAAATTGATGTTTGGAGAAAAGCTATGGATGATGAAATAGCAACTATTGAGAAGAATATGACGTGAAAACTTGTAGAGTTACCAAAAGAAAAAGAAGTCATTGGCCTAAAATGGGTCTACAGAACAAAGTTTAACGAAGATGGCTCTATCCAAAAGCATAAAGCAAAGTTAGTAGCCAAGGGTTGGTCTCAACAGCCAGGAGTCGACTTCAATGAGACATTTGCACCTGTAGTAAGAATGGAGATAATTCGCATAGTTCTTGCACTTGCAGCCCAAATAGAATTTAATGTGTATCAATTAGATGTAAAATCAGCATTTCTCAATGGAGAGCTTGAAGAAGAAATATATGTGGAGCAACCTAAAGGATATGAAATCAAAGGCATGGAAAGCAAGGTATGTCATTTGAGAAAAGCTCTATATGGGCTGAAACAAGCACCAAGAGCATGGAGTAGCAAAATTGATGATTACTTTCAAAAGAATGCTTTTCAAAGAAGACCTAGCGAGCCCTCACTCTATGTGAAAAAGCAAGGTACTCAAAATATTCTTATTGTTTGTTTATATGTTGATGATCTTATCTACATGGGGACTAACTTGAAAATGGTGAAGGAATTCAAGCATCATATGATGAAAGAATTTGAGATGACTGATTTAGGACTCATGAAATATTTTCTTGGAATTCAAGTGAAACAATTCAAAGGAGATATTTTTTTATCTCAAGAAAAGTACCTTGAAGACATTTTGAAGAAATTTCAAATGGACAAGTGCAAAGGAGCTTCAACACCTATGGCTCTAAATGAAAAGCTACAACAAGATGATGGAGCAAAGAAGGCTGATGCTACAGAATTTCGAAGTTTAGTTGGATCCTTGATCTATCTTACTAATACAAGGCCAGACATCATACACTCAGTGAGCTATGTTTCAAGATTCATGAGTAATGCAAGCAAGTTACATTTAGCCGTAGCAAAAAGAATTTTGAAGTATTTGCAAGGCACTAAGAAGCAAGGAATTAGGTATGTCAAAGAAGAAAATAATTCCTTGATTGGTTTTACTGACAGTGATTGGGCAGGATCCTTAGATGATCGGAAGAGTACCTCGGGATACTTATTTTGCCTTGGAACAAAGGTGATATCATGGAGTTTAAAAAAAAAAAAAAAAAAGTTACATTGTCTTCAGCAGAATCAGAATATATTGCTGCCAATAATGCTGCATGTGAAACTATCTGGCTTCGAAAACTACTCAATGATTTGCAAGAAGAACAAAAGGAAGCTATAACTAATTTTTGTGGCAATATGTCAACTATTGCAATGACTAAGAACCCAGTATTTCATGCAAGGTCAAAGCATATTGAATTGAGGCATCACTTTATTCAAGATTTGGTGAATAAAAAAGAAATACAGTTGAAGTTTATTAATACAAATGAGTAACCTGCAGATTTTCTCACCAAAGTTGTAAGTTCTGAAAAATTTGAGAAATTCAAAAAGTTGCTCAACATTGCAAATTAAGAGGGGGTGTTAAAAGTTAATTTGCAATTATAAAATCAGTGGAAATGTCAAGAATTTTTCAGAATCAAACTTAATTATGTACAAGCTTTCAAAAGTCATCTTGTTAAAGCCTAAGAGTCATCTTGTTATCGGCAAAGACTCTAAGAGTCATCTTGTTATCAGCAATCTTTACCATTTTTCATTAATATAGTTCTTAGTAATTTGTGTAAAAGGAAGTTAAAGGGGTTTTGAATTCTCTATATAAGGGGATGAACTTGAGCTATTTTGTAATTAAGAGAGAGTAGAAAACTCAAAGAAATACTAATCTTTCTAATACCATTTTCTCTTGCAAGTGCTGTAGCATTGCATACTTATCAAACTTTCTAAGCATTCCATCTTTCTTTAAGCCTTCTACACTTCCACAACCCAACAATATGTTGAAAGAAATTAAGGCAGATGCGGTGCTCTATTGGGTTTGGTATGGAGGTTCTATTTTGTTTTTAAAAGAAGTAGCTTAAGTAAGGCAAGAATTGCTAGTGTGTAGATGCTGCTTTCTATCAGCTGACTTCATGTTCTTGTTTTTAAAATTTGGAAAGACTACTTGTACTCCAAGCCTTGGTTCTATAATCTAAAAGCAGAGATCTCTACTTCATCTTACTCTGCAAGAAAGCCGGAAGGGTTGAGACCAGAAGCAATTGGACTGAAAACCTCTGCATTATTTTCTTATCGTTTGAATTCTTACCCAACTAATTTAAGATTAAAACTTTATTATTATTATTGTTACTGTTGCTGCTATTGTTAAATTCGTGCCAACTTGTATTCCGGATACCTCTCCATGATAGCTCTTGCTGTTATATAAAGTACAAATTGGTTTGGATTAGGTTTGACAGGGTGTGAGTTTTGTAAAACTTTAACCAAAAAATAAAATGAATTGATCATCGTTATCACCTCTACATACATCACGCATGCTGTATAAGTATAATGGTCTTAAAAATATATTATACTATGATAACAAACCTCCACTAGAAATGTTACTTTTCATTATAACAATGTAAGAACCATTATTTATCTCAAAAAATAACATTTTAAATTTTGAATGTTAAATTAATAACTATTGTAACAGCAACTGTGATTGTGTTGTAATATAAAATAGTAGATAATAATGAAAAATATCATTATCTTTTCCTTCAATTTTCATTGGATCAAAAATATATTATTTCTTGGACTACAAAATCATGGAAGAGCGATTTAATACAAAAAATGAATTTAATTAATATTTTATTTAAAAAGTATATGTAAATAACAATTGTTATTTTGTTGCTAGTTTACATAGGACATGCATATGCACATGCATGTCTCTCTATATGAAAATAATTTTAAAATTAATAATATTATTTAAAAGAGAATAAATATATTGATGGTGCTTTTCTTTTTCTTTTTCTTTCTTTTTTTTTCTGTGTAAGAAAAGATCTATTCATGGTGGCTATTTATACTAGGCTAACACATTTTTGAAAATCTCAAATGTCATAATCATTGTTTTAATCATTTTTTAAAATTAAATGATGCTCATTGAAAAAAAAAATCTTGCAAACTAAGAAATATAAAGAGAGGAAGTAATCTATAATTTTAAAAAAAAATCTGTCAATTTATTAAAATAGATTTTGTGAGGCACCTTTCAGCAAAGTGATGATATCACAGATAAATACAATGTGTTGTTTACCAATGCCATTTCTATCACATCTTATATAATTGTCAATGCTAAAAGCTAACATGAATTGTAGTAAATTATTATTTATTTTGAAAACAAGAATGACTCCTCAATCATATAGTTAAATCATTATAAGATTTATTGCTAGTTGTCGTGGCATCAAGTAACAAAGGAAACTATTATATATTTTTTCATATAATAGTATCAATTTTCATTTGAGCAGTTCATTTTTCTTTAAGAAAAAGTACTAGTTGGATGCATTTTGAGTCATTCATAGTAGAGATGCTTAATTCAAATATTTTTTTTTAAAAAATCAAGTGATCTTTTAGTGCCTAAGTTCTTCATTAGATGCAAAGTCAAGGCAAAATGGACCTTTTTCAACTTCAAGAGGAAGTTTAACCTAGAATGAGTCGCCAGTCCTTTAGTACATAAACTTGATTGCATGCCCATGGTTTCATACTTGCTACTAGGTTATTAAGATTGTATTCATTTTACACTTAAAAAAAGGAGGAAAAGCTTGCTTTAATAGCTGATATTGAGGGTTATTTAATCGATAAGTGATTTAAATGTTCTTGACCTTCGCATAATATAAATGACTATTAAATGCACAATTATTCCATGTATACATTTCTTTGAGTTTTGATGGAATCTAATAATTTAGTTCAAACATTTTCCTAATTGCTTTGCTTAAGGTATAGATGGATTGGAGTTCAACATTCGTAGGCTTAAGATAATCAACTATCATAACACTAATTTTTAAGATTCTTGTTATGGGATTATGAAAATTTAAAGGACATAGATTGAGATATGAAAGTTTTTTTTGAAATTATATTGGTCTAATAGAGATAATTTTTAAAATCAGCCTTATTTGAAGAAATATTGCACCAAGCATGAATTTTAATCGGCTCCTCTAAAAATCTGCACCACTAAAAGAAAAGCCAGCATAGGAAAAAATAGTTTCATCAAAAATCACATCTCTTGATATATTAATTCAACCACTTGGTACATTGAGACATCTGTACTCCTTGTACACTTGGCTATACCTAATAAATATACAAGGCAAAGATTTTGCAAAAAAATTATTCTTTTTGTAATCTTTGAGATTTAGATAATATAAGCAGCAAAAAGTGTGGAGATTGGAATAATCAAGCAACTTCTTATAAAGTAATTGAAAGGAGAGTGCATGTTTAAAATTAAAAAAGGACAATGATTAATTAAGTGTACCGCTTGATGAAAAGCTTCTACCCATAATTATATGGAAGCTTTACAATAAACAAGAAGAGTATGTTTTCATTCTATAATGTATCCATACTTTCTCTTTACTATTCTATTTTGTTGAGTAATATGTAGATAAGACGCTTGCCAAATAATGTCTTGAACTAGGAAATCAATAAATTCTGTTTTATTAAACTCTCCAACACCATCACTTTGAAAAACCTTAATTTCGTGACTCATTGAAGTTCAACCATTACTTTAAATTTCTTGAAGCAATCAAAGAAATCCGATTTTAATTTCAGAGGATACGGTCATGTGTATCAAGTATCATAATCAACAACTACAGAAAAATACCAAAAATGTTGAGAGGAGAAAATTGGAGCTAGGCCCCATATATCACAATGTATTTTATTTAATGAAAGAGCATATCTTTTATTTTGAGCAATGAAAGGTAATTTGTAACTATTTTCCAATTGACAACTACTACAAATAAAATCATCTTTATATAAATCTTCAACTAAAATTAAATGATTTTTACTTAAGAAAGGAATGATCTTCTTCTGTGGATGACCTAGCCTTCGATGCCACATCTTTTGAGTTGCACATCGTTGCCTTACTAAAAATAAAGTAAACTTTTATCCATCCAAAGAGTAGAGTCCTCCTTCTCTAAGACCTATTGCTATTGTTTTTTAAGAGTTCTTTTCCTTTGTCATAAAATTAGTAAATGAAAAAATAATGATATAAGGCAAATTAGTAACTAATTGTGCAATAGAGATGAAATTTTTTGAAACTTTCATCATCATCAAAATGTTCTTAAAAATCAATTTACCAATGGGTTTGGTAACCATAATATCATTAATATGTGCAATCTTAAGTCTTTTTCCTTCACCAATTATCATGCTATCATTATCTTTATAAAGTTTCACATGAAAAGATTACATGAATCATTTGTAATATGAGAAGTTGCTCCAGAATTTGTAATTCATTTGGTCTTTTGAATATTTGATAAAGATATAGCTAGAAGTCCTTGGGGTTTTTTTTTTTTTTTTTTCTCTTAAAATACAAGGTTAAATTTATGATAGCAATTTAGTGTCGTGTGATCAGGTTTCTTGCATGTTTGACAGGCCTCAATAGTTTTTTAATTAGTTCCTTACATGGTCACTACATTCTGATTGTTATTAAAATTATTGTTGCTTCTATTATAAATATATGATTCTTGAAAATACATGACATAGCAGAGATTGTTGATGCCATTAAGAGAGATGGGCAATATACTACTCATAAAAATTGCAAGATGGCTCTGATACCATGAAAGGAATTTGATAAACAGATCAATGAGAAAACTCTCTCTTAATGACTTGAGAGTTTCTATGTATTGTATGTATATATATATATATATATATATATCGGCATGATTTATAAGGAAAAAATCATATATGATTGCAACAAAATAAATATATAAAAGGAAAGAACAAATCAATAATCACGCATTGATTTCAAGCATATAATATGGAGTATATCAGACCAAATTAAGGTAAAGAATCGAATGGATTTGAATCATTCCTCTTCCATATTAGACCAAATCGAGGTGGAAAATTTGATGGATTTGATAGGTTTAAATCATTCTCATTAATACCCACATTTGTTCTAAGCAAATATAGATAAAAGTTAGATACCATTCAAATATAAGTAATCAGATTTTGAACAAAATTAAATAATAATGACTTAATCATAAAAGATCGGAGTGAGATCCACTTTTCAGATTTCATATGATACATGAGCTTAAGGCATAGTTACTAACTCACATAGGGAGCAATCCAGTTAAGGGTTTCTATCATTAGTTTAATTAATATTTTTAAATATTTATTCTATATCAAATAACTCCATTAATCTTTGATTATAAAATATATAAAAGATGATAGCAAATTATCTACTTTTTAGAAAGTTTGTGAAAAATTTTTATATGTAATTGTAGGAGTATGTAGAAGTTAATAAAAAAATTGAAAATATCATGAGGAATAGAATATGTATATTCATTTTCATTTTTATCTAGGAAAAGGAGTGATTTTTATTGAAAATAATTAATTATTAAAATATGAAATACCATAATATACACTAAATAACTCTATTCAAACCCCTTCCCCCCCCCCCTAAAAAATAAAAAAAAAAAGAACCAATATAGTAAACAAAATAAATGTCATAGTTTAGTGCAATAATTTCAATATGAGCTCGATTTTATGGATAGGTATCCATATCCAATAAAATACCAATAATTTTTGTCCAAATTTGATTCGAGATAAATCCAATTGAATGCTTGTTTTCAGCTCTAAAACAAACAGGAGAGTAGGGTAGGCAGAGAGATCTCTACGAAATAAGTTTCCATGATATTGTTGTTTTTATGTCATCATTGTAATGCCGTTCAAGTCTCAAATATAGATTTTCAATCCAATGGTTATTTGTATCATTACAACTGTTCAGAAATTAATACAAAATTTCTACTCCGATAAGTGTAGAAAATCAAGCATTCTTTTTGCTTATATAACCTGGACCAGTTTATTCAACTCGCAGTAGGATTTGGCTATTCCTTTTTTCCAAATATATGGAAAGATAAATTTGTACGTGAATCTTTTATAATTAGAAAATCCAACCCCACTTGGTTGACACCATTCAAGTGGAGTCAAATAAGGACATACTATAATGTCTACAGTCATTACGGGTTTAACATGTTCTCTTAGCAAATAAGGGGCTAGATCAAACCACACATTTCCTTTCTTTTTCTGTTTGCTATCTCATATTTTAACTCAAACACAGCTGGAATTACAAATATTTTAAACTGAAATACCGGTCAATTCTAGGATCACCAAACATATAACTTTTTTCTAATCCCAATAGACAAATTTTTATTTGAGCTTTAAGGATTCATCGTACGATACTCCACGAACACTGCAAATTGACGTCATAAACCTTACTTTGGCATCGACTCGATTTTCTTGATAAATTCTTTGACCAAATCGTCCAACGCCAATCTCGCGGAACCTCCCTCCTCGAGAGCCCTCCTGCTCAACTCCTTTACCTCCCTCGCCCTCTCCCTCACCTTTCTCCCCTCCTCATCTTCTCCCATCAAACACCTCACGCCTCTCTCCACCTCCTCCGCACCCGCCACCCCACCGTCTCCCACCCTGATCTCCGTGGCCACTCCCACCTCTCTTGCCATTTCAAAAGCATTAAAGCGCTGCTCAGCATACAATGGCCACCCGAGTATCGGCACCCCAGCCACTAAGCTCTCCAAGCATGAGTTCCACCCGCAATGGCTCACAAATCCCCCTACTGCCTTGTGCCCCAGTATTTCAACCTGCGGCGCCCACCCTGGCCACACCATCCCCCTCCCTTTGGTCCGCTCCAGAAAGCCCTCAGGGAGCACCGTGCCGAGGTCGGCATCGCATGACGGTTGGTGCTTCCGCTTCGGTGGAATTCGCAAGCACCACAGGAATCGATGCTGGCTCCGCTCGAGCCCCATTGCGATCTCCCCCACTTGCTCCCTCTCAAAGCACCCCATGCTTCCAAAACACAGGAACACCACCGATCCCTGTGGCTGCCCGTCGAGCCACTCGATGCACTCATGCCCCCCCTCCTGCCTTCCAACCGATACCAGGGGGCCTATCGCGTAGATAGCTGGGGTCGGGCCATCTAAAACGCATCGGCCTTCCGATATCGCACCAACTGCATGGGGTTCTAACTCGGAGAAGGTGTTGATAACTATTCCCTTGGCCTCTTTGAACCGACGAGCATGGTAAAGGAACCATTGGTAGCCTTCGCACTTTTTGTTTAACATGGGCTCTGGCATGGCTAGCGGGGGCAGTGAGGAGGTGAGACTCGGGATCTTTATCATCTCCCCTTTGGAGGCTAGGCTCTCCATCTCCGAGGGGTACATGAGATGGAGAGTAGGGAGGTAGAGCATGAGGCCCAGCTTGGCAGCGCTCGAGGGGGCGAAGAGGTATGGGGGGATGCCGAGTTCGGCTGCAACATCAATCATGACAGTGGCGAGGAAGTCGATGATGATGGCAGCGATGCGAGGAGTTGATGGAAGGTTGGTGATGGCATCCTTGACGAGGGGCTTATGGGATTCAACGTAGCGATAGAATACGGCGAATACATCTTCGGTAGTTTCTTCGAACGAAAAGTTGATGGGTGGGAGATCAAGGAATTGGATGGAGGTGGAGGCAGCAGGAGTAACGATGGAATTGATGGAGGAGGACCAGGCATCGGTCAGGGGTTGCATCACGAGGATGGTGATGGAGAAGCGATTGGAAAGGCGTTTTGCCATCTCGATGGCAGGTTTCAGGTGACCCACTCCTGGAGGTGGCAAGAACACCAGCCTCGCTGCCTTGGCCATCCTTGTATTACTTGGGCTTGTTTGAGAGTGGAGTTGCAGGATGGAGTTGAGAAGGATCGTATTGTTCCTTATAAGCGGGGAGAGCTGAGGGGTCATTGCTTACAAAGTACTTGATTTCTTTAACCAATGGCTGTCCGAACCATGTTACTTGTTTACCATTCCAGGGTTTGACTTGCTTTACATATAATAAATATATTGAAATAAATTAAGTGCAGATGCGGTGCTCTACTGGGTTTGGTATGGAGGTTCTATTTTGTTTTTAAAAGGAGTAGGGTTAAGTAAGACAAGAATGGCTAGCCTGTAGATGCTGCTTTCTATCAGCTGACATCACGTCCTTGTTTTTAAAATTTAGAAAGGCTACTTGTACTTCAAGCCTTGGTTTTATAATCTAAAAACATATCTGGTCCATGAAAGGAAGCAGAACAGAGATCTCTGCTTATCTTACACTACATGAATGCGAGAAGATTTAAGGCCATTTGACTGAAAACCTGTGCATTATTTTCTTTTTGTTTGGATTTTTATTTGTAACTAATTTAAAATTAAAGTTTTATTATTATTGTTATTAAATTTTATTATTATTATTATTAAATTCTTATCAACTTGTATTTCATATGCCTTTCCATCCATGATATTCTTGTTGTTATATATATATATATATATAAAGTACATATTGATTTGGATTAGATTTTATTTAGTATGGGTCTCTATTTTAATGTTATTCTAAAATTAAAATTAATAGATCATGATTACCATTACCGTCTCTACATACGTCATGCATGCCGTGTAGTATAATGATTTTAAAAATATATTATACTATCGTAATAAACCTTCATCAGAAATATTATTTATCATTATAACAATGTAACAACCATTATTTATCTCAAAAAATAATATTTTAAAATTTTAATATTAAATTAATAACTATTGTAAGAGCAGCCGTGATTGTGTTGTAATAAAAAATAGTGGATCATAATGAAAAATATTATTACCTTTTCCTTCACTTTTCATTGAAATAAAAGGTATTATTTTTTGGTCCGCAAAATCATTGAAGAGAGATTTAATACAAAAAAATATGAATTTAAAAAAGTATAAGTAAATAACAATTGTTATTTTGTTGCTAGTGTTTATAGGACATGCATATGCATGTCTCTCTCTATATAAAATTTAAATATTTTAAAAATTAATAACATTATTTAAAATAGAATAAGTTCATTAATGGTGTTTTTTTTTTCTTTTTCTTTTTTTTAAGAAAAGAGCAATTCATTGGTGGCTATTTATATTAGGCTAAAATGTTTTTGAAAATCTTAAATTTGATAATCATTGTTTTAATCATTTTTTAAAATTAAATGATGCTCATTGAAAAAAAAAATCTTGCAGGCTAAGAAATATAAAGAGAGGAAGTAATTTATAATTAAAAAAAATCTGTCAATTTATTAAAAATAGATTTTGTGAGGCACCACTGAGCCAAGGGATGATATCACAGATATATCTAATGCATAGTTTACTAATGCCATTGCCATCAAATCTTTTATGATCGTTAATGCTAAAAGCTAACGTGAATTATAATAAATTATTGTTTATTTGAAAAACAAGAATTAGTCCTCAATCATATAGTCAACTCATTATAAGATTTATTGTTAGCTGTCATGGCATCGAATAACAAAAAAAAAAAAAAAAAAATTATATATTTTTTCATATAATAGTGTCATTTTTTATTTGAGTAGGTGCGGATCTCTTTTTTTAAGCAAAAAAAAAAAAGTAGTCGGATGGATTTTGAGCCATCATAGCAGAGATGCTTAGGAGGACGGTGGAACCGCACATAATTTAAAGTAAAATTAGTCACCAGTCCTTCCGTTCATAAACTTCAAGGTTATGAACCATTGTTTAATAGTTGCTATAATAGCTTATTAAATTTTTATTCATTTAGCACCTAAGAAAAGGAAAAAAAAAAAATTGCTTAAATAGCTGATATCCAAAGGTCCTTAACCTTTGCACAATACACATGGATACTAAATGCATAATTGTTTCATGTATAAAATTTCTTTGAGTTTCAATGGAACCTAATATTTTCTTAGTTCAAAAATTGTTCTAATTCTTTGGCTTAAGGTAGAGATGGATTGGAGTTCAACGTTAGTAGGCTTAAGATAATAGGCTATCATAATGTGAGTTTTTAAGATTCTTGTTATGAGATTATAAAAATTTTAAGGACATAAATTCAGGAGTCTAGCTATGGTATTTGCCTAAATTGGGATATGAAAGTTTTCTTTAAAAACTTTATTGAAGAGCAAGAGGACTTTTAGGATTTTAAGATAACTATTGTAATGATTAATGATAAACATTGATAATGGCCTTTTTTTTTTTTAATCTTTTATTGTATATCTTTACTATTTTAGTATTTTTTGCAAACACTCATGGTCTTAACATAAGTTCTAAATAATAGATTTTTTTTTAAATTTTTAATTCAACTAATTAAGGGTTTGGAATCCAGCTATTTTAAATTAAAATAATATCAATATTTTTTCACTTGCTTGAGACGTTCAGAATGAAGCGGATGAGGATTTTTAATTTTTATATTATTAATTTAATAACTAATTCTTAATTTAAGGTAATTTTAAAATTATTTACAGATGTATAGTGCTTTTGGCCATGCCTGTAATCATATGGATACGAAAAAAAATCGTCTGTTATACTAATGGTTCAACCTCTTTTTTTTAAATAAATAAAATCATTAATATAACTGATGATTTTATTTATTTTTTTATTATTATTTAAATTAAATTTTTAATAACTTGGTATTTAAATAAATAAATAAAAATCATCAGTATGATTGATGATTTTTTGAAATCATCATGACACTAACGATTTTTTTAATTACATTTGAATAAAAATAAAAAAAGAAAAAAAAAAATGTAATAAATTTTAGCTTTTTTTAAATTCTTGGAACGCCAAACATATAGCTTTTTTCTAATTCCAATAGACAAATTTTTAGCTTAGCTTCCAGTGCTTTGAGGATTCATCGTGCGCTACTCCACAAACACTGCAAAAGCCATGCGCTAAGTTTGACAATAGAAGGGCATAACTCGACGAAGTGGCTCGACTTATGAACAACGCTGCTGCTCCAAGTTGACGTAGTAAACCTTAATTGGGCATCGACACGATTTTCTTGGTAGATTGTTTGACCAGATCGTCCAACGCCAAGCTCGCGGGAACCTCCCCTCCTCCAAAGCTCCTCCTACTCCAACTCCTTCTACCTCCTTCTCGCCCTCTCCCTCACCTTTCTCCCCTCCCTCATCTTCTCCCTATCAAACACTCTCACGCCTCTCTCCACCTCCTCCGCACCCGTCACCCCACCGTCTCCCACCCTGATGATCTCCGTGGCCACTCCCACCTTCTCTCGCCTATTTTCAAAAGCATTAAAGCGCTGGCTCAGCATACAATGGCACACACCCGAGGTCATCCGGCACCCCAGCCGCTAAGCTCTCCAAGCATGTAGTCTCCACCCGCAATGGCTTCACAAAATCCCCCTACTGGCCTTGTGCCCTAGTATTTCAAATCCTGCGGCGCCCACCCTGGCCACACACTACATCCCCCTCCCTTGGGTCCCGCTCTGCAGAAAGCCCTCTGGGGAAAGCACCGTGCCGAGGTCATTACATCGCATGGCGGTTGGTACATCCGCTTCGGTGGAATTCGCAAGCACCACCGGAATCGATGGCTGGCCTCCGCTCGAGCCCCTATCGCGATCTCCCCCACTTGCTCCCCCTCTCGAAGCACCCCATGCTCCCAAAGGCACAGGGAACACCACCGATCCCTGTGGCTGCCCGTCGAGCCACTCGATGCACTCATGGCCCCCCTCCTGCTTCCGGGAACTGATACCACGGGGGCCTATCGCGTGGCGTAGGATACGCTGGGGTCGGGCCATCTACAACGCATCCCGGCCTCTCCGATATCGCTCGAACTGCATGGGGTTCTAACCTCCGAGAAGGTGTTGATAACCATTCCCTTAACCTCTTGAAACCGACGAGGCATGGTAAAAGGAAACCATTATGGTAGCCTTCGTGCACTTTTTGTTTAACATGGTCTCTGGCATGGCTAGCGGGGGCAGTGAGGAGGTGAGACTCGGGATCTTTATCATCTCCCCTTTGGAGGCTAGGTTCTCCATCTCCGAGGGGTACATGAGATCGAGAGTAGGGAGGTAGAGCATGAGGAGGTAGAGCATGAGGCCAAGGTTGGCAGCGTTCGAGAGGGAGAATGTTAAAATTTAATTCCTTATTTTTATCGTTATTATACGATAAATATTTTATTAATAAGTCTGGTAGTTTGTTGAGTTTAAAAATCAAATGTGGTTAGTTGTGAGTGAGTAACGTATTGTTGGATAGATAAGTATAGATTTCAAAATGAAAAATATGAATTTTGGATGTTTCAATTCTTTCGCCTTTCTTCCTGAGAAAAATTCCCATGGCCTTACCGAAAAACTACAGTACCTATCAAGCTCGGTATCAGGAAGCATCACTAACGCATCCTCACGGTCGAGTCCCCACCGCTCAAATCTCTTCCTTTCTCATAAGCAACGCGGTGCTCCCCTTCCGCGTTTCACCGGAACATCGAAACGAATCAAAAAAAAATACGGACGTAACGCAGGCGGTATCTAAGAAGAAGATACCGCTTCCGTGCGTGCGTAGGTGACGACCTACGCAAACTTGGTTTTCAGATATCGATCTTAAAAAAAGAAAATAGAAAAAAATTCAGAGTAGGATACATCGAAACAGTCTTCCCATGCTTTTAAGGTGTTCAACAAAAGGCTTGAGTGTAGATACCTTCAAACAGTCTCAAGTTTTGGAGATGACGAGAGTTCAAGCAATCAATCCGTAAAAATTGCTCAACAATCACAAGTTCCCATTTTTGATGGAGAAAACTATGATTTCTGATTTGTGAAAGATGAAAACAATTTTTTTTATCATATGATCTTTGAGAGAGTATGTGGAAGATGGGTATGATGAATACTTCGGAATGATACAGTTTGCTTTGAATAATGCCCAAAAACAACAATTGAAGGATCAAAAGGAAGAAAGATGCAAAGGCCCTAGCTTTGATTCAACAAGGAAGTTGCCGATAAAATTTTTCCAAGAATTATTAATGCAACAAGATCAAAAGAGGCTTAGGATATTCTTCAAAAGAGGAGTATAGAGGCACTTTCAAGGTAAAAACGAGTTAAAGCTTCAGAGCTACGCGAAGAGATTTTGAAAATTTAAAGATGAAAGAAATGGAGTTGTTGAAGGATTATTTCACTAGAGTCATGGAAGTTGTGAATCAAATGAAGATATATGAGGATACTATTTCTGATCAAAGAATTGTTGAAAAAATTCTTATCAGCTTGCATGAAAAATATGACCCTATTATTGCTGTTATTGAAGAAACTAAAGATCTTGAATCTTTGAGTGTTGAAGAGTTGACAGGATCAATTAAAGCATTTGAGCAAAGGTTGAATAGGCGTTCTGAAAAAACAATTGAGGGTGCTTTTCAATCCAAGCTCAATGTTAATTTAAGACCTCATGATAAAGACTCTAAAGGAGAATCTTCAAGAGGTGGAAGATATGCAAGAGAAAGAGGTAGAAGCAACTCAAGAGGAAGAGGAAGAAGCAACTTTAGAAGACAAATTAATGAGGAGTTTACTCAACAAAAATGTAGAATTTGTCAAAGAAGTAGCCATGTAGAGAAAGATTGTTGGTTTCGAGGAAAGCCTCAATGTCACAATTGCAAAAAGTTTGGTCATGTCCAAAAAGATTGTTACTTGAAAAAAAATCAGCAAGCAAATTTCATTGAACAAAAAGAAGGTGAAGCCAATTTGTTCTATGCTTGTCAAGCAGCTATGGACCGAAAGCATGATGTTTGGTTTCTTGATAACGGGTGTAGGGATCATATGAGCAGCAGTGAAATAATTTTTATGGAGATTGATTCAACTACCAATTCTCAAGTAAGGATGGGTAATGGTGCCTTAGTTCAAGCAAAAGGAAAAGGTATAATTGCCATAGAAACAAAGAAGGGAATAAGATATATCCGCGATGTGCTGCTAGTTCCAGAATTGGAGCAAAACTTGTTAAGTGTTGGACAACTTGTAGATCATGGATACTCAGTTCACTTTGAAGAAGACTCTTGCAAAATTTTTGATAAAAGAAATCAAGTTGCAGCAAAGATCAAGATGGAAAAAAATAAAAGTTTTCCTCTAACTTTCTCTTACAAGAATGATGTAGCTTTGAAGATGGATATAGTTGGTGACTCATGGTTATGGCATAGAAGACTTGGGCATTTGAATTTTCAAAGCTTGAAGAATCTTCAGCAGAAGAACATGGTGTATGGGCTGCCATCTATATAAGAATTAAAAGAAGTTTGTGAAGATTGTGCACTTGGGAAGCAACACCGAGAAGCATTTCCAAAAGAGAAGGCATGGAGAGCTAGAGCATCATTGGAGTTTGTTCACACAGATGTATGTGGTCCTATATCAACACCATCTCATGGAGGTAACAAATACTTCCTAACCTTTATTGATGACTTCTCTAGAATGACATGGGTATATTTTATGAGACAAAAATCAGATGTGTTCAGTATCTTTAAAAAATTTCAGAATTTTGTTGAGAGGCAAAATAAACATTTGATTAAAGTGTTAAGAAGTGATAGAGGTAGTGAGTATAACTTGAATGAATTTGATAATTTTTGTGAAGATATTGGCTTGAATAGATAACTAACGGTTGGATACACTCCACAACAAAATGGAGTGGCTGAAAGAAAGAATAGAACCATTATGGAGATGTCAAAAGCAATGCTTCATGAGAAGGGATTGCCTTTGTCTTTTTTGGGTAAAGAAGCCAGTTTCTCTGCAATTTATTTGTTGAATAGATGCCCAACAAAAGCAGTGATTAATTAAACT
>JACVBY030000136.1:0-85473 GCA_017589505.3 Metroxylon sagu | reverse complement strand
TCTACTTGCTTCTTAGTAATACAAACAGTTAACAATAATTTGTCTATGCTCTTCCAGATATCTCTGGTCAACATATACTCCATTATACAGCTCCATTAATGGTTCTCTAGGTGTCACTTTCCTTTAAAGTTTATAATACTGTTGTCCATATTAATTTCCATAACGAAGCCATCATACCATTTTTGTGGAAACATGTATCTGTTAAGTGCACACCTGTGACAGCAATTCCTCAAACCCATCATAAATGAACACAAAACTCAAAGAAGAAATATTGTATAAGTTAGATGAAGCTTGAAAAGGAACATATTCAACCAATGAAAATATACCGCTTGACTGAGAGATTCTGTAAGCTCACTCTCGTGAGGAGTGTTCTCAATTATGGGAACAACAAGCTCATCATGATAACCATGTATGTAATTCCTTTTATCATCTCCATGTGAATAATTTGCAGCAATAAAACAGAGAATGTAACTGAAATCATAGGATAAATGCAATGAAAGTATTAAAATGAACAAAATGTACAGAGAAATTATTAGTTTAAGAAAAGAAATGAGAACCTAAAGCAAGAAAATTAAAGAAAAGTATCACATTGATTTCATGGAAATACTCTTTATGAGACTACCCTTTTCCTTTTGAAATGTAAAGCAGAGATATTTTTGCTTGTCTGTTTATTACAGAAAGAAAACTTAAAGTAATAATTAGTACATCAGCCTTAACAATTGTTGTTCCTCATCATCTCTACTAAACAAAAAGCCAATTCATCCTCCCCATTGCAAACCTGTGTACGTTCCTTCCCAATTTTGCAACAGCATCAGTTACAGTCATAAAATCTGATCTAAATAGAGTATTATCCCCCGGTTCTTGTGGTTCATGATAAAATAATTCTGTCCATTTCCTGAAGTTATCTGCAATTTAAAACTTTAATAAGATTGCGAATTCGCTTCACATAGTCCATTTCCCAAATCTCTCAAGACAATTGTGTTCTCAATCCCATGATGAATTGCTCCATGTCTCTCTTATTGTGAAAACAACGCAGAAAAATGTGGCCCTCCTGGTTATAGGGAATACTCTGCCAGTCGTCAGTATCTTAGATTCACCTGATAACAAAAAAGCAGCACCAGCAGGATCATCCGTTTCTCATAAGAGGTATCAATAGCAAGGATCTTCCAACCACAACAATAACTCTTATTCTCTAGCCTTGTCAGCAGAAGAATTATTCCCAGCAATTCATAACATCATATTCTTGCCTGCTTCTTGGAGTAATTAACTTTTCAGGCTGCCACCATTTTTTACTAATTTCTAATTTGCTTCTGTCCATGATTTCTATCTTCACTGACAGCAAAAAAACAAAAGTGTTCACGTTGAGAACAAATAAGAAAATTCCTCAATCAAATTTAGTATATAGTGGTTCAGTGTTGGATATCTTCCTTCTCCTAGTACCTTCTATCTTGAAGCTAATTATCTTCTACGGTGAAATGGGAGCAGAAAACTATAGATGACAGCAATTCAAACAAATACTAAATAACAGACGAAAAATAATTATAGAAATATAGAAGGGAGAGATTGGAGACCTTCTCCATGAAAGATGTCATTTATATTTTTACTTGATTTATTGATAATTATTCTTTGCCCATGTTTTGTTCAAAAAATTTATGTTGCCCACTTTTCTTGCTTGGGCTCTGACTACCCTTTTTCTTCTTGCTTTCTATGAGGATCCGAGCTAGACAAACTCTTGCAAGCATTGCCTACCACACAAGATTTTCTCATAGATCAATCAACAGTTGCATGTAATGATCACAAAAGATTCCAGTCATATCACCAGGGAACAATTATTTCTCCATTTGTCAATGAAAAGGCAACTTGTCTAGAATACCTCGTGAATGGTACACCAATTAATGATACATCAACTCCTTATTTTTATAATACATTTTCGGTCCAACAGGAGCTTTTGGTTAACCAAGCTTATTCAATTGCTATCCTCTTATAATTGTCTAGCAGTCCATTTTAGCATTCACTCATGTTTTCATCTCATCAACAATCTCTTGATTATCCAAGTTAAGATCTGCAATGGAAAGTCTAACAAGGTTAGGGTCCAAAATCCCAACATTTTTGCATAAGCATATAATAATGGATGCTTATCAGTTTCACCAGAACTAGTTTCACAGTTCTTGTTCCTTCCCACATAATTTGTAGCCCTATCTCTGCTAACCCTGCCAATCACTTCTTATTGCAAGATATTCCATATATTCTTCATGTGAATATACACCAGATGGAGATGCTTTTTCTAAAGGTCATGAGAAATATCAACCCTTCTCAGTTATCCACTTTTGGACCCTGACTTTATCTTTCTTGAATATTCCTCTGCCTCATGCTTTCAACTTAGATTAAATTTTCTAGATTAATAGAGAAGTAAGAAAATGAGTATTGCATGCATGAACTCACCACATAGCAAAACCAACACAAATATGTCAATCTTATAGTGGTACTGGACCTATGTGAGCCCTCAGGACTAGCTATCTAGAAATCATCACTAAGGTAAAGGATGGAGCATATGGGCTGCCCAAGGGGAACCAATATTAATAAAATTAGGCTTTCTAAGAACAAGATTATAAGTATTCATGGTTGGAACTTAAGGGCTTTTAAGTTAATCACCAGTGATAGGATCGCCAGTGATCCAACAGCACCTTATTTAGCATGAAATATTTCAATAATCAAAGATCATCAATGATCACAGATCACTGTGTTTGGTATATCATAAGAATAGAAGGTCACGATACATACAATACTAATAATACTTTTGAAAACTTTTTTGCATAATATATTTTATATATTATATAATAATATGAGGTAAACTTAGCTACATTCGAATGTAGCCAAGCCTAAATCTAGTCACCTCTCTCACCCGTGGATCCACAAAGTTGATAAATCCTAAAGATGAAAAAAGTGAAAAAGGTGAAATGGCTCCGAGATCCGTGTAGATTTAAGAGTGAGAAAAATGACTAGATCCTGAACTTGGTTACATTCGAATGTAGCCAAGTCTACCTCTAATAATAATATTATTATATTATATAATATAGTATGTATAAATTATATGTTATAATGTAAGATTAATAATATTATTAATAATACTATAAATATATTATGTATCATATATAATATATTCTATAATATAGTATATTATAATAATATAGTATATAATAATATATTATTATATAATATTTATATATTATAAATAACATGTTATATTATATTATTATAATATGGGGAAAGAGATTGATAAATATATGGACAAAGTTGTCCCAAATTTTTTGGTGAAGATTATCATCACCAAAGTGATCCAATATTCCCATCCTCCTGAGTGGGATTAGGATTATCCTCCTGAGCAATGATCCTAATCTCATGATGATGGCACATCACCCAAATAGGGATACCAAATGGGATGACCTTACCACCATCCTAGGATCACCTGTGATCTTTGTAAGATCACCCCATACCAAATAGCCCCTAAGAGTTAGAAAATTTAAGGCTTAATGTGGCCAACATTGAAGGAAAAAATTTATAGATCCAATAACAAATTAACAGAAAGGGAGAAGATTGACGAAAAAGAGACTGTGAAGGAGGGCAAGGAGATAATTTAGAAAACTCATTTCATATAAGTCATCTTAAATCTTGGTTTACTTCTGAAAGCACAGGGACAGATTTATAAACTTACTGTAGGAATTTTGTAGGCTAATGATCGTACAAGTAGCTCAGGTGGTGTAGAACAGGGGAAAAAAAGGTTTATACAGATTTAAGCCAATGTATATTATATGTTACATTAAAAAAAAATGTTCAACCAATCCTGAAATAGATGTCATTTCCACTCCAATCTTATGTCCTCCATCTCAATGGGAACAAAGAAATGTTTAACAGCATATTCAAGGGTTGCAGAGCAGGGGTTCTCTTTTATCAACAAGACAAAGGTCTCTAGTTCGGCAAACTGAATACAGGTGGGATCAAATGGCTTTAAATGGTGTCATTAGACATCAAAGTGAACCATCCACTTATAGTTCACAATTGAAAGATCCATTAACAACCCATTATACAGGGAGTTCAAACCGAGTACAATACATATTGAACAACAGACATGGTACACCCTGCTACATCTACATAACAGAAAAGATGCCCGCCAAATTGCTCAACATTCAACCTTGCAAGCTTTAGAATATAATTGAACTATTACAAAGAACTCAAAAAATTAAATTCATAATTTTGTACTGTGAACCTTCTAGAAGTAGTCAGCAGATTACTAATCATAGCAAAATAGAAGGTTTAATACTCTATGGAGGCAAAGCACAAACATGATTTGTAAGGACACTGTACAAGGTACGTCCTAAAAATTGTTGTGCCATGAGAGTGCATATATTACAAGAACAACCTTTGAAATAAGAAGGGAAGCTTAATTTTCTGATAGTAATCTGCAACTCTAGAACTTCAACTTCATTAGTAAATTATCGACTCATAACAAAATAGAGATATAGAAAGTGAAATGATCTATAGAGACTTTTCCGTGCTCGTCAAAGAAGTTAGAAGCTTTACTCGAAACTCTTTTGAGAAGGGATGGATCATTGTTGCAAGACAAGACTCCATTCCATGATTATGAATAACAGCCCCAGCACTGCGCATCTGATAAGCCTACAAAAGTCAGTAAATCAAAGGTAAGAGCTACCATACACTAGAATCAAAAATAAATAAACAAATGAAAATATATAAAGGCTTTAACTTGAAACCTCATACTGATCATGTATGTTAGTTATAACTGTGCATGTCTGCATTCAAAAATTGTATTCTGTATAAATGCAAATAAGTAACTTCAAACCCATTAATGTCAGGGACGATGCAAGTTGCAGGGAAACCTGACAATAGCTATTTGAATGATTTTGGCAAAAAAAATAATTTGTTCATATTGGTTACCAAAGAAACATATTTGAGACGTGAAAACAAGTTAACTTCCCACTGAAAGCAATATAAGAAATCATATAATGGCATGCCAATGACATATCAAGTAACATTTGCATATCTTTCTATGTCATTTTATGCCTATTCTCTAACTTGAAGTACAATTTAAAGATCACACCAGCAATATCTTCTCAAATTCAGCTCCTGCAACTAACTTTAAAATTGTCATTTCATCCAATGTAAGCATGCAATTAATATATTGAAGGCATATTCAGAGTCTTAGTGGATGCCAAGTTGCATTGGTTGCAATGATTCTCTACTTCAATCTACAAAACAGGAATTTCAGAACTTAATGGCCTATTCTAATGGGAAGACTATAAAGAGCATTACAGCCTAATTATGCTCATGACACTCAATTATCAGCAAAAACCATCTTAGTTATCAATAAAAAAAAAAATTAAGTTGATCCCTTTCCCAACACATGCAGGTGCGCGCGCGCATGCACACAATATCCCAATTAAGGAAAAGTCTTCCCCCTTAATCATTACTTATAATTGGAAATATTCTCCAAAGCAACTTTTGTTAGTGTCCTGCAAAAGTCTCAAAGATATCAATTTCAACTTGACATGCATCAATTCACTGAACAGAGAAGTTCATTTCCTATTAAAAGTCACTCTCTCTAGCATCAAAGAAACCATCATATGTGATAAAATCTACAAAAAATGCCAAACATCACCATCAAAATCTCTTTTATAGCTTTCCCAGACTTTAAGCTTCATTCTACCCTAAAACCTTTTCCTCTTTGCCTAATTGTTATTTTCCCAACTCCTGAACTAATCACTGTAATTCTTTACTCCCTCACCATCATCAAGCTGTCTCTCATAAAATGCATTCTCAAAACCCAATCCTCAGCTCTTTAGACAATTCCTTCCTGAAGGACCATTTTGATAGACTATCCATCATGATCGTCTGAAACCAGAACTTTGCTCTACAACTGGTCCAATTTCTAGACTAACTTTGACCCAGTTAGCATTATCTGAACTCGCATATGAAAAATAATAATAATAATAATAATAATCAAAACGTAATAGAGCAGGTAAAAAAAGAGGAAAAAAGAGAAGAACAGGAGATTACTTTCATGAAGAGGGGAGCACAATCAGTGCACTTTGGGGGCTTATGGGGGTAAGGTTTTGGCGAAGGAGCTGACAGCACCGTCCCGCTCTCGGATAGCACGTACATGTCCTCTGGCAGCATCCACTCCTTCTAAACCCCTGAGTGAGACCGCAATCTTTACAAGATGAGACTTTTATCAAAGAAAATGATAGAGGAGATATCGTTCCAAGATGAAATTTTGATCAAAGAAAATAAGAATAAGAAACCGTCGGAGATGAAGGGCGACGGCGGGTTTTACCAGAGGGGGACACGACGATAAGTTGCTCTGGCTTGGGGACGGAGTCGTCATGAACTTTGATGGTGATGCTTCCGCCAGTGCCGGTGACCCATCCGAGCAAGTAGAAGTGACGGTAGAGGTCGGCGACAAGGTCCCGCGTCTCTTTCACCGCCTTCCCCTCCAAGTATGCCTCCGACGACAGCATTAACTTCTCTCTCTTCAGCGGATGCGCGTTGGCTTGCTGCGTTCCGCCATTAACTCTTTTTCTCTTCTCCGTCCCCTTTATACCAAGCCCCCTTTGGAGGGTTTTGTTGCTACGTTCCCCTTACTGGGGCTGGAAGAGCTCAAGGCGCCGACGAAGAGCCGGCAGGAGAGTGGAGTGGAGTGAAGCGTCATCTAACGGAGATATGCAGAGAAATTTATATGCTCGAGGAAATCAGGACCGTTCATGAATAGTGAGCCTAAAATCAAGAAACATGACGGTGATAGATCTTTGAGGGAACGAAAATTTTCTATACGGAGCTTTTTGCAGTAGGATGGGACAATTTTAGAATTATGAAGATCGGGTATATATTCGGTGCACCTGGACGAGGTGGCTGCGGGATAAAGGCTGATGTGAGCATGAAAAACAAAGAGCTTCTAGCTATGGTTTTTAAGTATGTTTGAGCAAAACAAAAGTGGGTTGGATTAGATTGTAATCAAGTTCGAGGTTTTAAATAATACATTATTCAATCATAAGATAACCTATCATAATTAATCATAATAGCCATGGAAGAGAAACCCCGGGGATCAAGGGATTGAGAAGATGCTTTTGAGATTGAGTTGAGGAATTCAAGTCAGCACTCTACACTGCCAAAATGATGAACTGGGGCCAGGGGTTGTTTGAGTGCCTGAAAAATTTCAGTATTTGTTTATGACACCAAATACTTCTGCAAATGATGTAAACTAAAGATGGATTTAGTTCTTTTATATTGGGCACAAGAATTTAAAGCAGGTAGCACCACGGATAGATCCCCACAATATATGACAACTGATTTTGGGAGGGTGGAAGCATTGGACCAAATACCAGCAACCACTCTCTTGCGACAATCAAAGTTACAAGATATGACAACTGACGCGGTTTTGGGAGGGAAGCATTGGACCAAATACCAAACACTATTGCGACAATCAAACGTCGAGTTAGGTGACATTGGGCATCCCAAGAACCTCTTAATCTCAGTTGAGATTAACCAACTGCAGAGAAAGACTTGGGACATTGCAAGATATTGGGCTTCTTACACTAGCTGTGGTGCACCAGAAAAACATCGATCAGTCATGATACTAATCTAGATTCCTTGACCAATATACCATCCAAAATGATGAGGAGGAGCAATGAGGCTGTCTAATCTGGCCATTGTTTCGTAACTCGCGTAACTCGCAGTAAAAATTTTAACATAACAAGGTTCAAGAGATTCGTATCAATAGGAGTGACCTTGCCATTATAAAAGTCAACTTAAATCGAATTAAATTTTGAGTGCTTTTTTCTCTTTTATTTTGTGAGGTGAATTTATTATCATTTTTTATTTTTTGCTGCTGTCTGGAAATTTTATTGTTGGATTTTTTTTTTTTTTTCCCTTGTCAAAGAGAGATCGTCAAAGAGAGAACTTTGTGTTGGGATAAAAGTAAGCAAAACGATTTCCTGAAGCCTAGAGAGAGGACCTTTCAGCAAAACAGGTTCCATCTGGCTTCTTTGAACATAAAATAATGTTGAGCATCCTTTTAGGATGAATTCATATATCTCCGTCCAAACTGGCAACAGAAGTACCGTATTTGGTGGCCTCATCTAAGCAATACATACCTAATCATAGAAACTTCATGGATCCAAAGCTTTCTGAATTATCCATATCCATATTGGAATGCTACTGTGGGTGAGAGCCGGAAGAAAGAAGGAAAATTCAAATCACAAGCCACCATACCTCAGCATGCGTTGCATGACTCTGGTTTGCATCAATAACAAAAATCAATTTGATATGCAGAAATCCAAATCCCAAAAAATAAGCAGTATGGTTTACCAAATGCAAGACGATTACAAACTCAGAAAAAGATTATGTATTCGCTATCACATTAACAGAGATAGCACACTCGGCTTTGATGTAATGGAATGTCAATACTTCTCTGCCAATCTTGCAGTGACTGCTCTAAGTTTGGAGTAGACCTTACCAGCGGGTGAACCTAAAATTAGACTACAAAGTGAATCTCTTGCAACCTTAATGTTTAAGAAAGACCCCAGGATGTGGATCTTAGTATCAGCAATGACAATACGGGTCCTCGTAGAATTTTCAATGGCAAACTTGGTTTTGCCCCCTTTCCCCGAAAGCCTGCCAATAGCCCGTGATAGATGCTCCCCACGAAGGGTCTTCACATCCTTGATCTCAAAAGAGTCCACATAGAGATCATCCAGACGCAACAGAGCAATCGCATCCGCAACATCAAATCCAAGCATGAATGCATGGACAAAGTCAGCACATTTCTGCAGGTTACTCGCATCTGGTGTATCTGACCGGGTCTTGAGTTCCACTCTTCGAGCCTAAGCAAATCACAAAATACATGTAAGAAGGGTAAAAATGGGTTGGCGGCAGAAGAATTAGAGACAGAGAATAGACAATAGTTAAGAAAAATATTTAGGTCATTCAATCCCCAAAAGAACTGCCTGCCTGCTACCACTGAGACAGAATATCTAACAGCAATCATTAGAAGAATAATAAAGCATAAGAACCTAATCACCTAATTTTTCTCAATGCAAATGGCACCTTCAATTCTTTTTTTCCGAGCAATCCAGGATTTGAACCTGTAAACCTCATAACAGCCAAGCCCTTTGGGGCAAGGTGCCAACCAACTGTGGTATTTTTTTTGTTGGCCACCTCCATCTTAGTGTAAGTTACAAAAAAATAGCAAAATATATATCAAGAATTCACTACATGATCAAAATTAGCTTTCTGAAATGTCGCCTTTTCTGGAAGACTAGCATTTATGTTTTAGTCATGTCTACCGGCATAAATATGCATACATAAGAAGTGATGTAGATGTAATTATGGTTCAGTGGAAAATTTATTTCTCGCTTACACAGTTACCCAAGTTGCAAGGAATGCTTCTCCAGTCTGACATTAACTTGCTCAGGAAACAGCAATCATGCATGACATCAGGCAGCAATCATGCATGACATCAGGCAGTCAGTTGTATAAATTTCCCAATTTATTCTTCCTACTTTGATCCTCAAGTCATTCTGTTTGGAGGAGCATTAGCGGGGAAAAAAGGTATTGGTTTTTGCCCACCATCTACTGTTGTTGGAAAAAAAGGTAATTAATCCTAGAATCCAATATACTAAAGCGTTAGTATCAACCTAAGTACAAATAATAAGGTTACTGTTATCTCCTCATAACTGAGTTCAAGATAATTTAGTAAAGAATCACATTAGAACTAATGCTGTTCATCAATTCATGAATGATTGATAGAACGATAATCATAAACTTGCACAAAAAATAAAATAAATAATGAATAAAATAATAAAAAGGGAATGGGATCAGAATTGGTATTACGAAAGCAATCCCTTCCCAATGGAAGGAACAACCAGAAGATACATAGAATTTTTTAAAATCTCGTTAAAAAAAATCCCTTTTTTTTTATTGCAGACGGAAAAACCTAATTGAGTTCAGAAGCCAAAAATCAAAACTTCCAACCGAATTTAGTCTCAAATAATTAAAACATTTCCAAACAAAATAAATTAAAAGCTATCACCTCTACAACTCTATATACAAAATCCCATCCCAAATCTCAATTAAATTGGCTTATATAACTAGCAAATACTCATAAAAAGCAACCCTAATCCTAATTCAACCATAGATGATTGAATGATCACAAAAAAAAGAAAGCAATCTGACCTTAAGGTAATTAATCCTAGAATCCAATATACTAAAGCGTTATACTAACCTAAGTACAAATAATAAGGCTACTGTTATCTCCTCATAACTGAGTTTAAGATAATTTAGTAAAGAATCACATTAGAACAACTAATGCTGTTCATCAATTCATGAATGATTGATAGAACGATAATCATAAACTTGCACAAAAAATAAAATAAATAATGAATAAAATAATAAAAAGGGAATGGGATCAGAATTGGTATTACGAAAGCAATCCCTTCCCAATGGAAGGAACAACCAGAAGATACATAGATTTTTTTAAAATCTCGTTAAAAAAAATCCTTTTTTTTATTGCAGACAGAAAAACCTAATTGAGTTCAGAAGACAAAAATCAAAACTTCCAACCGAATTTAGTCTCAAATAATTAAAACATTTCCAAACAAAATAAATTAAAAGCTATCACCTCTACAACTCTATATACAAAATCCCATCCCAAATCTCAATTAAATTGACTTATATAAATAGCAAATACTCATAAAAAGCAACCCTAATCCTAATTCAACCATAGATGATTGAATGATCACAAAAAAAAGAAAGCAATCTGACCTTAAGATTCATCCGTATATCGATCTTCATCTGTTCGTACACAGGGTTGTAGATCTCCATCCAGTTCCTCTTCAGCGGCGCGTAGCGGTGGGGCGGAACCCGCACCTTCCGGAACTGGGTCTTCCCGTCCGACATCTCGTGGGGTTTCAACGCCTCGAAGTGCGGACGAGCGATAGCCCGAGCCGCCGCGGCGGCGAGAGTCCCTTCCGGCTCAACCATGGCCATGGTAGTAGAGTTTCTGGCGGACCTGGCGGGCGAGAAAAGGGAGGAGGAGAAAAAAGAGAATAGGGTTTAGGAGAGTCTTAATGAGCGACGTTTAAGGTGGGAGGTCTAAGATAACCACCGTTAAAACTAAAGTAAACGGCCTGAGGAGGGTAGGCCTGAGAGGAAGGTCTAAGATAACCACCGTCAACCTGATTTGAGACTCTACTCGGCCACGAGCTCTAAAGTAACTCGACCACGAGCTCTAAACTAACCAGTGTTGGAGCCGGTTGGATGTTGCAACCGGCAGTTCGGATTAATATAATATTATCAAAAATATAACTGTTTAATTTTTAAAAATATTTTTTATTTTTTTATTTTTTAAAAATAAATTTTTTATTTTGTAACCCGTATAAAATACGTTTGGCAGAGGAAAATATATTTTCTATTTTTTATTTTTATTATAAATATATCTTTCAAAAGAATAATTAAAAAAATTAAAAGATATAAAATTTTATAATATAAAATGTAATATTATAACATTTTATTACAAATAATATAGATTATAATATATAATATATTATATGTTATTATAATAAACCTATAATATATTATATATAAATTACATATTTGTTATATATAAAATTATAAATAACATATATAATATTGATGAGATTATAGTAATATTATATTATTAATAATATTATAATATACAACATGTTAATATTATATTATTATAATAAATAATAATATAATATTAATTATATTATAATATTATAATATTGTAATATGAAATATATTATAATATAATAATACTGTAATAAACTATTATTATATGATATATAAACTATTATTTCAAAGAAATTATCCATACCCAAATATCAACAATATATCATGGCAGAAGTGGCAATACCCACTAAGCAGCATCAATCATCAATCACAACAAAAACGCAATCGGACTCACAAAAATCGTCAATACCATAAAAGCCGTATATGAAGGTAAAGAAGAAAATTGATGCAAGAAGAGTAGAAGCATTAAAAAGAAAGCGAGCTACGCGACGAAGAACAATAAAAGCATGAGTGAGATCCAAACCAAGATCGAGAATCATATAATCATCATCAGAAGAAGATTAGATGAGAAGGAAAAATAGAGAGAAAGCTTGAGGGTTTGGGGATTGGGTCAAGTAACCTCAATGACGAGGAGTTCTCCAAGAAGGAATAGGGAGGAAAGGGGAAGAGTTTGTTGCCGCCGAACTTTATTCTTGGACGGCCTCGAACCGGTCCACTTGTTGGGCTGCCCCGAGGAATATATGCGCCTTCCGGTACCTTAGATCATGCCGCCATCCAACGGCCAGAAAAAGAGCGTGATTGTTTCCTGCTCGAATTGCGAGGTTGGCCTGCGATTCGTCATCAGTCCCAAATCAATGGTCGAAGATTTATTTATTTATTTATTTAACCTTCTCCTATACGTCTTATATTTTCTCTTCTTATACCTCTTACAGCTATATATATCATATATTATCCTTAACAGATCCTCATCCTCAAGCTTTTAAGTCTTTCAATAAATAAGGATACCCCCCAACAATTCTTTCTTTTCTTCCTTATTCCCTTTCTCTCCTCGTCCCAACCTATGCAATAGAATGATTTTATATATTAAACAATATAAGATTTTGCTATAATAAATATTAAAAATATTAATTATTTAAATTTTTTTTTAAGGATATAAATACCTTATCGACAATTCTAATCAGATATGTTGATAACCAGTTCTAACAAATTAATTTATATATTTTTTAAAAAATAATAAAGTATCACAGCAAAACTCAAGTCCAGATCAATTAAGCAAGGTGGTTCCTTCAGGCAAGATGTGACCTTTTGGGCCCCTTGAGGGCTCCAAACTGGATAGCGTTTGGGGCGCCGGGCCCAATTCCAAACCATGGCCCAATTCCTTCATGGGCAGCAGCAGCCATTTGGGTTCGCCGTGCCAGGTAAACTCTTAGATGCCACTCTTCAGATATGCCGCTCCATGTGGACGAATGAGAGCATGAGGTAGGAATTTCCTGCGCACAAAGAATTTCGCAAACTCTTAACATGGATCAAAGCGCAAAGGATCAAAGCAAACCGTGCTTATGCACTCTTAGCCCAACAAAGGCACTTGGACTTAAACTTAAGGTGATAGCTCTATGAAGCCGCAATTGTTCGGAGTTTTGCATGGCAAGATGGACTTCTCGAATTATGAGAGGATATATTTCATGAGGCGCGGATGGAAAGTCCCCCTCTAATTATTTGTGATGAATATTATTAATAGTAACTATATTCAAATTTCTCCATGATATTCATATTATGTTTTTTTCTTTTTTTTGTGAATTTATTGTTTTCTTATATGAACAAATAAAAAAAACTCCTCGTATTATTACCATGAAATCCTTGATTAAATATGACAACATATCAATTTTAATTAACCTTAATAAAGGCAGTAATTGCTTATTTGGTATTTAGCATTTGTATATAAAACCGGGTTTTATAGGGATGGTGTCCCACAATATTTTTTTTTCTAATACTATTAAACAGGATAAGGGTTAGCTATTGTATTATGTCACAAGCTAAGGAATAGTCTTATTTGTCACTTCCTGGATGATTAAATCCTAACTCATTCAATACGGCTTAATGATAAAACTGGCTAGAAGTTAGTTCTCACTCCAATTGTGGATAAACCAAATGTCCAAAATTTCACTTTAAGCAAAAAAAAAAAAAAAAAAAAAAAAAACTTTTCATAACTCTTACTTTAAGCACACAGAGGTAGTTTAGTATGAGACGATTCATTTCAGATCATTGATGATTCAAATAAAGATGATAATTGTACCTTAGATAATTCTACATGGTAGATCTCAAATCATCCTGATATATATAATCACCATCAAAACCAGTATCTCATACTCATCCACAAGGTTAAATATTTAAGATCACCCTCAGATAATGATCTTGGCTCAAAATTTAGGGACTAAAATACCCCTTATGCATATAAAAAACGTTTGATATTATTTTAATATTAATATAATATAATATAATATTATTAAATTATATTATAACAATATAATGTACTATTTATAATAATTATTATATTATTATAATATAATATTATAATATTATAATATATAACATAATTATAATTATAATATCATAATATAATGCAATATTATAATATAATATAATTATTATTGAGATAAATTTGGTTACATTCGACTGTAACCAAGTCCATGATTTGTTCACCTTTTTCATCCTTCGATCTATACAGATTTTAAAGCTATCCTATCTTTTTCACTTTTTCTATATTTGGTTTCATGAATTATGTGCATCCAAAGATGGAAGAGATGACCGGATTCAAGCTTGACTATATTCGAATGTAGCCAAGTCTACCTCTTATTATTATACTATAATATTATAATTTAATAATAATAATATATAATAATATTATATTATAATATAATATTACTAAAAATATTATTATTATTTAATTTAAATATATTGGTGGTAGCTATATTTAAGGTAAATAAGTTAACTAATTTGGAGTAATTTTAATATTTTATGATCAATGATTTAGAATTCTTATAGTATACCAAATGCGATGATCTTAAATCATTAGAAATCTTTAATCATTGGCATATATTGTATCAAATATAGTAATCTTAAATCATCAAGGATTAAATCATCATCATAAAGTTTCTATTTAGGGTACAAAAGGCTCACTTAAATGTGCCAAGCTGAACAAAATAAACAAACCGAACCAAATGAAAATATAAGCAACCATAAGAAAAACCTGAGAGAGAAAAACAGTATAGTCCTTTCTTTTTCTTATTAATAAAATAGGTGATGGTTTTTCACCTTGTCATAAGAGGAATTAAGTGTAGCCTAAGAATGCCATGAAATTGTTTTGACCAATGAAAAAAAAAAAAAAGCTTCAAGACTAATCTCAGTGCGCGCGCGCACACACACAGAGAATATACATATATATATATATATACCATAATATCATAATATTATATTATTAAATAATAATTATCATAATTTAAATAATATATTATAATATAACTATTAAATGACAGTATGCCCGCTCTGTCTCAACCTAAATGGAATGGCTCTCTTAGTTACACCGCACTTCAACCAACAAAAAGGGCCGCCTTCCATTCAAAAGGCAGCATATGCTCTTTCAGCTCAATCCATATTCCACTCCATTAATGAAAGGGTCGGTCCCCCTATCAATTCTCAATCTTTAAAACATTATTATATTTTCTTATATCATATTATAATACTATACTATGATATATTTTAAAATTATTATAATATAATTTTTTATATTATTATAATAATTTATTGAATAATATATAATAATGGTTTTTATTTTTTTATTTTAAAAGGATTTTTTTTAGTTTAGTTATAAGACAAAAGTGCTACAGCATCTTAAAAATATAGTTACCAAACACTAAATAACTTTTTGAAAAAGCTCTAATTTTAAAAGCTTTACTGCCAAAAGCTCTATTTTTAAAAGCTCTATTACCAACAACTCGATCAAGCAATGCCTCCGTATCCTTTAACATCCAGGAACTAGCAATAAATAGAATGCTGCTGTTATTCTATTTGAATTATTATATAGTGTGAAATTGAAATTTAAGAAAAAACTAATTAATTTAATAGTCAGCTATAAATATAAAACTTTATATAAGATAAAAAGATAATATATGCATATAATATATATATGATGCAAAAAGAAATGATGTGAATTATTCATAAAAGGGAAACCTATCATTTTTCTCTTCATACAAATTTTATTGTTAATTATGAATTTTGCATTCAGCTGGTCACTTAGTTGTGTACTTTAAGCTTTATTAAATTAATTAATTTTAAGCAAACTATTTGCAATTAAAACTTTTGATGCTTGTCTTGGTTAGAATATAGAGTGCAAACATTTTATTCTAACCAAGATTTAGATTTTTTATTTTTCCTTGCGAATCAATAATTAAGTGGATTTTATAATATAAAATTTATATTTTGAAAAGAAAAATTTAAAGTTTTTGAGGGTATAAATTAGTCAAGACAATCCATGACCCTATCTGCTTGGTTATAGCTTGAATCTTGCACTTAAAATTATACTACACCTCGAGTTGCATGCTGCCAAATTTGCATATAATTGAATTGAATGGTTCAATCCATGATGTAATTACAAGAAATATAGTCTCCTAACCGATGAGGGGGTGAAATTTACCTTTCCGTTTGATTGTTATAAAATATTCTTTCTAAGCTTAACTAATTTATTTAACATGATTTCACAATCATAATTTTATATCTACTAACAGTTGATCTAAATTTTAGCCATAACTATTTATTCAATGATATATGCTATTAAAACTTAAAAAAATCAAATTTAGAATTATAAACATATAGGGTTTGCAAGGGAGAAAAATCATAATTATTTTACTATTTTTAGAAATTAGTTTTTAAAATAATAATCTACAAAACTAATCTTTAACAAAAGCATAGCCATGTTATCTAAGGTGTTTTTGGGCATGATCAACATCTCTCGAGTTCTTCAATCAAGAACTAGACAACAATTCTCAAAATTAATATAAAAATATTGTAGCCAATGTATAAGATTGGAGTAATTAGTAACAAAGAATAGAAACAAAATTACAAGATTGGAATTTTATTAAAACAATTTAATGAAAAGTAATTCATCAATTATATGGTTAAGCAAAGTTATGAACCTTTCCCAAAAATGAGAAAAAAAATCAAAGAAAATAAATAGAAAACTACAATTGATTAAAATGTGGATCTAATTTATCAAAAACAAGAAATCAAAAGAAAACACTAAAAATATATAAAAGTAGATTTGGTCTATTAAAAAGGTTAAAAAAACTCTATGCATCTTTTTTAAGGTCTTGAAATTTTTTCTTTTTTTTAAAAAGAAAAGTGAAGAAAATTTGGCTCAATGAATCAACTTAGTGGATAAATAGGTTGATGATTTGTTAATTCTTCTCCTTCCATATGATCAACTAGCTTGAATGACCATTAGAGAAAGGAGGAGAAGTAGAGAGCTTTATCGAAATTATATACTCAAAACAATACTTATAATATATATATATATCAAAAAAAAAATCCATCTTTGTAAGCTTATGACATCCAAGAAACAAATTAGATAAAATCTTGATTGCAATACTGAAATGGTAGACTCCAAAAGAAGACCTAAAAACATTTATCTACTATAGAACACAAAGAGTCATCAAATCAGCATGATTGCAATACTGAAGATTGAATATATAGTAATACGGTGTGTTATTATGACTTTTTATTGAACAAACAACTAATTTCAGGCATAGATGAGAAAAACCATAGACAATAGTTAAAAAGGCTTGAACACAAATATCTCTTGTGGAAGTACAAGCAAGCAGAAAACCTCACTCACTCACACACACACACACACACACACGAAAATGAGAAGTAAATTCACACATTCACCAGAAGTTGAACAAACCTGTGTCTTGGTACTGATCCAAGAGTCTCCCCATACATTATCCCATGGTTGCGCACAAGCACAGCAGTCGCTTTTGGGTATGCTGCAATCTGTATGCATTATTAGTAATATTAACAAATACATATGGCCATTTTGAACAATATAATAATTGAGTGCCACATCATGCTATGACATATATTGTGGTCATAAATTATGAAAAATTTTCACAAGGGGCTATTCAAGCCTTAAAGGACATTGTAGCCATGACACAGGATCTATCTTTTTCATTCAGTGGTTGCCGGTTGTTAGATGTCATGCTTTGTGCTTAATATATTGTACTGCTTAATATATTGTACCAGAATTCAGGAGTCATAGGAAGACTTGGTGTTTACCATTTCGCCCCAGAACAAACTAAGCCTAGTAATTCAAACAGTGCTGCCTAACGTTTTAGAAGATGAGAACTCTTCCACCCAGCAATAGGAGAACTATTTTGTAGTTGTTTGCAAGGATAACTCTACTACATCAATTTTATGCATAGGCAAAATATACTGAACTAAGTGTGTTATGACAAAAAAAACTGCTTTTTCTTAAGAAGAAATGCAATTCGGCAAATGCCTATGTGACTACAACAGTTCCAGCCCACAATCTCCACCTAATCACATAGTTCCAGAGCCTGAATGTCTTCCTAGCAAAAATAATTCTCAGACACTTGGCTGAAGATCTAACAGATGACCAAGAAACAGTATTCAGAATCAATAAATAAATATATCTGGACACCAACCACTAAATTCCAGAATTTCAAGGCTAAGTAATAAGCTGAAACAAGCATGGACCAAGAACACCTATTGATACATTAACCAACCTCAACCAACAAGCCTTATCGCATCAATACGGAATCGGCTGGTGGAAAGGCAGTATTTATAAACTAATAATGCTGTTCACCAACCAAAATCAAAATTCTGAAAGTATTCTGCATTTTCAGTTGAACTTTCTGAAATTGTCATTCTATAATTACTTGTAGCATCCAACATTTAAAAAAAATGCTGGAATGGGATGGTACGAATGGTACCATACCGTTCCAGAAATAAACTGGCACCGGTACACATTGTGTTGGTATGGGATGCAATCCTGCACCACGGGTTAGAACCTGGTATTATACCGGTTTTTTGAAAAATTGGCGTGCCCTCCAATCCTAATTTTTAAGTCCCTGGTAGCATCATAGAGTTAAACAAGCATTCTAAATAAACATGAACAAGTCTGAGGCCATCTAACTTGACATGGCTTTATGCACACATCTTACTATTTGTTGGACAAAAAAAGCATTTTTGAATTTCTTCTCACAACATCCATTTGGATCATCACGGATCTCCCCATGCTCCTTTCAGATATCCTGAATCCATCGACTCCTCCTAAATAGGGCTGTGTGTAGTCTAAGTTGTAAATGAAATCAACATCTAGGACAGTCCTTCATAATTTTATTTTCTAATGTAGTACTTCATTCATTTCTTTAATATACCCATTGATGACAACCATCCTTTCTACTACCATGCGTCCACCTCAATAACCTCATCTCAACTAAGTTCAACATGGCATCAAGTACCCATTGTAAACTTGTTTGATGCTTGTGTGCACTCTTCTACTTGCTTCTTAGTAATACAAACAGTTAACAATAATTTGTCTATGCTCTTCCAGATATCTCTGGTCAACATATACTCCATTATACAGCTCCATTAATGGTTCTCTAGGTGTCACTTTCCTTTAAAGTTTATAATACTGTTGTCCATATTAATTTCCATAACGAAGCCATCATACCATTTTGTGGAAACATGTATCTGTTAAGTGCACACCTGTGACAGCAATTCCTCAAACCCATCATAAATGAACACAAAACTCAAAGAAGAAATATTGTATAAGTTAGATGAAGCTTGAAAAGGAATATATTCAACCAATGAAAATATACCGCTTGACTGAGAGATTCTGTAAGCTCACTCTCGTGAGGAGTGTTCTCAATTATGGGAACAACAAGCTCATCATGATAACCATGTCCCTTAATTCCTTTTATCATCTCCATGTGAATAATCTGCAGCAATAAAACAGAGAATGTAACTGAAATCATAGGATAAATGCAATGAAAGTATTAAAATGAACAAAATGTACAGAGAAATTATTAGTTTAAGAAAAGAAATGAGAACCTAAAGCAAGAAAATTAGAAAAGTATCACATTGATTTCATGGAAGCTCTTTATGAGACTACCCTTTTCCTTTTGAAATGTAAAGCAGAGATATTTTTGCTTGTCTGTTTATTACAGAAAGAAAACTTAAAGTAATAATTAGTACATCAGCCTTAACAATTGTTGTTCCTCATCATCTCTACTAAACAAAAAGCCGATTCATCCTCCCCATTGCAAACCTGTGTACCTTCCTTCCCAATTTTGCAACAGCATCAGTTACAGTCATAAAATCTGATCTAAATAGAGTATTATCCCCCGGTTCTTGTGGTTCATGATAAAATAATTCTGTCCATTTCCTGAAGTTATCTGCAATTTAAAACTTTAATAAGATTGTGAATTCGCTTCACATAGTCCATTTCCCAAATCTCTCAAGACAATTGTGTTCTCAATCCCATGATGAATTTGCTCCATGTCTCTCTTATTGTGAAAACAACTGCAGAAAAATGTGGCCCTCCTGGTTATAGGGAATACTCTGCCAGTCGTCAGTATCTTAGATTCACCTGATAACAAAAAAGCAGCACCAGCAGGATCATCCGTTTCTCATAAGAGGTATCAATAGCAAGGATCTTCCAACCACAACAATAACTCTTATTCTCTAGCCTTGTCAGCAGAAGAATTATTCCCAGCAATTCATAACATCATATTCTTGCCTGCTTCTTGGAGTAATATTTTCAGGCTGCCACCATTTTTTACTAATTTCTAATTTGCTTCTGTCCATGATTTCTATCTTCACTGACAGCAAAAAAACAAAAGTGTTCACGTTGAGAACAAATAAGAAAATTCCTCAATCAAATTTAGTATATAGTGGTTCGGTGTTGGAGATCTTCCTTCTCCTAGTACCTTCTATCTTGAAGCTAAGTATCTTCTATGGTGAAATGGGAGCAGAAAACTATAGATGACAGCAATTCAAACAAATACTAAACAAATACTAAATGGGAGCAGAAAACTATAGATGACAGCAATTATAGAAATATAGAAGGGAGAGATTGGAGACCTTCTCCATGAAAGATGTCATTTATATTTTTAATTGATTTATTGATAATTATTCTTTGCCCATGTTTTGTTCAAAAAATTTATGTTGCCCACTTTTCTTGCTTGGGCTCTGACTACCCTTTTTCTTCTTGCTTTCTATAAGGATCCAAGCTAGACAAACTCTTGCAAGCATTGCCTACCACACAAGATTTTCTCATAGATCATTCAACAGTTGCATGTAATGATCACAAAAGATTCCAGTCATATCACCAGGGAACATTTATTTCTCCATTTGTCAATGAAAAGGCAACTTGTCTAGAATACCTCGTGAATGGTACACCAATTAATGATACATCAACTCCTTATTTTTATAATACATTTTCGGTCCAACAGGAGCTTTTGGTTAACCAAGCTTATTCAATTGCTATCCTCTTATAATTTGTCTAGCAGTCCATTTTAGCATTCACTCATGTTTTCATCTCATCAACAATCTCTTGATTATCCAAGTTAAGATCTGCAATGGAAAGTCTAACAAGGTTAGGGTCCAAAATCCCAACATTTGCATAAGCATATAATAATGGATGCTTATCAGTTTCACCAGAACTAGTTTCACAGTTCTTGTTCCTTCCCACATAATTTGTAGCCCTATCTCTGCTAACCCTGCCAATCACTTCTTATTGCAAGATATTCCATATATTCTTCATGTGAATATACACCAGATGGAGATGCTTTTTCTAAAGGTCATGAGAAATATCAACCCTTCTCAGTTATCCACTTTTGGACCCTCACTTTATCTTTCTTGAATATTCCTCTGCCTCATGCTTTCAACTTAGATTAATTTTTCTAGATTAATAGAGAAGTAAGAAAATGAGTATTGCATGTATGAACTCACCACATAGCAAAACCAACACAAATATGTCAATCCTATAGTGGTACTTGACCTATGTGAGCCCTCAAGACTAGCTATCTAGAAAGCATCACTAAGGTAAAGGATGGAGCATATGGGCTGCCCAAGGGGAACCAATATTAATAAAATTAGGCTTTCTAAGAACAGGATTATAAGTATTCATGGTTGGAACTTAAGGGCTCTTAAGTTAATCACCAGTGATAGGATCGCCAGTGATCCAACAGCACCTTATTTAGTATGAAATATTTCAATAATCAAATATCATCAATGAGTGCAGATCACTGTGTTTGGTATATCATAAGAATAGAAGGCCATGATACATACAATACTAATAATACTTTTGAAAACTTTTTTGCATAATATATTTTATATATTATATAATAAAATGAGATAAACTTCGCTACATTCGAATGTAGCCAAGCCTAAATCCAGTCACCTCTCCCATCCGTGGATCCACACAGTTGATAAATCCTAAAGATGAAAAAAGTAAAAAAGATGAGATGGCTCCAAGATCCGTGTAGATTTAAGAATGAGAAAGATGACCAGATTCTGAACTTGATTACATTCGAATGTAGCCAAGTCTACCTCTAATAATAATATTATTATATTATATAATATAGTATGTATAAATTATATGTTATAATGTAAGATTAATAATATTATTAATAATACTATAAATATATTATGTATCATATATAATATATTCTATAATATAGTATATTATAATAATATAGTATATAATAATATATTATTATATAATATTTATATATTATAAATAACATGTTATATTATATTATTATAATATGGGGAGAGATTGATAAATATATGGACAAAGTTGTCCCAAATTTTTGATAAAGATTATCACCACCAAAGTGATCCAATATTCCCATCCTCCTAGGTGGGATTAGGATTACCCTCCTGAGCAATGATCTTAATCTCATGATGATGGCACATCATCCAAATAGGGATACCAAACGGGATGACCTTACCACTATTCTAGGATCACCTGTGATGTTTGCAGGATCACCCCATACCAAATAGCCCCTAAGAGTTAGAAAATTTAAGGCTTAATGTGGCCAACATTGAGGGAAAAAATTTATAGATCCAATAACAAATTAACAAAAAGGGAGAAGATTGATGAAAAAGAGACTGTGAAGGAGGAGGACAAGGAGATAATTTAGAAAACTCATTTCACGTAAGTCATCTTAAATCTTGGTTTACTTGAGCACAGGTTTATAAACTTACTGTAGGAATTTGTAGGCTAATGATCGTACAAGTAGCTCAGGTGGTGTAGAACAGGGGAAAAAAGGTTTATACAGATTTAAGCCAACGTATATTATATGTTACATTAAAAAAAAATGTTCAACTAATCCTGAAATAGATGTCATTTCCACTCCAATCTTATGTCCTCCATCTCAGTGGGAACAAAGAAATGTTTAACAGGATATTCAAGGGTTGCAGAGCAGGGGTTCTCTTTTATCAACAAGAGAAAGGACTCTAGTTTGGCAAACTGAATAAAGGTGGGATCAAATGGCTTTAAATGGTGTCATTAGACATCAAAGTGAACCATCCACTTATAGTACACAATTGAAAGATCCATTAACAGCCCATTATACAGGGAGTTCAAACCAAGTACAATACATATTGAACAACAGGACATGGTACACCGTGCTACATCTACATAACAGAAAAGATGCCCGCCAAATTGCTCAACATTCAACCTAGCAAGCTTTAGAATATAATTGACCTATTACAAAGAACTCAAAAAATTAAATTCATAATTTTGTACTGTGAACCTTCTAGAAGTAGTTAGCAGATTACTAATCATAGCAAAATAGAAGGTTTAATACTCTATGGAGACAAAGCACAAACATGATTTGTAAGGACACTGTACAAGGTACGTCCTAAAAATTGTTGTGCCATGAGAGTGTATATATTACAAGAACAACCTTTGAAATAAGAAGGGAAGCTTAATTTTCTGATAGTAATCTGCAACTCTAGAACTTCAACTTCATTAGTAAATTATCGACTGCATAACAAAATAGAGATATAGAAAGTGAAATGATCTATAGAGACTTTTCCGTGCTCGTCAAAGAAGTTAGAAGATTTACTCGAAACTCTTTTGAGAAGGGATGGATCATTGTTGCAAGACAAGACTCCATTCCATGACTATGAATAACAGCCCCAGCATTGCGCATCTGATAAGCCTACAAAAGTCAGTAAATCAAAGGTAAGAGCTACCATACACTAGAATCAAAAATAAATAAACAAATGGAAATATATAAAGGCTTTAACCTGAAACCTCATATTGATCATGTATGTTAGTTATAACTGTGCATGTCTGCATTCAAAAATTGTATTCTTTATAAATGCAAATAAGTAACTTCAAACCCATTAATGTCGGATGATGCAAGTTGCAGGGAAACCTGACAATAGCTATTTAAATGATTTTGGCAAAAAAAATAATTTGTTTATATTGGTTACCAAAGAAACATATTTGAGACATGAAAACAAGTTAACTTCCCACTGAAAGCAATATAAGAAATCATATAATGGCATGCCAATGACATATCAAGTAACATTTGCATATCTTTCTATGTCATTTTATGCCTATTCTCTAACTTGAAGTACAATTTAAAGATCACACCAGCAATATCTTCTCAAATTCAGCTCCTGCAACTAACTTTAAAATTGTCATTTCATCCAATGTAAGCATGCAATTAATATATTGAAGGCATATTCAGTCTACTGGATGCCGTTGCATTGGTTGCAATGATTCTCTACTTCAATCTACAAAACAGGAATTTCAGAACTTAATGGCCTATCTAATGGGAAGACTATAAAGAGCGTTCAGCCTAATTATGCTCATGACACTCAATTATCAGCAAAAACCATCTTAGTTATCAATAAAAAAAAAAAAAATTAAGTCCCCTTTCCCAACACATGCAGGTGCGCGCGCGCATGCACACAATATCAATTAAGGAAAAGTCTTCCCCTTAATCATTACTTATAATTGGAAATATCTCCAAAGCAACTTTTGTTAGTGTCCTGCAAAAGTCTCAAAGATATCAATTTCAACTTGACATGCATCAATTCACTGAACAGAGAAGTTCATTTCCTATTAAAAGTCACTCTCTCTAGCATCAAAGAAACCATCATATGTGATAAAATCTACAAAATGCCAAACATCACCATCAAAATCTCTTTTATGTTTCCCAGACTTAAGCTTCATTCTACCCTAAAACCTTTTCCTCTTTGCCTAATTGTTATTTTCCCAACTCCTGAATAATCACTGTAATTCTTTACTCCCTCACCATCATCGCTGTCTCTCAAAATGCATTCTCAAAACCCAATCCTCAGCTCTTTAGACAATTCCTTCCTGAAGGACCATTTTGATAGACTATCCATCATGATCGTCTGAAACCAGAACTTTGCTCTACAACTGGTCCAATTTCTAGACTAACTTTGACCCAGTTAGCATTATCTGAACTCGCATATGAAAAATAATAATAATAATAATAATAATCAAAACGTAATAGAGCAGGTAAAAAAAGAGGAAAAAAGAGAAGAACAGGAGATTACTTTCATGAAGAGGGGAGCACAATCAGTGCACTTTGGGGGCTTATGGGGGTAAGGTTTTGGCGAAGGCGCTGACAGCACCGTCCCGCTCCCGGATAGCACGTACATGTCCTCTGGCAGCATCCGCTCCTTCTAAACCCCTGAGTGAGATCGCAATCTTTACAAGATGAGACTTTTATCAAAGAAAATGATAGAGGAGATATCGTTCCAAGATGAAATTTTGATCAAAGAAAATAAGAATAAGAAACCGTCGGAGATGAAGGGCGACGGCGGGTTTTACCAGAGGGGGGCACGACGATAAGTTGCTCGAGCTTGGGGACGGAGTCGTCATGAACTTTGATGGTGATGCTTCCGCCAGTGCCGGTGACCCATCCGAGCAAGTAGAAGTGACGGTAGAGGTCGGCGACAAGGTCCCGCGTCTCTTTCTCCGCCTTCCCCTCCAAGTACGCCTCCGACGACAGCATTAACTTCTCTCTCTTCAGCGGATGCGCGTTGGCTGCTTCCGCCATTAACTTCTTTTCTCTTCTCCGTCCCCTTATACCAAGCCCTTTGGAGGGTTTTGTTGCTACGTTCCCCCTACGTTAACTTCTTTTCTCTTCTCCGTCCCCTTATACCAAGCCCTTTGGAGGGTTTTGTTGCTACGTTCCCCCTACGTTCCCCCTTACTGGGCTGAAGAGCTCAAGGCGCCGACGAGAACGGCAGGAGAGGAGTGAGTGAAATCATCTAACGGAGATATGCAGAGAAATTTATATGCTCGAGAAATCAGAACCGTTCATGAATAGTGAGCCTAAAATCAAGAAACATGACGGTGATAGATCTTTGAGGGAACGAAAATTTTCTATACGGAGCTTTTTGCAGTAGGATGGGACAATTTTAGAATTATGAAGATCGGGTATATATTCGGTGCACCTGGACGAGGTGGCTGCGGGATAAAGGCTGATGTGAGCATGAAAACAAAGAGCTTCTAGCTATGGTTTTTAAGTATGGTTGAGCAAAACAAAAGTGGGTTGGATTAGATTGTAATCAAGTTCGAGGTTTTAAATAATACATTATTCAATCATAAGATAACCTATCATAATTAATCATAATAGAAGACCTCCATGGAAGAGAAACCCCGGGGATCAAGGGATTGAGAAGATGCTTTTGAGATTGAGTTGAGGAATTCATCAGCACTCTACACTGCAAAATGATGAACTGGGCCAGGGGTTGTTTGAGTGCCTGAAAAATTTCAGTATTGTTATGACACCAAATACTCTGCAACATGTAAACTAAGATGGATTTAGTTCTTTTATATTGGGCACAAGAATTTAAAGCAGGTAGCACCACGGATAGATCCTCACAAGATATGACAACTGATTTTGGGAGGGAAGCATTGGACCAAATACCAAACACTTTGCGACAATCAAAGTTACAAGATATGACAACTGATTTTGGGAGGGAAGCATTGGACCAAATACCAAACACTTTGCGACAATCAAAGTTTAGGTGACATTGGGCATCCAAGAACCTCTTAATCTCAGTGAGATTAACCAACTGCAGAGAAGACTTGGGACATTGCAAGATATTGGGCTTCTTACACTGTGGTGCACCAGAAAAACATCGATCAGTCATGATACTAATCTAGATTCCTTGACCAATATACCATCCAAAATGATGAGGAGGAGCAATGAGGCTGTCTAATCTGGCCATTGTTTCGTAACTCGCGTAACTCGCAGTAAAAATTTTAACATAACAAGGCTCAAGAGATTCTACCAGTATCAATGGGAAGTATCAATAGGAGTGACCTTGCCATTATAAAGGTCAACTTAAATCGAATTAAATTTTGAGTGCTTTTTTCTCTTTTATTTTGTGAGGTGAATTTATTATCATTTTTGATTTTTTGCTGCTGTTGTTGAATTTTTTTTTTTTTTCCCTCGTCAAAGAGAGATCTTTGTGTTGGGATAAAAGCAAGCAAAACGATTTCCTGAAGCCTAGAGAGAGGACCTTTCAGCAAAACAGGTTCCATCTGGCTTCTTTGAACATAAAATAATGTTGAGCATCCTTTTAGGATGAATTCATATATCCCAGTTTCCTCCGTCCAAACTGGCCTGCCAAAATGAACAGAAGTACCGTATTTGGTGGCCTCATTTAAGCAATACATACCTAATCATAGAAACTTCATGGATCCAAAGCTTTCTGAATTATCCATATCCATATTGGAATGCTACTGTGGGTGAGAGCCGGAAGAAAGAAGGAAAATTCAAATCACAAGCCACCATACCTCAGCATGCGTTGCATGACTCTGGTTTGCATCAATAACAAAAATCAATTTGATATGCAGAAATCCAAATCCCAAAAAATAAGCAGTATGGTTTACAAATGCAAGAGGATTACAAACTCAGAAAAAGATTATGTATTTGCTATCACATTAACAGAGATAGCACACTCGGCTTTGATGTAATGGAACGTCAATACTTCTCTGCCAATCTTGCAGTGACTGCTCGAAGTTTGGAGTAGACCTTACCAGCGGGTGAACCTAAAATTAGACTACAAAGTGAATCTCTTGCAACCTTAATGTTTAAGAAAGACCCCAGGATGTGGATCTTAGTATCAGCAATGACAATACGGGTCCTCGTAGAATTTTCAATGGCAAACTTGGTTTTGCCCCCTTTCCCCGAAAGCCTGCCAATAGCCCGTGATAGATGCTCCCCACGAAGGGTCTTCACATCCTTGATCTCAAAAGAGTCCACATAGAGATCATCCAGACGCAACAGAGCAATCGCATCCGCAACATCAAATCCAAGCATGAATGCATGGACAAAGTCAGCACATTTCTGCAGGTTACTCACATCTGGTGTATCTGACCGGGTCTTGAGTTCCACTCTTCGAGCCTAAGCAAATCACAAAATACATGTAAGAAGGGTAAAAATGGGTTGGCAGCAGAAGAATTAGAGACATAGAATAGACAATAGTTAAGAAAAATATTTAGGTCATTCAATCCCCAAAAGAACTGCCTGCCTGCTACCACTGAGAACAGAATATCTAACAGCAATCATTAGAAGAATAATAAAGCATAAGAACCTAATCACCTAATTTTTCTCAATGCAAATGGCACCTTCAATTCTTTTTTTCCGAGCAATCCATGATTTGAACCTGTAAACCTCATAACAGCCAAGCCCTTTGGGGCAAGGTGCCACCCAACTGTGGTAATTTTTTTGTTGGCCACCTTCATCTTAGTGTAAGTTACAAAAAAAATAGCAAAATATATATCAAGAATTCACTACATGATCAAAATTAGCTTTCTGAAATGTCGCCTTTTCTGGAAGACTAGGATTTATGTTTTAGTCATGTCTACCGGCATAAATATGCATACATAAGAAGTGATGTAGATGTAATTATGGTTCAGTGGAAAATTTATTTCTCGCTTACACAGTTACCCAAGTTGCAAGGAATTTCCAGTCTGTCGTTAACTTGCTCAGGAAACAGCAATCATGCATGACATCAGGCAGCAATCATGCATGACATCAGGCAGTCAGTTGTATAAATTTCCCAATTTATTCTTCCTACTTTGATCCTCAAGTCATTCTGTTTGGAGGAGCATTAGCGGGGAAAAAAGGTATTGGTTTTTGCAAAGGTAATTAATCCTAGAATCCAATATACTAAAGCGTTAGTTTCAACCTAAGTACAAATAATAAGGTTACTGTTATCTCCTCATAACTGAGTTCAAGATAATTTAATTCAAGTAAAGAATCACATTAGAACTAATGCTGTTCATCAATTCATGAATGATTGATAGAACGATAATCATAAACTTAGCACAAAAAATAAAATAAATAATGAATAAAATAATAAAAAGGGAATGGGATCAGAATTGGTATTACGAAAGCAATCCCTTTGGGAAGGAACAACCAGAAGATACATAGATTTTTTTAAGATCTCGTTAAAAAAATCCTTTTTTTATTGCAGACGGAAAAACCTAATTGAGTTCAGAAGTCAAAAATCAAAACTTCCAACCGAATTTAGTCTCAAATAATTAAAACATTTCCAAACAAAATAAATTAAAAGCTATCACCTCTACAACTCTATATACAAAATCCTATCCCAAATCTCAATTAAATTGGCTTATATAACTAGCACTCATAAAAAGCAACCCTAATCCTAATTCAACCATAGATGATTGAATGATCACAAAAAAAAAAGAAAGCAATCTGACCTTAAGATTCATCCGTATATCGATCTTCATCTGTTCGTACACAGGGTTATAGATCTCCATCCAGTTCCTCTTCAGCGGCGCGTAGCGGTGGGGCGGAACCCGCACCTTCCGGAACTGGGTCTTCCCGTCCGACATCTCGTGGGGCTTCAACGCCTCGAAGTGCGGACGAGCGATAGCCCGAGCCGAGGCGGCGGCAAGAGTCCCTTCCGGCTCAACCATGGCCATGGTGTAGAGTTTCTGGCGGACCTGGCGGGGGAGAAAAGGGAGGAGGAGAAAAGAGAGAATAGGATTTAGGAGGACTTCCAGTCTTAATGAGCGACGACGTTTAAAGTGGGAGGTCTAAGATAACCACCGTTAAAACTAAAGTAAACGGCCTGAGGGAGGGTAGGCCTGAGGGAGGTCTAAGATAACCACCGTTAAAACTAAAGTAAACGGCCTGAGACTCTACTCGGCACGAGCTCTAAGATAACTCGACCACGAGCTCTAAACTGATTTGAGACTCGACTCGGCCACGAGCTCTAAAGTTGCAACCGGCAGTTCGGATTAATATAACTGTTTAATTTTTAAAAATATTTTTTATTTTTTTATTTTTTAAAAATAAATTTTTTATTTTGTAACCCGTAGAAAATACGTTTGGCAGAGAAAAATATATTGTTTATTTTTTATTTTTATTATAAATATATCTTTCAAAAGAATAATTAAAAAAATTAAAAGATATAAAATTTTATAATATAAAATGTAATATTATAACATTTTATTACAAATAATATAGATTATAATATATAATATATTATATGTTATTATAATAAACCTATAATATATTATATATAAATTACATATTTGTTATATATAAAATTATAAATAACATATATAATATTGATGAGATTATAGTAATATTATATTATTAATAATATTATAATATACAACATGTTAATATTATATTATTATAATAAATAATAATATAACATTAATTATATTATAATATAATAATATTGTAATATGTAATATATTATAATATAATAATATTGTAATATGTAATATATTATAATATAATAATACTGTAATAAACTATTATTATATGATATATAAACTATTATTTCAAAGAAATTATCCATACCCAAATATCAACAATATATCATGGCAGAAGTGGCAATACCCACTAAGCAGCATCAATCATCAATCACAACAAAAACGCAATTGGACTAACAAAAATCGTCAATACCATAAAAGCCACATATGAAGGTAAAGAAGAAAATTGATGCAAGAAGAGTAGAAGCATTAAAAAGAAAGCGAGCTACGCAAAGAAGAACAATAAAAGCATGAGTGAGATCTAAACCAAGATCGAGAATCATATAATCATCGTCAGAAGATTAGATGAGAAGGAAAAATAGAGAGAAAGCTTGAGGGTTTGGGGATTGGGTCAAGTAACCTCAATGACGAGGAGTTCTCCAAGAAGGAGGAATAGGGAGGAAAGGGGAAGAGTTTGTTGCCGCCGAACTTTATTCTTGGACGGCCTCGAACCGGTCCGCTTGTTGGGCTGCCCCGAGGAATATATGCGCCTTCCGGTACCTTAGATCATGCCGCCATCCAACGGCCAGAAAAAGAGCGTGATTGTTTCCTGCTCAAATTGTGAGGTTGGCCTGCGATTCGTCATCAGTCCCAAATCAATGGTCGAAGATTTATTTATTTATTTATTTATTTATTTAACCTTCTCCTATACGTCTTATATTTTCTCCTCTTATACCTCTTACAGCTATATATATCATATATTATCCTTAACAGATCCTCATCCTCAAGCTTTTAAGTCTTTCAATAAATAAGGATACCCCCCAACAATTCTTTCTTTTCTTCCTTATTCCCTTTCTCTCATTGTCCCAACCTATGCAATAGAATGATTTTATATATTAAACAATATAAGATTTTACTATAATAAATATTAAAAATATTAATTATTTAATTTTTTTTAAGGATATAAATACCTTATCGACAATTCTAATAAGATATGTTGATAACCAGTTCTAACAAATTAATTTATATATTTTTTAAAAAATAATGAAGTATCACAGCAAAACTCAAGTCCAGACCAATTAAGCAAGGTGGTTCCTTCAGGCAGGGATGTGACCTTTTGGGCTCCTCGAGGGCTCCAACCTGGATAGCGTTTGGGGCGCCGGGCCCATTTCCAAACCATGGCCCAATTCCTTCATGGGCAGCAGCAGCCATCTGAGCTCGTCGTGCCAGGTAAACTCTTAAATGCCACTCCATGTGGACGAATAAGAGCGTGAGATAGGAATTTTCTGTGCACAAAGAATTTCGCAAACTCTTAACATGGATCAAAGCGCAAAGGATCAAAGCAAACCGGGCTCATGCACTCTTAGCCCAACAAAGGCACTTGGACTTAAACTTAAGGTGATAGCTCTATGAAGCCGCAATTGTTCGGAGTTTTGCATGGCAAGATGGACTTCTCGAATTATGAGAGGACATATTTCATGAGGCCCGGATGGAAAGTCCCATTCTAATTATTTGTGATGAATATTATTAATAGTAACTATATTCAAATTTCTCCATGATATTCATATTGTGTTTTTTTTTTTATAAATTTATTGTTTTCTTATATGAACAAATAAAAAAAACTCCTCGTATTATTACCATGAAATCCTTGATTAAATATGACAACATATCAATTTTAATTAACCTTAATAAAGGCAGTAATTGCTTATTTGGTATTTAGCATTTGTATATAAAACCGGGTTTTATAGGGATGGTGTCCCACAACATTTTTTTTTCTAATACTATTAAACAGGATAAGGATTAGCTATTGTATTATGTCACAAGCTAAGGGATAGTCTTATTTGTCACTTCCTGATGATTAAATCCTAGCTCATTCAATACGGCTTAATGATAAAACTGGCTAGAAGTTAGTTCTCACTCAATGGATAAACCAAATGTCCAAAATTTCACTTCAAAAAAAAAAAAAAAAAAAAAAAAAACTTTTCAGTTTAGTATGATACGATTCATCTCAAATCATTGATGATTCAAATAAAGATGATGATTATACCTTACATAATTCTACATGATAGATTTCAAATCATCCTGATATAAAGAATCACCATTTAAACCAGTATCTCATACCCATTCATAAGGTCAAATATTTAAGATCACCCTCAGATAATGATCTTGACTCAAAATTCAGGGACTAAAATACCCCTTATTCATATAAAAAATGCTTGATATTATTTTAATATTAATATAATTTAATTTAATATTATAAAATTATATTGTAACAATATAATGTACTATTTATAATAATTATTATATTATTATAATATAAAAAATTATAATATTATAAAATATAACATAATTATAATTATAATATCATAATATAATGCAATATTATAACATAATATAATTATTATTGAGATAAATTTGGTTACATTCGACTGTAACTAAGTTCATAATTTGTTCACCTTTTTCATCCTTCGATCTATACAGATTTTAAAGCTATCCTATCTTTTTCACTTTTTCTATTTTTGGTTTCATGAATTATGTGCATCCAAAGATGGAAGATATGACCGGATTCAAGCTTGACTATATTCGAGTGTAGCCAAGTCTACCTCTTATTATTATACTATAATATTATAATTTAATAATAATATAAATATAATATAATAATATTGTATTATAATATAATATTACTAAAAATATTATTATTATTTAATTTAAATATATTGGTGGTAGCTATATTTAAGGTAAATAAGTTAATTAATTTGAAATAATTTTGATATTTTATGATTAATGATTTAGAATTCTTATGGTATATCAAATGCGATGATCTTAAATCATTAGAAATCTTTAATCATTGGCATATATTGTATCAAATATAATGATCTTAAATCATCAAGGATTAAATCATCATTATAAAGTTTTTATTTAGGATACAGAAGGCTCACTTAAATGTGCCAAGCCAGACAATATAAATGAACCGAACCAAATGAAAATATAAGCAGCCATAAGAAAAACCTGAGAGAGAAAAAGAGTATAATCCTTTCTTTTTCTTTTTAATAAAATAGGTGATGGTTTTCACCTTGTCATGAGAGGAATTAAGTGTAGCCTAAGAATGCCATGAAATTGTTTTGACCAATGAAAAAAAAAAAAAAAAACCTTCAAGACTAATCTCAGTGCACACACACAGAGAATATATATATATACCATAATATCATAATATTATATTATTAAATAATAATTATCATAATTTAAATAATATATTATAATATAACTATTAAATAACAGTATGCTCGCTCTCTCTCAACCTAAATGGAATGGCTCTCTTAGTTACACCGCACCTCGTTCCTGCCAATACAACATTAGGGCCTGGTAAAGTTGTGCCATGGGTGAACCTTTGATGCGTTCCTTACTTCAGCAAACCGCACTTCAACCAGCAAAAAGGCTCGCCTTCAATCCATATTGCACTCCATTAATGAAAGGGTTGGTCCCCCTATCAATTCTCAATCTTTAAAATATTATTATATTTTCTTATATCATATTATAATACCATACTATGATATATTTTAAAATTATTATAATATAATTTTTTATATTATTATAATATTTTATTGAATAATATATAATAATGGTTTTTATTTTTTTTATTTTAAAAGGATTTTTTTAGTTTAGTTATAAGATAAAAGTGCTACAGCATCTTAAAAATATAGTTACCAAACACTAAATAACTTTTTGAAAAAGCTCTAATTTTAAAAGCTCTACTATCAAAAGCTCTATTTTTAAAAGCTCTGTTACCAACAACTCCATCAAGCAATGCCTCCGTATCCTTTAACATCCAAGAACTAGCAATAAATAGAATGCTGCTGTTATTCTATTTGAATTATTAAATAGTGTGAAATTAAAATTTAAGAAAAAACTAGTTAATTTAATAGTCATCTATAAATATAAAACTTTATATAAGATAAAAAGATAATATATGTATATAATATATATATGATGCAAAAAGAAATGATGTGAATTATTCATAAAAGGGAAACCTATCATTTTTCTCTTCATACAAATTTTATTGTTAATTATGAATTTTGCATTCAGCTGGTCGCTTAGTTGTGTACTTTAAGCTTTATTAAATTAATTAATTTTAAGCAAACTATTTGCAATTAAAACTTTTGATGCTTGTCTTGGTTATAATATAGAGTGCAAACATTTTATTCTAACCAAGATTTAGATTTTTTATTTTTCCCTACAAATCAATAATTAAGTGGATTTTATAATATAAAATTTATAATTTGAAAAGAAAAATTTAAAGTTTTTGAGGGTATAAATTAGTCAAGACAATCCATGACCTTATCTACTTGGTTATACCTTGAATCTTGCACTTAAAATTATACTACACCTCGAGTTGCATTCTGCCAGATTTGCATATAAATAAACTGAATGGTTCAATCTATTTTGTTTAAAAGGTTGCAGGTTACTTGATGTAATTGCAAGAGATATAGTCTCCTAACTGATGAGGTGGTGAATTTTACCTTTACGTTTGATTGTTATAAAACATTCTTTCTAAGCTTAACCAATTTATTTAACATGGTTTCACAATCATAATTTTATATCTACTTACAGTTGATCTAAATTTTAGCCATAACTATTTATTCAATGATATATGCTATTAAAACTTAAAAAAATCAAATTTAGAATTATAAACATATAGGGTTTGCAAGGGAGAAAAATCAAAATTATTTTACTATTTTTAGAAATTAGTTTTTAAAATAATAATATACAAAACTAATCTTTAACAAAAGCATAGCCATGTTATCCAAGGTGTTTTTGGACATGTTCAACATGTCTCAAGTTCTTCAACCAAGAACTAGGCAACAATTCTAAAAATTAATATAAAAATCTTGTAGCCAATGGATAAGATTGCAGTAATTAGTAACAAAGAATAGAAACAAAATTACAAGATTGGAATTTTATTAAAACAATTTAATGAAAAGTAATTCATCAATTATATGGTTAAGCAAAGTTATGAACCTTTCCCAAAAATGAGAAAAAAAAAAAATCAAAGAAAATAAATAGAAAACTACAATTGATTAAAATGTGGATCTAATTTATCAAAAACAAGAAATCAAAACAAAACACTAAAAATATATAAAAGTAGATTTGGTCTATTAAAAAGGTTAAAAAAACTCTATGCATCTGGTTTAAGGTCTTGAAATTTCTTTTTTTTTTAAAAAAAAAATGAGAAGAAAATTTGGCTCAATGAATCAGCTTAGTGGATAAATAGGTTGATGATTTGCTAATTTTTCTCTTTCCATATGATCAACTAGCTTGAATGACCATTAGAGAAAGGAGGAGAAGTAGAGAGCTTTATCAAAATTATATACTCAAAACAAAACTTATAATTATAGGATGTATTTAGTTTTCAAGAAAGTGTAGGAAAAACAAAATTTTATCCGCATGAAAGAAAAAAAGAAAAAAAGAAAAAAAATAATAGTTTTCCTTATTTGGTTTTCTTCTAGAAAAAAATTGCAAGAAAAATATTTTTCTTATTCAGCCAGAATAATTCTTATCTTAGCAAAATTGTCTTTGAGGAACATTTCTTTTAACTTTTTCTTAAAATTACTATTTTTTTGAAAAGAGAAAATTATAAAACAGTTAGAGAAATTTTCGATTTTAAATCATTTCAAAACTTTCCTTCTTTCTTGGCAATCGTATGGAGCCTAATTTCTTGGCAGTGAGACGGTGGTGCGGACTTCAACCGTGGCCTAGCGTTCCAATTCGCTAGCGACACCAACCCCCAACGTCACCAACCCCCAACGTCGCCCGCCCCCTCGCTCCCTCTAAGGATCCGTCGCCTCTACACAAAAAGAGAAGAAAAAAAAAAAAAAAAAAAAAAATCCCGATTGGAACGAGCTCTAACTCAGCCGCCGCCCTTTCGCTCCTCGACGGGTCCGCCGTCGCTATGAATTAAAAAAAAAAGAAAAAAGTATTCACGGAAACACCTTCACAAACTAAAATTACAGAACAACCCTTAGCTATTAAACTTTAGCAATTAAGTTCTCCGCTCTATCCAACCTTCCGATTCCCAGCAAAACCCGTCAATCAATCGACACGTAGCCGTAAAATGAACTAGAGAACTTATAAATAAAATGACACTTCGACAGGCGTCTATGTGTAAAAAAAAAAAGGTGTAAGCGTAAAATGGAAGAAAAATCTCTCGCTAATCCAACGCTAAAACCCGAAGAGAGGAGTACTCCAACATTCCGCCTCCGTCTCTCCTCCTCTGCAATTCGTTGTCTCGTTCCTCAGGCGACCGATCGATGGAGGCGGCGGCGCTGTCGCGGATTGGTCTCGCCGGACTGGCGGTGATGGGCCAAAACCTAGCCCTCAACATCGCGGAGAAGGGCTTCCCGATCTCCGTCTACAACCGCACTGTCTCCAAGGTCGATGAAACCGTGGACCGAGCGGCGGCGGAGGGCGGCCTCCCTCTCGCCGGTCATCACTCCCCCCGTGACTTCGTCCTCTCAATCTCCCGCCCCCGCTCCATCATCATCCTCGTCAAGGCCGGCGCCCCCGTCGACCAGACCATCGCCGCCCTCTCCCAGTTCATGGACCCTGGCGACGCCATCATTGACGGCGGAAACGAGTGGTACGAGAACACCGAGCGCCGCCTCCGCGAGGCCGCCGCCCGCGGCCTCCTCTACCTCGGCATGGGCGTCTCCGGCGGCGAGGACGGCGCCCGCCACGGCCCCTCTCTCATGCCCGGCGGCCACCTCCAGGCCTACCGCAACGTCCAGGACGTCCTCTCCCGCGTTGCCGCCCAGGTCGACGATGGCCCCTGCGTCACCTTCGTCGGCGAGGGCGGCGCCGGTAACTTCGTCAAGATGGTCCATAACGGCATCGAGTATGGTGACATGCAGCTCATCTCCGAGGCCTACGACGTCCTCCGCACCGTCGGGGGCCTCTCCAACCGCGAGCTTGCGGAGATCTTCGCCGAATGGAACAGCGGCGAGCTCGAGAGCTTCCTCATCGAGATCACCGCCGACATCTTTAGGGTCCCCGACGAGCATGGGGAGGGCGAACTCGTCGACAAGATCCTCGACAAGACCGGGATGAAGGGGACTGGGAAGTGGACGGTCCAACAGGCGGCGGAGCTCTCTGTCGCCGCCCCCACGATCGCCGCCTCCCTCGACTGCCGGTACCTCAGCGGGCTCAAGGAGGAGAGGGAGGCCGCGGCGAGAGTTCTCGACCAGGCCGGGATAGGCGGCGAGGTCTCAGGTCCATCTCTGGGGCGCTCGATCGACAAGAAGCGTCTGATTGATGATGTCCGGCAGGCTTTGTACGCCTCCAAGATCTGTAGCTATGCCCAAGGGATGAACTTGCTCCGCGCCAAGAGCGAGGAGAAGGGTTGGAACCTCAATCTCGGGGAGCTGGCAAGGATCTGGAAGGGGGGTTGTATCATTCGGGCGAGATTTTTGGACAGGATTAAGAAGGCATACGGGAGGAACCGGGGGCTTGCGAACCTCATTGTTGACCCGGAGTTTGCAAGGGAGATGGTCCAGCGGCAGAGGGCATGGAGGAGGGTCGTGGGGCTGGCAATTGAGGCTGGAATCAGCACTCCAGGGATGTGCTCCAGCCTAGCATACTTTGACTCATACCGCCGGGCTAGGCTGCCGGCGAACTTAGTGCAGGCGCAGAGAGACTACTTTGGGGCGCACACCTATGAGCGTGTCGACCGCCCCGGTTCGTTCCACACTGAGTGGTCCAAGATCGCCAGGCAGAGCAAGGCTGGTGCAGGCGCTGTTAATTGAGGTGTCAGATGGTGATGCATTGAAATGGAAGCAGGTTTTCTTGATGTTGTTGTTTTATTTTACTTCTAGGTGGTTTTGTGCGTTTAATAAATGGTTTGCATCTATTGAGGCCAGCCTGCTAAGAACAACTTTTCATTACACTTATTTGATCAATGTTCTAGGAGTTCCTGATATTTTGTTTCCCTATTCCTTCTCTTATACATGTAATGGTTTCAGTTACTTTAAATGCTTCTCTGTGTTACATAATCTCGGTGTGTTTTTTGTATGCATCTCATGAGATGTGGCAATGTTTGATCTGGTTATGTCTTTGTAAGTTGATTATTTAGTCATTCTGAAACCTCATTTTTATTTAGAAAAATCTTAAGTAGTTTGTTTGTTAAAAGGCATGTTGAACTTTATTTAACAACATATCTGTGTGATGGATGGTTTGATAATTTCAGTTGGCCCCAGACTACTTGTTCTAATACTGGCAGTACAAAGCATTTAGAAAGTACTAATGTATTTGGATGAGCTAGGGTATATACCTAGCTCAATCAGGATTGAGCTTGAGTTGTTTCTTTTTCCCCCTTTTTAGGTTGAAACGTGGGATGGAGATGAACCAACATCTATTTTTTTTTTATGGATTTGAATTTTAGTAGTAAATTTCTTATTAAGCTATGGGTGGTTTATGAAGTAAACATATCATGCTTATCATAAAATGATCATCTCTCGATCATCCTATTAAAAGAAATACAAGTTGTTGTCACCCAATTTCAGCAAATCAGTCCTTACTTTCTAGAGTATCTGACGGGAATCCTCCTCTGTATTCATATGTTTCACTAGCACAAAAAACTGAAGCCACAATGGGCAATTTATAAACACCCACATAATTACATCCACCTTTAGACCCGGGCAAGTCCTTTTCCTTTAATATCTTGTTGAGCAATCAGGAAGTCCTGTGCGGTGAGTTGTTTTAAAAATTGTAGGTGGCAGATGGGCGGCCAAGAGGCTTCCCAGGCAAATGGCTAGAAATTAATGTGTGTTGATAACAAAAATAGTAAGAACTGTAATGATACTTATCAAGCAAAGCTTCTTACCTTGCTTCCACCACCCATGGAAAGTTTATGAAGGGAAAAAACACCAAGTACAATGGAACCTTCTTCATGTTCAGCAAGCCACTCATCGTGATTCACACGTAGATCTTATTATATATACATCTATCATACATGTATATAGCCAACCACATATACCATATCATCTGAAGCATGAGCAGGCATGTGCTTCTTCCCTTCCATGCAATCATGTGCTCACTTCTTGAAGTGCAATTGCCATGTGGGTTGTACCATGTTATGTTTGAGAACTCGGCAGTTGAGGAATGACTATAACATGACCGAAAAACATATGTATAAAATTAAAGAAAAAAACCAACAAGAAGAAATATTAATAATTATAAGAACATGATGATAATAAGTTTGAAAAACAGTAAGAAAATAAGTGGTAAAGAAGAACACTATATGCGACAAGATATGAAGCATATAAAGAGGAAACTTACTAGCAAATCATCTGGGGAGCAAAACAATGTGGAATCGACTGACACAGATGGGCTGCACACCTTATTGTTGAAGTGCAAACCCATATCTTAACTTGAGCAAATTTGCTGTTCAAGATGCATGCAATGTTCTTTTGTTCGGTTGGCCAACCGATATATCTTGCAGAGTGAAGCGGTGAACATATTGTTAGATAAAGTGGAGAAGCCCATGTTTGCTCATCCTGCAAGTGATTTGATGTCTTTTACACTTTATGCATTATTGTGAAGTGATGATAAAAAATTATGGGGAAATTTGCACTTTGGCTACTTGGCCATACTGATGTTGATTATGATGAGTGGCCTGTGCAATATGGAATGGGTTAATTCTTTTGTTTTTTTGCTCTAATAACATTTTAGTGTGCAGAGGACATTTGTTGAGATGTGTTTTGGAGAGGTATTGTCGCAATTGTTATCATTATTTTCTTTGATTGCACATCAGTTTCTGGTCATTCATTTTTTAGTTTCCACTATGAGCTAGCCTTATGGAATGCGTGCTTCTGAAGATTCTTTTGCTGACGCTTATGCTGATGTGACTATCTATATTGGTTCTCACCATTATCCTATTCTTCATAAGTTACTACCATCATTTATGAGTAGGAGGCTGATATGGATTGTTCTGCATGTGCTCAAGCATTTGCTTGCACAGGAATTTGATGTTCCCAGCACTGAAAATTTGAGAGTTTAGTGGCATAAACTCTTTTGTCACTGTATTTGTGAGCGTCCAACTTTGTCTCAAGGAAGGTAGGAGAATGATAATGTTGCTTGGGATTTCACAGTGCTAATGGAGATAGAAGTTTTCAAAAAGCCACAGTAAAGATTTTCTAGATTGCTTTCTAGGATTTTTAATTTGAAAGTTGTCCTAGGGACCAGAATTAAAATAAAAGGTGACACAATTTTCTGGATGTTTATATCCTGACCCATTATGGCTTTGGTTTGTGGACAAAATTCTATATATAAGGGACATCACTCGAATAATGAACTAATTATGCACTCTTCACCCTTGTTTTGGACCTTTAAACCAATTTTATGAATATATCATATGGGCCTAGCAAAACTGAATAATTTTGATCAATAGAAATATAGAATTGGCTAGGATCAGCTGTCAAATTTACTATTTAGCAAGGATTAAACCAATGAACATTTGTTCTCCAAATTGAGTTATTTGAATTCTTTGTGTTAAATTGTTTTTTTGAATCCAAACATCCAAAAGAATCCGCAGTTAATGCATCCCTGTTCTCAATATCTTTTTCTTATTTGGTTGCTTTTAGAGTTTATTTGGGATCCTAAAATGATTTGAGGCATCATCTGATACTTACACTTTAATAGGGGATGAGACTTTAATAGGGGATGACCGTATTCTACTACCATCTATTTCATAGGTTTTTAGGCATGTGTAAAAAGAGAAGCTTGGTTTTTGCTGTGTATAAGGGATCCTGCATTTTTGTGAGGTTTTGATATTTTATTTTATAAGCCAAAATATGTATGAACAAAATCGTAACTAGAACAGAAATCGGCTATTATGCTTAGTATACTGCAACAGTGTCATGAAGGTGTTGCCCCTTTGTTTTGATTTTGATGCAAGACTTTAATTGCCTCTGGTAGAGATCTTGGAGTTTGTATTTTTGCTAGTGTTGAGGATCGAAGATATCTTTAATGATGATCCTAGAATGAGCCGTTTCTCATGCAATATTTCATTTTAAGTTTGGGTTTTTGAGTGTTCGGTGTTTGATCACAAAGATTAACAAGAAAACCTTGGATTTGGAAGGCCTGTTTTTGAAGTTTACAAGTAGTGATTCTGTTGAAAGGTGGTCGTCCAGGGTTTTTCCTATCAAACTTCTAATTCACTTCAATTATGCCTAGAGCTTGACAATCTTGGTGCCTTTGTGGTGTGATAAGCATACATGGAGGCCTCCTCAAGATTGGGGGCCTTTCCAACCATGAGATCACCAGGATATTTGTTGATGGGAACCGCAGCCCAAGCTTGATCTCTTCCTCATCAAGATCACCCCCAACATCTTTGGGGGTTTGGGATGAACACGATGAGGGTGAGCTGGTGGACAAGATCCTGGAGTACGCTTGGAATGGAGGGAACTGGAAGTAGACAGGTCCACTCCTGCAGGCAAGCTGTGTTGCTGCCCTGACAATTTCCATTTCCCTTGACTGTTGCTTCCTTAAGGGGCTCAAGGAAGAGATGGAGGCCCCAGCTATAGTTCCAAATCAGGCTGGGATGAGTGGCAAGGTCTCAGGTCTGTCAGCAGGGCCATCAGCCAATGATAAGCTTCTGTTTGATGATGTCTCATAGGCTCTGTTTTGTCTCCAAGATCTGTGGCTATGCCCAAGGGATAAACTTGCTCCAGACCAAGAATGAGGAGAAGGGGTGAACCCTTGATTTTGGGCAGCTAATGAGGATTTGGAATGGGGATTTCATCATTAGGTTAAGTCCTTTGGACAGGATCAACAGGATTTATGAGAGGAATCAGGGGTTGGCAAACCTTGTGGCTGGCTAGGAGTTTGTGATGGTGGTGGTGCTGAGGCAGTGGCTTGAAGGAGGGTTCTGTGGTTGACAATTGAGGCTGGAATCAGCATTGCTGGGGATATGGTCCGGCCTGGCATACTTTGGCTCTACTTTTGAGTTTGGCTGTCAGCAAGCTTGGCGAAGGCTCTACTTTGAGGCATACACCTATGAACATGCTGACCATTGGCAGTCATCCATACTAAGCGGTCCAAGATTGTCCAGTAGAGCAAGGCTGGCGCAGGTGCTCTTAATTGAGGTGTTTGATGTTTAGTAATGCAGTTAATTCAAAGCTAGATTCTTGATGTTGTTGTCTTTTGTGCTTTTAATAAATGGTGCATCTATTGAGGTCCGCATGCTAAGAACAAGTTTAAGTTAGAATTATTTCATCAATTTTTGTGAGATACTGATATTTTGTCTTTCTATTTTGTTTTCCTTCCCTTGCGTATGCAATGGTTTCAGCTGCCTGCAATGCTTTCCATGTTACATATTCTGAACATTCTGTTTGTAGCCTCTTTTTTTATAATGTTCTATATTCAAGCTGGAAGACATGCTAATGTTCTGGTTTTGACTTTGTATATTTTCTATTTGGTCATTCTGAAACATCATTTTTATATGCAAGAATCTAAACAAGTTTTTTTTAGAAAAGGTTTTTGAGCTGCCTTGTTGTATCCATAATTTACAAAAGATCTCTAATGGTTTGAACCTTTGATAGTTTAACTTACTCTTGTTTGTTTGATGAAATATTGGTGGAACGAATTTGTTCTTAAGTGCTCATTTGGATGGGGCAGGGTCTGATATATATGATGGAGATGAAACTGTATCTGTTTGGTATGGTTTTGAATTTTATAATAAAATTCCTTATTTATTTGGGCTGTGTAGACTGTGAAGACAATTTATCATAGTATTATAGAAGGATCAGGATCATGTCTTGTATATTGTATTGAGGAAATATGCATTTTTATCATAGCTCTTCTCATCCACTTTTTAGGTTGGTTTTGTGGGTGGCTGGTTTTGTGATTTTGTAATTTATGCTGTGATTTTGTGGTCTTGGAGCTCTTGAGTAGGATCAGTATTTGAAAGCCATAAGTGAGCTGTAATTTTGTTGGAGAACATCGAAAATCGTTTGGTTTTGAGTTACAAAGTAGTTTAGTTGTCTAAATATCTAATTCTTATGATGTAGTGCAAAGTGGTTTAGTGGTCTAAATACGCAAGGTTTATGATGTAATATTAGGATATATTTTATGTGAAGAACAATGAAAAATCAGCCAAGGTGACCAAGCTTTCTTGCCTGAGGCAACCTGAGGCAATCTGGAACTCCAGAAATTTTGGAGGCTTTCTCAAGTCTCAAGTTGATGTTGCTTTCTTATCCTTGGAAAGAAAAAGCCAAAAAAAAAAAAAAAATTCAGTGACAAACTCCTCATGGACTTTCACAGTGATGGCACCATTTTTATTTATCATTCACATTGATTATCTTTTTAAGAACTGTTAGATATTTTTATAGGTAGTAGAGCTTTTGTACGTAGAGCTTTGTATGAAAGAGATTTTAATAAAAAGCTGTTTGTTATTTACTAATTATATTTTTAAAGTATTAAATATATTTTTTTTTGATGAGAGAAGTGTTAAACAATTTTAACATATTACCAAATAGAGAAATTATTTTTAATAATAGAAAATGAAAAAAAAGGTATTGAATAACGCTTTCAATTCTCTAAAAGTTTGTATAAAAAACAAGTAGTATAAAATATACTTAAGTTATAGAATATTTATTTTGATATTTTAATCTAAATAATATAACGAATAATTTTTTTATATATCTTAAAAATATAATATTTTTGTAATATCATTATATTATAACAATATTATTATAATAATAAGTTCATATATGTTATTATAATGTAATATAATAATATTATTATAAAATATAATAATACATAATATTATATTATTGTAATAAAATCTATATAATAATCTAAAATTATGTCATATTATAGTATTATTATGTAATATTATAAAATTATTATGTTATATTTATTATCTTATATAATATTATATTACAATCTATAATTGAATCATAGTCATAATAATAATAATAATATATTATATTTCATAATTTTAGTTATAATAATATTATCGTATAATAATATAATGTGATGTAATATCATATAATATAATGTGGCATTACAATTATAGATATTATATCATATAATAGTATAGCATTATTATTTTATAATGTTAAATATGATTATTTTTATATTTTAAAAATGTGACTTTTAAGTTCATTGAAAATAGCTTCCTAATGCATCTTAACTCTAGCTCTTATCAAAAATTTTAAATTGGAGCTCTCTCTTGTAAACATCTTTCAATTTTTAAAGGAGCCAAAAAAAATCATCTTAGAATTTTTATAAGACACTTCAAAATCATTTAAAAGCGCCTTTTACTCTTCCAAAACACTTCTTTTTTATTTTTTTTGATTCTTTAGGAGCAATGCCAAAGGGACCTAAGTCTCTTATTCAAATACTGTACTATTTTACCAATTTTTGGACGTCCACTTGACTTAAAGTTGCGAAAGAGTATTTAGTTAGTCAAAATTTCTAGTAACCTCTAGGCTAGTTTAAGCTTAGAAAGCTTATAGAAACTTTGACAACCCTTCTAAACAGTCATTTGCTCCCCATTTAGATCCCCAATTAAGAAAATTAGTCCTATTTCCTGCATCAATTTTTTGCATTGAAGCTAACAAAAATCTTTCTTCCTGCTTGAAAAGTTCTATTGAAGCTTAGTCAGTGGTTAGAGGTGTTCCTACATGCTACTAGAGGGAGCTAGAGGGATGAGAAGGATGAGTTATTTTTTATATCCAGCCTCTGGATGATGGATTATAATGTTGTTAGTGGTAATGGAGGACAGTGATTCAGCTTCATAGGAATTGGTAGAGTTTGTAACAAAATTTTCTCAAATGTGAAGGTCAGGAATTCTGTAAGATGAATTTGGGCTAGAAGTATCTCCCACTCTGACTTCTTATAAAGCTAGCGTTTACCATCAGCTTTTGGTTTTTAGGAAGGGAATATCCTGGTTTCTTATGAACATGCCTTGTGATTATCAAAAAAACTTGCAAAGAAACATTCACAAATATGGCAATGTTCCTTGCCCATATAGAATTTCTTGAACGTCTTTGATCTCTTTTGCTCCCTTTTGGATCATTTAAGAGCCAGTTCCTTCTCTTGAGGCAACGCTTCATCATTCTCCTCTAGCGCACCATTCTTTTTGGAAGAAGATTCCTCTTTGCTTTCCCTTGACCAGGGTTCCTTGGTGAGGAAGAAGATGTGCCATTTGAAAGATTTGGAGGCGTTGTATCACCATGCTCTTTGTCACTCTGTCACTTATAAGAGCTATAAAGAAGGTTAGAGTATGTTGCATATAATAGGAAGAAATCTCATCAAAGACATCATCTCAAGAGGTGGCAACTTTGTATGTCTTCAAACCCATGTGCCACCATCCTCCCTTTGTGGATCATATCCCATAATCATAGACTTCTTTGCCTTGGTGTCCAATATGGTTCTCAAATGGTTCTGGTACATAAACACACGCAAAAAAAAAAACACTAAAATAGTCACCAATGGCTTCATTTTGTACAAAAGCTCAATGGGGTTTTCATGCTAATAGACTTAGAAGAAAACTGGTTTACTCATGACATGAACATTGCATAGCTTTAGCCTGTAACTCTTCATAACAACTTTGGCATGCTTTTAGCATAAATCCAGCTCCTATATTATCTTCATCGAGTGTCTTAGCTTATGCTTAGCAATGCTATTTTGTTCTTATACAGGGATAAGTCATTTACCTCCTTATCTCATGTTCTCCATAATAAGCATGGAATTCTTTTAACATGTATTTATCCCCAATATCAGTTTTAAAACATTGGATCTTCCTTCAAAGTTTTCCCTCCATCTTTCTTTTAAATACCTTGAAATAGGATGAAGCCTTCGACTTTTCTTTCATAAAATAGACCCTTGAGAGCTGCTACTAGTCATCAATAGCTATAATCATGAAGCAAACGTGGACTAAACATGTCCAAGTGCACAAATACCAAAAGTTTCTTGCTTTTGATAAAAGAGTATCCAAAAGGTAAGTGATTTGTCTTGCCATATTGGCACTAGTTGCATACATCTTAGTGAAAAATTTTCAAGTTACGAACATCATCCACCATCTTTTTTGTAAAGATCTCCATGAGTTTATCGTGGCTTACATAGCCTAGCCAAGCATGCTATAAAGAAACATTATCTTGTCATTTAGCCTTTTCAATATAAGCATCACTAGTTGACAATATATAAAGGGACTTAACCCTATTTCCTTTCACCGACACATCCATATCAAAGCTTTAATGTTATCAAGAACTTTAGCATCATGCAGGGCAAAGAGAACATGCTCAAGTTTAAACTTGGGAGACAAATGAGATTTTTGGTCATATAAGGGCACATAGTAAACGATTTCAAAATGACAGCCTTCGCATCAGTCCCTTTAGTGCGCTATTGATGCTTCCTCCATTCTTTATTAGATGCATGGAGTGGTAGGTTGGTCATGATATCATCATTTTCCTTGCACTTGTGTAGGTCCAAGAGTAAGGACTCATCTCCCTTTAGATGATTTGAGCACCCGGAATCAATGATCCAATCCTTGTAGACAATCATGGGCAAAGTGTATTCTTCGGCCTCTAATGGATGTGAGTGCTGGTTCTTCGTTATGGGGCTTGTTCGTGGTAAGGACAGTAAAACAAAGATCCCAATTGCGAAATGGCTACTTTCTTTATATCACCATGCTAAGAGGTCCTAGCATTGTTATCCATCATTTTAGTTCTACAAAACTTCTTGATAAGGCCAACTTTCCACACGTATAGCATTTTACTTTCTTTTTATGTTCATTGTGAGAGTTCTCTTATGCATCCTTTTGTTTTATTCTTTAGAATTCTTTTCTTTTTTGATGATGGCTCTTCTTTTGGTTTTTGGAAAATAAAGCATCATCCTTTTTGAAAGTTAAAACCTATGCCATTTGCATGGTAAGGGTTTCCTGATTGATAAGAAAGTTCTTCAACTCAACAATTATTGGCTAGGTTGTTGGATCTTGGGTGGATCCTAAGAAAGAGATGTTACTCTTTTAAGTCCTTGAATAAAATACTGGTGCAATCTAGCCTCACTGACCAACTCGTCCAGAGCTAACTTTGAGATCTCTGAACTAATGCTCTTTACTTTATGAAAGTATTGGGCAGTAAAATGTTACCTTGGGTGGTATTTTCTTGTTCATTCTTCAAAAGTTGGAGCCTCACCATCATTTTCTTTATGAAGAGCTTCTCCAAGTCTCCCATATTGGCTTTGGTGACTCAATGTCTGGAACTTAAAGTCCTTTTTGATGGAGCTCTTTAGTGTATACAAAGCTTTGCTGCACTTTATTCTCCACCTATGTCTCATCCCAACATTCTCCGATGTCTCAATCAGCTCGACATCTACTCCACCAATAACCTCCCAAAGAACTTGTTCTTGGAGGTATTCCTCCATGCAAAGCCTCCAATATTAGTAGTTAGTTTTATTAAGCTTCTTTGCTCTAAATTGGTTCAAATCGTTGCTATTGGAGTCTATCCTTGGCAACATGAATTGATCTGCCAATTATGTTCTTTTGGCCCTCCTTCCTACAAAGCCACAAGCACCACCGAGCCTTCTAATGAATCTCTGATACCTTGTAGAGAGTAAGACTACTCTCATGTGTAACTAGACAACCTAGACTACATGCCCATGATTGTTGTAGTAGGACCTGGTAAAATATCAAGAAGAACAAAATTGCAGAAGGAACAAACACTTGAACTTCCATTGAACAAGTAAAGATGATAATGTGACTGATTTTGAGACACTTAAGACACCATTTGCTTACTTGCCTACTAAGGGACGAACCCCTCGTGGGTACATATAGACACTAGGGACCTTTCTATAGTGACCCTTGGGTATTTAGACTTTGTTTAATACGTCTTTTCTAGAGCACTTTATAGACATCCGAATTTCCAAGAATTTAACTCTGGAGCACTTCATATGACCATTCATTTACTCCAAATTTTGTCTCTTGTAGGACTCTTCACTAAGCCATTCACATGCCTCTTCATTTACCCTATCTAGACATTAATGATTCTCATAAAATATCCAGATATGTACATAGACATGATGTGATAACAAAATATGGACGTCCTAGTATCATGTTAATACAATGATTCGATATGTTTTACTATAAATAAATCATCAATAAGTTCAAATTAACATAGAAAGAGGATTTCTCATGTTTTGTTTCATATTTAGTTCATTAGCAAATTCATGGTTGCTCCGTATTTTATAATGTTATGTGATGGTGGTTATAAATGTTAATTACTTATTTTTGTTTGAGTTTGGAAAATCTTTCACATGTATGTTTTATTTAAATTATGTGCATTTTCTAAGCTCATGTTGCTTTGGTGCAGTTTTGACTAATGTGGTTGTTCGTCTTCTTTTTAGCATGCAGCATTCCTCTTACCGGTTGAAATGAATGAAAAGCCCAGACTGGTGCTTCTTTCTGCTTGGTTTGAATCTTGAGCAGTTGAAGGGATTGATCCTGCTGAGTGTGCGTGCGCGTGTGTGTGTGTGTGTGTGTGTGAGAGAGAGAGAGAGAGCAGCTGATTGATCTTGATATCAATTTGCAACGGAAAATGCATAAAGTTTCTTATAGACAGTAACCACCATGTCCAAATTTTCAAGGGCCTTCTTCATCCATAGAAGGCCAAAACTCTTTCTTGTGTATATTTATCCATCATCAATAACACCATTCAGAATATTTGCTTGGTGGTTATCATTAAATTGCCTGCCATTTTATTTTTGTTGTTTCTGGGGTGTTTAAAAATTACACTTTTTTTCTGATTATTGAATTAATTATACTAGCTTTTAGAATGGAAAGCAAGATGAAACATGAACAGAGACAAGGGACTGAAAGCATCAAGGAACTAGATTACAGATATGTAACCTGAGGGCAATACCATTGGTTAACCATATTGGAATTTAACTCATGTTTTGATAGAGCTGGATAAAAACAAAAAAATGGCTCAAATTTCTTATCTCACTTATTTTATAAGATAATGTGAACCAAAAAAGATGGAAATGTAAAGAAAATTAGAACACCTTGGAACTGTCATATAAAGATGATCATAGTGATTATTTGATAATTAGCAACTAATTTATAGCCTCTCAGTTACCTTTCAGTTACTAGAAATGATTTTGAAGTTTTGAATCCTTAAATTTTTGAGTCACACAAGTGCAATTAAGATTTAGATTTACTTTATTAGTTTTCATAATGTCATTTTTTTTTTAATACCAGAACCGTGAAAATTTGTGAAACTTCTACCCTCTCTGGTAATTGCATGATATAAATATGATGTATAGCATAGTTTCCTTTTATCATTTGAGACAATCTACTGCTTGTTGGGTCTCAAAAAGATATATTTCTTCTGCATCATTAAGATTAACTGAGCAAGCATGATTACCTTAAAGAACTTGATGGATGATTATATTGCAATCTAATTGTTAGGACCTACCTACGTTCTGAAAGAAACACAGGTTCTTTTACTTGATGATGTTACAGTTGACCTAGATGTTGTTACAAGAATGGATCCTTAACTTGATGTGACATATCCTTGAATGGGTCGAACCATTCCTATGGTACATTACATCATGATCATCATCAAACTAACCTAACCCGGTACCTCACCACAACTGGTCCTTCCAAATGGTCATCCTCAGGGAGGGCAGAACAAAGAAACCTATTTTTCAGGTCATGGAGCAAAGAAGCATCATAGTATGCTTCTTCCTTGATCAGAATGAGCCAAAGTTAGAATGGTTGTCAATGGATTTGATTATCCAAATATTACGTTGTAAACCGGACGGGACACTGGCCTTTTCTTGTTAATAATGGAATCTTGAACAAGAAAGTAGTATAATTCAACTTCACATTTAAGTTTTCACATCAATAGTGACTTAACATTGTCCTATGTTTCTTGTACCTGGAGCCTTGATTGATCATCATGTTTCGTACCAATACCTGGCCTTATGTTATAAGGCTTATTCTATCCTTAAATTTGTGAACCTTTTAATGACCGGGTCTCCAACAAGTCATTACTGTGCCAGACAGATGATTTTGATTTTTAGTTTGTGCAGTCCTTCACCATTTGTATTTTTTGACGGTCTTGTATTACTCTTTGATCGATTAATCTAAATCCAATTCCTATATTGATAACTATGTTTGCCATATTATTATGTTGTTTTTATTTGTTGGACACACTATAACCAAGATTTTATCACTGTATGGACGGTCAACCCTTGAGCTTTATTGCATCTTTGGCATTGACTCTAATTCTTAATACCGGCTTTGTTAACATGGTTTTTTATGTTCCTCAGGGCCTTGTTTGGGTGCTGGAAGCCATAATTGTCTGATAGGGAACAATAAAGAAGATTTCTAATAAGTTTGCAAAAAGCCGGTATCAAAATCTATACTTGATACATTATCGATTCAGTACAGTACATGTCCATAAAATACTGTATGCATCTCATACCGAGATAGAAGACCATTCTTTTTTTATTCTTAACTATTCGATATAGAGTGGTATATGTCGGTTCGAACTGATTTGATTTATACCGACTTGAAACTTAATACTATATTAGTACTTTATTGATATGGTACAGTTAGTACGGATTGATATAGTAAACCTTGATCTCTAGTGTAAAGGTCAAGAAAGGTAGAAGTTGCAGAGATTTAGATGGCTTGATCTTTCCTCCATCGTGATTCTTCAAAGATTACATATTCTACTTGCAAGGTGATTTACCTTATCCCTAAAAGTTAGGGATTTCAAATGCAATCAATGCCCTGATTCTCTCTGACTCCTCCCTTCTATTAGCCCATTTCAGCAGAGACTGTTGCCAGCAGGGCATGCAAAAGTGGCTAAAAAATTATGGTCAGTTTATGACAAACTATCATGTTACATAAGTAGAAGCATTTTAATTTGAACAAAATCACTATGTAGATCCTTTTACCCTAGGAGATCATGAATTCATATGCCCCAATATTGTAGCTGCAATATATTACTTATGAACAAATTTTTTTTTTTTTTTTTGTAGGATTTGATATCTAATAGTTGCTTCTTCAATTTATGACGGATGGAGTTAATGTGGTGTAACATGTCTGTTCTAGCTGTTATTTATTGAAAAATAACAAATCATCTCATATTAAAATCCGTAGTTTATGATGTATTTATTACAGTCAACATGTGGTGGAAGCTACTCTTGCGATAAGGCCCTTTTTGGAAGGGCGGAGTGGGGATCGATGACATATCCTTTGAGATGCTTTGCTTTTCTTTTTTTTGAATGGTAAAAGAACAATGAAGATGGCGGCCAATGCTTTATCTACGTATGTATCTATTTGTCTTTTTGGTTAAAGTATGTAGCATTTGATTGCTTAAATAACTTTATTGTGAAAGGTCATTCCAGGAACACTATTAATTTGGTTTTTGGGTTAATTTTATGATTGAATTCAATCCATTGTGTTCACTTTGATTTAGAGACATGAGGGCTGGGTAGACATGATGGACTGATGTTTTTATAGGCACTGGAAGTTGCCCTTGATATGGATAAATGGTGAAGAAGGATCCGTAAAGCCTGCATAATAAATGGGATAAGGCTTATTGATTTAACTTATATTTACCATAAAAAAATATTAAGAAAAAGAGCTTGCCTAGGCTTGGGCTATTTGACATGGCCAAGTGCTGATACTGTTTCAAGAGCACTAGCAGAATTGCGTTTTTGTCTGGCCACCATCTGGTAAAGAAAAATGTACAAAGAATGAAACTTCTAGTTTTGCTGATGTCAGAAAGTTCTCACCAAGTTATGTAAGCTTTATTCTCAATGGGTCTTAGAATTGATAAAAATAAATGACAGGTTAAACATGCGGGAGACAAACTGTTTGTTATCATTATGGTTAGAATTTCTAGTCCTGTTTGGTTTTATTACAGAGACTACTCATGAAATTCAGGATATGTGGATATTCTTGATGCTTTTAAAAAAGTATAGAGTGAATCACAGTTTTATGCCTGTTATTATTGGGATCCCTTGGTGCATGTGAAATGTCTGTTATGATTAGATCTTGTGTTCTGAGAGTTGACAAGTTAACAGTAGTTCCTTGATCTGCACAATTAATGGAATAAGGCTTGTTGGTTTTGCTGATATTTACCATCAAAAATGATTATAAAAAAAAATCAAGCTTGACTGCTCTTATGCTATTCAACGTAGCCAAGTGATAATATTGTTTCTAAGATGCACCAGTGGAATTGGATTGGTGTTTGGCCATCATTTGTTCAATAAAATATTATAGCTGTAAATGGGTTTGATCGACCTATGATCTAACCTTGTCCAAATCAGTATTTGAGACTTGTGGCTTGGTTCGAGATCATAAAATAGACTTGATCTAAATTTAGGATTAGGTCTGAGTCTTGTATTTTTCAATCCGATCTGACTTAATCTATATATTTTTTTGGTCTAATTTGAATCATCAAAAAATTGATTCAATCTAAACCTAATCTAGCCTGATTGAAAAATGCGAATCGTAAAACCTCCTCCTCCTTTACTCTAAATATCTTTTCTAATTCAATAAAACTCTCGTATAAAGTAATCCTCATTTTTTATCTCAACATCTATATATCCTCTTATTTATTTTTCATTATTTATTTTGATAGATTCTTATTGATAATACCGTCATATATTTCAATATATGTAATTATAGTTTATAGACTTAAAGAATGATTGATTACTTAGATGAAATTAAAAGTTTTGAATGAAAATTCAAGTTTAGGTTGACTCTTTTTAGTTTTTTTTTTTTTAGTGATTTTATATTTGATCACCAATTATTATATTTTATCTATAAAAGAATAGTCAAATGCTTAACTTGAACTCCAAACCAAATCTAACTCAGTCCCAACTCAAACACAAATATTTCAGATTGTGTCTGAGTTGCACTTGATCCCAACCTAATCTGATTGATCTGCTGAGTCAATTCTTTGCCATGGACTTGTCTCATTCCGGCCCGATCAGCTAAAGGTTTGGGGAATTTGGATCCGACCCGTTTGCAGTCCTAGAAAAGATACGCAAGAGAGACTAACGTTTTAGTTTTGCTTCTATTAGAATGTTCTCACAAAGTAATGTAAACTTTGTACTCTCAGAGGATCTTTGTATGGATAGGAAAAAATGACAAGCTTACATTAAACATGTGGCGATGACCTGTTTGTTGTCATTATGGACTTTCTAGTTCTGTTTGGTTTTATTACTGAGACTACTCATGAAATTGCAGGATATATGGACATTCCTTGATGCTTTTAAAATTCAAGTCTGCAGTAAATCAAAGTTCTGCACCTGTTGATTACTGGGATCCCTTGTCACATGTGAAATGGCTGTTAGGAGTAGAATTAGTATTCTGAGAGTTGACAGGTTATTGGTGGTTCCTAGATATGCTGTAATGAGAAAAATAATATATTTTCATCATGCTAACCACTGCCATGACCTGCTAGTAGAAAGTGACTTGCTACCCATATTTGGTTTGTGCCTTAGTTTTATAGTTATGGATCTTATAAGCATCTTTATGCTTGAACACCTGTACAATATGGACCATTCTGTGCTGTCAGAAGCATACATAATGTAATAAAATTGCGATTTTAAACATTGATTGTGCTTTTGGCCTAGCTGGCAGACTTCTTTCAGTCTCATTAGTGCATTCCATCTCGTAGTCATGCTTTAATGAGGCATTGTGGTCCAAATACCTTTCATTATAGTTGGGTTCCTTGCCTGACAACATATTGTGCTGGTAATATTGCATATATGTTGTTGGTTCTTGTGACGAGCAGATGGATATGGCTGTAATAAAGTATTTAAGGGAATATTAGATACCTCATCCAACTCTTATCTGGTGTGTACTCAGATAACACTGCATTTTAAAGATTCGAATCATCTTGATTATTGTTGTACCTAATGGGAGCCACTGTTATCCTGTTTTGGTCCTGAGCAGGTTCGCACATCCTTTTCTCATCGACATAGTTCATGCATTTGCCCTGAATTTTGTTATTGCTTGATAGATCATGCTCTACCACCACAGCCAGCTACCCCCATTAAAAGAACAGAGATATGCAGCCCTTTGAGAGGAAAGTGATAGCCATTACATCTAGGCTGCCCATTATTTGATGCTGACTTTGGTGGAGCTGCTTCTTTCCCTTTTCGGTATAAACCCGTGTCCCCTTCATGGATCGATGGCTCATTGAAATCTTTAGTGACTGGAGGTCTCCATGGTTGGATCCTCGCTGGAAACGTAAAGTAGGCTTCATCTCCATACATGTGATGTTCTTATCCTTGCTTGTGTCTTGTCAGCTGATTATCTCTTGTTACACAATGCTTAAAGGGATTTAACTGTGGACTGAGAGGAATTTATTAGAAACTGATAAGTTAAACTAACTGCTGAATGTACTGCCTTGGATGATTAAGGTTGTTTGTTTATATGTCTTCTGATCTCTTTCAAGATATTATTATTTCAGGGATCCTTGACCTTGCAAATTAAAGGTGGCCTCAAGCATTTAGGCCCCCACTACCAACAGCTTCTTTCTTTAATTAGAATGAGGTGTTGGACAAATAGTAACCACACAAGGCGCTATGCAGTGACTCCACGCTATTGGAGAAATTGAATCTCACCAGATCTCTCTGGAAAAGCATAATAATTTTAAAGCTTTGGCTAAACCCATAACCACCCCACTCAAAGCCTTCATGCTCTTTATGCCTGAGGCAAAGGTTTGTCTTTGATAATTTAATCTACTTTAATCTCCTTAAGAAGAAAACCCTCCAACTAGCCCCACTTGATAGCAGCAGTACGACAATGATCAGCTAAAGATTTTTTTGTTTTTCATGCTATGTTTTGATCTTTGTCGTGCATTCCTTTTTGAGCTCTGCATTTGCTTTAATGATTTGTTTTGTGGCATGATAGGACGATGCGTGAAGGAAAGCGTCCAGGGAGTGGACTTTTTGGATAAGTTCTCCAGATAGATAGATGGTGTAGTCCACCTACCCATTCTCCCTTCCTCCACATGAGCAGTGCTGAAATACGGTTAATTTAGCATATGAATCGTGAGGTATCAGAAATCCTTCATATAGGCTTTGTATCGGCCTTGAATTCGTCCTCCGATGGTTCTCAAGGTTTGCTTTACTACTTTGCTGCTTGCTTGCTTCCTACTGGTCTGGTGATATATGATGGTCTTGTTTGTTGCTCATGTCCCTGATGGAGGGATGTTTAGATTTAGAACTGGCTGGGCAAATTTGATTCATGTGATGGACAAAATGCTTGAAGAAACAAATTGCTCTTAATGGAGGTGCTGATCAAAACTGAGCTGACATATGAGGGTGTTTGGAATAAGAGTTATCATTATTAGTCTAAAATATACTTTCAGTCCTCTAACTTTCACTTACAATTCATTTTGATCTTCAAACTTTCAGTTGTAATGGTTTAATCCCTCACCTTTTAAGAATTTTGCATTTCTATCGTTCTATTATACAGTTCAATTTAAATTAAAGGAATAACTAATATGTTATCTCGATGGAAAGACGTGTGTGATTAAACTGTAACAACTGAAAGTTTAAAGTTCAAAATAAATTTTAAGTGAAAGTTTATTTTTACCTTAGTATTACTGCCACTGCCACTAAAAAGATTGAGGGCATGCTCTCCAGGTATTTTCAGAATCCACCGCCCAAAGACTTTGAATCTGGAACCTCCACTAGTTAGGTGGGGTTGAGGCAACACCTGGTTCTCTCCAATTATTTGCTTTGCTTTCCGTTCAGTTCAGTGATAAAGAACAATGCGCATGACTCTTTACCGTCATTGTTTTGCATCTCTTTGGGTTGAAGGAGACAAAGGAGAACAAATGGCTAAAGGGGATTGGAAAGAAAAGGCACTTTGGAAGCATAGGCAATGAAAGCAAACATTGGAATCCAGCAGCAGCAGCAGGCAACCGGTCATGCTTGGTCTTCATCTCTTATATCTTCTGGAGCAATCTAGCACTCCTTGCCGACCTACGGTTTGGCAAATTGGCTGCTGGTCTGCGGCTTCAGTACACCAGCATGGAAGATTTTGCACATGATCCAAAATCCAACTACTAGATGGAGACCAATGGGTCCAATTTTGCTTGATCCACGCCTGACTGGCTGACCTATTACATGCAGAACCTTGTGTACTTCTGGCCCCACTGGTCTAGATTTGGCACCAAACCGGTTGGATCTGAAGCTACAGGACCCACTAAGACATTGTGTCTAATCATTGCCATCTCTTCTTAGAGGACTCCTTTGATAATCAATGGGAACAATTTTCTTAGAACGCATTTGGTATATCTGATTGGAAGAAAGAATTTTTTTAATTTTTTTTATGTTTGTTTTTTATGAAGACAGAATAACTAATCTCGTTGAAAGAGGAATTACTTGTCTCATCAAAATATATATTTTTATTTTTATATTATTCGGCTACTACTTTATTTTTTTATCTTTATTTTTAGTAATGACTGTTATTTTTTCTTAGGATATAATTGTTCTACCTGATTTCTTATCTTTTTGTTCACTAAATAGGAGATAGGATAATTTTTATCATACTATTTTTTATCTAATCCTATTCTTTATTTTGCCTAATCTTGTTCGTCCCAAAGCAGCCTTAATGCATAGAGGACTTCTTTTTTTTTTTTTTTTTTTCTTAATTAGGTTTAGTGATTAATGTCCTTGTGGCTTTTAGAAAATGGAGATATCTTTGGTTGTACGCATGGGACCCCGGATATTTCTGGACAAGAATTAGTGTCTCCAGAGCTCATGCAGTCACCATCGAAAAAGGAAATAAGTGATAGGAGGCCGGTCTTTTGCTTTGTGACTGGCACTTTGATAAGTTAGGATGGAGAACAAGGGCCATAATACCCGCTAATAACGGTTGTTAATGGCTTTGACACTTAGAAATTGTCGATGTTGGCCGACCAAACAAATCCGCTGAGAAATTAAGGATGATCCAAGGATCAATCGGCTGTCGGTTATCTGTCTGAGAGGATTGTTTTGGATTGATCATGACATCTGATCGCATTGCTGGGATGGTTTTGGATTCAGATTCCAATCTCTTTACAAAAAGTTTTCTTGTTTTTTTCTCTTTTAATTGTGGGATGCACCAAGCTCTAATCCACTAACTGAGCTAGATGCATTATCACCCTATCTTCCATGCTTTCATGATGTCTACATTTAGGGCTTTAGTATTCGGGAACTTGATGGCAAATCAAAATATGTGGCTGGTTCGTACAAAATACTTGGTATGTCGGCTAGGGTCGGAACGGTAAAACTTCTTTTAAAACTTGATTAAGAGGGATCTAATTGTCACTAACGTAAGTAGAATCAACTTAATACATAATATAAGATGCTTTTTAAAAATGTACGATTACGTGTAAATGATATCTAGGGAGCAATGTGAATATAGTTACAAAATTGTATATTATATTCTACACAAGCATTCGATTTAAATCCTTATTGCTATGACAGTGAAAAATCAAATGATATTAGAATACAAGCCTAGACAAGGCTAGAAATAGTTTTTTATCATTTAGAAAATGTTTAGAAATTATTTTGTGTATTTTCTTATTTTGATTAAGTAAGTGATGTTAGCCTATTCATTTGGATCTGTTTGTTATTATGGGAAAAATAAAACCTTCGTTTCCTTCATTTATTTTTATCTTATTTATTTAATTGTCGCAATAATTGATCACAGCAATACGTCACAGTTATGGTGCTGATGTTCAACATCATACAATTTAGAAATTCATATTATTGATCATCATCTATAATATTTAAGTCATCTAAAAATTTAAATATTAGGTAAATCATATCGTTACAGCAATATGTCATGGTTATGATGCTGGTGTTCAATATCGTATAATTTAAAAATTTATATTATTGAACATAATTTATAATATTTAAATCATCTAAAAATTTAAATATTAGATAAATCATAACGTTACATATAAATATTAATATATATGAAAATCAAATAGATGATAGAAATTTTGCTTTGTAGGACTACAACTTATATATATATATATATCTTTTTACATGATGGAAATAATTAAGCCTATAAATATGAAAGCCATGTCACACGTGGATGAAAATTTATTTGAAGTCTGGATCATGAGCTGTAGTACGAGAGTTGACTGCCAATTCATTGTTAAACATCTAAACAAGTGGTTGTTAACTATCCCAAGATGCTGGATTAAGATTCCTTTAATTAGGGTTGGAGTTGGCGTGGCGTTACTGAGAGGTGACAGCAAGGGGCATCATTCTTTGTTAAGCAAAACACGTGGCGCGAGGGGAGAGGGGCATCATTCTCCGTTAAAAATTAAAAAAAAAAAAAAAGGCACGAGTAAAAACGCGTGGTCCTGAGTACGTGGCGCGAGGGGAGACGGCGAGGATTGCGCTCCCGTGTTGGAAGGTAACCTCGCGTTCGGTGGTAGTTTTACGATTAAGCCCTTCTCTTTTGATGAAATGCACAGAATAGTTCGTTGATAAGGCTGAGGCTTTGGGGACGAATGGGAGAAGACCGGTCCAGTGCCGTTGGCTTTGGTTTTATTTAACGAACACCAAATCTGATCAAAGATTACGGAAAAAACGAAGGCTTGTTGACCAGTCCTTTTTCTACCGTAATGCCGTTAACGCTTATGATGTTCCGTATCGTAGAAATATTCTCACATCTTAACGTGATTTTAAGTGGAAAATTTAGTTTCAATATAAGACTGGCTTGCCATATACGGTATATTTTAGGATGCATGGTTGTTCCCCCATATAGTAAAAATATATGAAACATGTTAAAAAACTATGGTCCTTGCTTAATTTTAGTTGTTAACTTTGTCCAACCAAAACGCTCTCTTCTCCCTATAAATAGAATCAGAGGATGCCATTCCTTCCTCACACTCTAAGCCTGCCATTAAATAAAACTCCCAGCCATCTTGTGGTCCTTGCAATAGTAGGGTAGTAGCATCCACTCTCTCTTCCTCAAAGATGAGAACCCACTGGATGACCAGCCTCCTGCTACCCATCTTATGCCTCGCAGCTCATAGCCAAGCCCCATGGCGCTTCCTCCTCCTTCTCTTCACTCTCTTTTTCGTTGTACCACTCTTCTTGACCTCCTGGCTGGTGCCCGGCGGCTTTGCATGGCGCAAGCACTCGGGGAAAGCTCCGGTGGCCCCCGGCCCGTCCGGGTGGCCGTTGCTCGGCAGCCTCCCTCTCATGGGACCTCTTGCGCACCGCAAGTTGGCCGCCCTATCAAAGTCTCACCACGCGAGCCGACTCATGGCCCTCAGCTTCGGTGCAACGCCCGTCGTGATCAGTAGCCACCCCGACACCGCTCGCGAGATCCTTTGCGGTGCAGCATTCTCCGACCGGCCCACCAAGGTGTCGGCCAGGCTCCTGATGTTTGAACGGGCCATCGGCTTTGCCCCCTCCGGTGACTACTGGCGGCACCTCCGCCGCCTCGCCGCTAGCAACCTGTTCTCCCCCCGGAGGACTGCAGCCTTGGAGGGCCTCCGGCGTCAGGTGGCCGATGGCATGATGCAGAGAGTGTCCGAAGAGATGGAGAGGACCGGGAGGGTGGTTTTGAGGGGAGTGCTGCAAAAGGGCTCCTTGGAGAGCATTGTGGGGAGTGTGTTTGGGAAGTCTCTTGAGGAAGTGGAGGGGAAAGAGTTGGTAGAGATGGTTAAGGAAGGGTACGAGCTGATAGGGAGGTTTAATCTGGGGGATTATTTTTCATTTGGTGGCCTCCTCGATTTCCATGGGGTGGGAAGAAGGTGCAAGCATTTGGCCGTGAAGGTTAAAGCTCTTATAGGTAAAATTATAGAAGAGAGGAGAAGGCAGGGTGACTTCTGTAAGCAAGATGACTTCCTAAGCTTGCTGCTTGCTTTGCCAAAGGAAGAGAGCCTTGGTGATTCAGATATGATAGCAGTTCTTTGGGTGAGTACTCTCTCTCTCTCTCTCTCTCTCTCTCTCTCTCTCTCCTTTTTCTATGATTTCTAGTCCCTATAGTTCTCTGGGGAATATTGGCCTGCTAATTTTTCTAGTGCGCATTTTCTTCCCTCCACACCCCCCCGTCCCAAAAAAAAAAAAAAAAAAAATTTCTTGGGGGTACCAAGAAACTTTGCCTTTTGCCTGGGACAATGACCTGATAATTTATATTGAAAGGAGCCTAAAATGCCCACTATAGGCTTCTGACTAAGGGGGCACAGACAACTGCCTCCACTTTGCTGGGAAAGAGATTTTATAGGCGATGTTTGTTACCGACAAAGCAGTTATCTCCCACAAAATCCTCTTTTAATTAATTATATGATCATTGGGGTGCAAATGGATCCAAAATTTGCCAAAATTATATCTGATCCAAAAGTTTGACCTATAGGTCTGGTTTGGATATATAGTATGCCTCAGATCCTTGTCATGAAGCAAGTTTTAACTTGGACCCCACTTAAAACAAACTCAAAAATATAGTCCATGACCATACGACCTAATTGAGTCTTACCTAGTTCAGTAAAACAGGTGATATATTCTAAACCCAGAAGTGCTTTAGAATATGAACGTTATCTGACCCATTTGCTGCTCTAAATCATCAATTTAGTATTAGCTAGCCAGGATTAATCATCTAATTCATTGTCTAATTGGATTTCATTGTCTTGAGTAGGAAATGATATTTCGGGGAACAGATGCAGTGGCCATCCTCTTGGAATGGATCATGGCAAGAATGGTTTTACACCCTAGCATCCAAGCCAAGGCCCAGCAGGAGCTCGATACCTTCGTCGGTCATAGATCGGTGCAAGATTCTGATATATTTAATCTTCGGTACCTTCAAGCCATTGTTAAGGAGGTCCTACGATTGCACCCACCTGGTCCACTCCTCTCATGGGCTAGGCTAGCCATTCGGGATGTCCACATGGACAAGTTCTTCATTCCAGCTGGAACCACGGCAATGGTGAACATGTGGGCCATCACCCATGATGGGTCCATATGGAAGGATTCATGGGCATTTCGACCGGATCGATTCCTCCAAGAAGATGTAAGTATACTGGGTTCTGACCTAAGGCTCTCGCCGTTCGGATCTGGTCGAAGGGTGTGCCCTGGACGGGCTTTGGGCTTGGCTACCGTCCACTTGTGGTTTGCACGTCTTCTTCAGCAATATAAGTGGACTACTACTGATTTGCCTATCCAACTCTCAGAATGCTTGCGTCTTTCACTTGAGATGAAGAAACCAGTAGTCTGTCAAGCTATCCTACGAGATGTTGCAGTGGAAACTATGTAGGCTTGATCACTCTGTATTAATCTGATAGATGAGCTGCATGCATTAGAGAGGTGGTGTAGTTTATTGTGTTTATTATCAAAGTGGTATTTGAACTGGATTTCTATTAAGAGTCTTCACTAGACTCTTATATCAACCTTTTAAATAGCATAGAAAATGAATAGCTAAAATGCATCTTTCTTCTTTATGTTTGCTATAACTTAGCTCTCTCTATCTCAGCTCTCTATGAAACTAGTTGCATACCTCTTTAGGCTATCAAGTTGGCTAAATCAACTCAAGAAATGTTCCTTGGGATTATGGATGATTTGTTTTTTAGAAAAATGCTAATAACATGAAAGGCAATGAAAAAGTCAGGGTTAGATCCTATATAAGGGTCAAGGGCCTTATAGATTAATGGTGGCCTCTCCTACAAGTAGAAGCATTTGTGTCTTAACCCTGATACTTTTGGTTAAAAAAAAAAGTTATACAAGCAATATTTTTTGATGTAAATTTTAATAATATATATATTTTTTTATTAACTATGTTTGCTTATGTCTGTGAATGAAAGATGAAATATCACCGATATAATTATTAACTGTGTTTAGAATAAAGTTAATATAAAAGAGATGAAAATACTATTAATATTTTATTAATATCATCAATGTAAAAAAAGTAAAATGTAAGAGAGTAGTATGACTATTTAATATTTTGTTAGTCTCAATATTTTAATTTTTTTTACTCTATGAATAATTTTTATTTTTAACTGTGTTAACCCACCTTTTCTAGATTAGTAATTAAAAGGGTAACAAAAGATTATCTTTCTGAAAAAAATTAATCCCACATCAAATGTGCCCAAAAGAGGATTTAAAGAAGTAACTTTTCATTGCCTTTTTAATACCAAACGCACCCTTCGGGTTACTTGTTTGCTTTCATGTAATTTCAGCATTGTTCATTTGATTATTGACAGCCCTTTTGATCTCTTACGTAAACGTGTGCAGGATAATTGATTGATTAATAGAACATGTACTCCAAGGTTGACTTTAAACGTGACAACATAAACCTAGTGAATTGATGGCCTAGGAGCACCTCATTTTGGGCTAGTGGTTTCTCCTAGCATGTGAAGATAAAACTAATATAAAAGATAGGGAAAATAAAAGTATTCATGATCTAAAGTAATTGAGATAGAGATTGGATCAAGCTCATCAAATGGCAGCTAAACACGGCTCATCACCTCAACGTGTGGCCTTTTTTTAAAAAAAAAAAATTTCTTGTTACAGCCTTAACATGCGGCTTACTGTAGAACATTTATTCTGCCTTTAAACTTCCCTGACTTTAGTTGCGAGGCGTCACTCTCCACAGTTCTCTCTCCACCAAGTCCTCTAAACTTCTCTGGCAGGCATGGGACATATTGTCCCCCTATAGATCTAGCTCCTTTCCTTATGCACTCCAAATCCACATTATTCGACAAGACTTCATCACCCTTTCTGATGTCATGAGACATGTAGCCAAGCACTCCCAATCTACGTCCTTCGTTTGCTTTTAAAACCAACTTTAAGCCCCAACACCGACGCAAGTGTTCATCTTTGGGATCCTTCTTTTTACTATGGATCCTTCTTATCATATTCTACGGCTCTACATCTGAAGTGGCTGGGTTTGGTCTGGTCTTAATTCTCAGCTCATATGCCTCATCTAATTCGGTCTACTCCCACGAAATCCACACTTGACCCAATATAGTGGGAGTATTACTGTAGGTCTGGCTCTCAATCAAGCCCGAATCAAGTGTTGTGTAGGCCCACAATCTGCTGAACTTTAGTTAAACTCACAAGCCTTAGACATTTCTCAAAAGAAGATCAGCAAGATCATCCACAAGTTAGAAGACTGTAGATTGCTGCAATCCTTTCAAGTTGGACCAAAATTAATAACCAACAAGGACTACTTGACAAGCCTAGGATTCATCAGTTTACAACTTTTGAAAATCTTAGGGCTCTTGATTCATTTAAAAAGCTTGAACTTGGCTTGAATGCAACCTTGATCAGGCTCATTTCAAAGTTAATGGAGCAAACTTGAGAAAAACTTTGTTCTAAATAACATGGACCTTGACAGTGATAAAGGCCAAGTGCAGTCTACCTGAAAATGAACTGAACTATTCATGATGAGAACAGCTCAGTCTAAGCTCAGCAACGACTTGTTGGATCTCGGATCAACAAAGAGACAAGCTAAAGTTATTTGCTCCCTGCCCCCCACCTGACCTAACCTATTACCAAGAACAATTCCCCAGTGATCATCCGAGTTATTATACGAGGACTTGATTAGGCAAAGGCTGCTGCTACTTTATTCTTCAAGTCATTATCATGGTGGGGCTCACGGACGACGGTAACCGAAAGCAGAAGAGTTGGAACATGCTAAAATATGTCTGGTTTAATAACTCCAATTTATTGAAGCCATTGAAGAACAAAGAAGAGCGTTGTTGGTCAGGAGAACTCATAGCAGGATTCCTACGGACAGGAGGTTTCCTTCATCCTAAGAATTATAAGATTCAACCTTGGAGTAGAGCAATGAGGGAGATTTTTAAACATAAAACACTTTTGGCAAACGCGCCATGGGAAAGATCTTTAGATGAGCACAGAGAAGATTGTGTAACATAAAGAATCAAGATGTTGGGTCTAGATTATGCGCCCTTGACCGGCTAGCCCAATATAGACCTAAATTCCTTGGGTTAGTAGTCCCATAGAGAGTTGCTATGTTAGTTTTCAGAACCATCGGAAACCACTTTGAATAACTCCCCTTCCACCTCTATTTCGATGCAGACTCGAGAAAGAGAATGGGAGCAAGTAGTGAACAATATCTTCTTCTTTTGCTATCTTCATCGTGACTGAGGCTTAATGGAGATAGGGTTTTTAAACTGTGATTATCTCTTGACCAGCAATGCTTCTTGAGAATTCCAAAGCAGTGATTCGATCCATCTGGTAAGTCTTCCTCCATTCCCTCTTTCCGTTGTACATGCTAACATTGGTATCAAAGCCTAGGTTGTTTCCTTCCTCTATTGTTCTCAAGAATGAAATGGAATGATGATGACCATAGATCACCGGCCGCATGAGAGGTGGCGAAGGCCACCGATGAAGCAGGAGAAATGGGCGTTACAGCTGCCAGCCGCTGGCTAACCCCTCTTTGGCTGCCATTAAAGTGGTTTAAGTCACTGTTTATTCTTGGGTGTAGTGGTTTCTCACCAAAATAGACTGCCAACATTACGCTCTTTAGCCATTGGAGAGGGTGGCGAAGGGGTCTCCACGGCCGTCAGCAGCCGGGAGGCTCTCCTCCCACTACCACACGAGCAGTTTTCCATAGCTACTGGGTCATAGGACCCAATAGCATTCATTCATAAATTCAGAGTTGTTCACACCCTCTTTTGTTTCAAAATCAACATGCCACACCAAATAAGTTGCACTGACGTGGCTGTTAACATAGCACGAAACTTACATGTAATTTACATACATTCGAGGGGTCTACTGTTAATTTTGCCAACAGTAGGGATTGTTGAATAATTGTTTGAGATAGTAGGGATCTTGGAATAATTTTGCTTATAAACTTGCATATAAGTCCTGAAAGTCTCTCTTTTTATAGATGTTATCTTGATAAATTTTTCAAAAATTCATAGAAGATTGTAGATAGATCTGGTTGGAATGATTCTTGTATCGTTTCTCTTCTAAATTCATGCAATTATAGCTATATTAATTGTTGATTGTTGATTAGAAATGAATTGGGATCCAAATTATGGTGGCATGTATACTTTTTATTATAAATATACTTGCAGTACCCTGGACCCACCTTAGAGATTGAATGGTGAAACTCTTGAGCAGTGAATTTATTTCACTGTAACAGAGTCTTTCCGTCCCAAAAGGTCGCTGCATGACCTCTCCCTCTCTATCTCTCTCTCTCTCTCTCTCTCTCTCTCTCTCTCTCTCTCTATATGCGCTCTCTCTCGCTCTCTCTTTTTGCTTGCTCTCCCTCAGGAATTTGCTCTTAGGGACAGAAAAGAGAAGGTAAGACCCTCTTTTCATTCTATTTTCCCTATTAGATCAAGAAGGAGGTAGCTTCTTGCTTCAGTTTCTCTTTTGTTAGCGAATTTAGAGAGATAAAGAAAATTACCTGTTAAACAAGAAATTTTTTCTTAGTTAAATTAAGAAACATATTTATGGTATGATGCAATTGACTGCATCTTTAATTTCTATTTCTAACAACCTTCTTGATAGGCCCTTACTTGAATTTGAAAACTTTATGTTGAAGGAAATTATGAGAATGCCAGAATTATGGGTGTTCCTATTTGGTGTTTCATTTTTGTAGCTTCTACAAATCAGATTAATTTGTTTCATTCTTTATAATTTGTTTTGGTGAAGGGTTTTATTCATGGAGCTCTTGTATTAGTTCATGTTTCCCCCTATTACCCGATTGATCAGAATGGAAAAATTAATGTCAAATGTTAATGTCATATAGATAGTTAGGCAATGTGGACAAAAGAAGAGAAGAGGTGTTGCAAGTAGTCATAACTGAGAGGTGAGAAGACTTATTTTGATGGAATCTAACCTTTAGGTTTTATGTGACCTTCTTAGGCTTTTGAGATTTATAGACTGCCATAAGATGCCTAAGAATGCTTGTTAAAAAATTGACAATGCCACAAGTCCTCAAAGCAAAAAGGATATAATATCCTTGTTAAATTAGTACAAATTAGAAGTTCATGTTTTGGGAAATTTAGGAAATAATTAAAATATTAGGAGGATATTGATTTGATCTTTGGATGATTTTAGATTATTAGGTTTTGAAGGATTCCAAGAAGGTGATTAGTTGGAATTAAAGTTGAGATATGTAAAGCAAGTAGCACTTCTCATTTATAGTATTTTGTTAAAATTATTTTAAAGAAAATGCATCATTTGCAAATTTATCATGAATTTCAAATTTAATTGCTTTAGAAAAAATTTACAACTTATCTGATATGGGATTCATTATTCTAAAATGAAGTTATTAAGTTTCTAGATTTATGAATTTTGTGTATGGAATCATATTTCATAATTTATAAGTTAGATGTGTTAAATCATATTTGGTAATTTAATTATTTGTTTAGCTGGGCCTATATTACATTTAATTTATGATTATTGGATCAAGTAAAACAACAGTATTTGTTTAATATGATATTAAGAAATTTATTATACACCTCTTTGGCATTGTAAATTATAAATATTTAAGAAATTATGGACTCTTAAAAAATCCATTTAATTTGTGAGTGCTAGGTTTTACGTTCAATTTATTTTGTAAATGTCTAAAATGTCCATGAATAGTTATTTAGTCAGCTACACATAATATGTTGTTAACACCACAAGTATGGTATGGATATTAGCTATACTGTAGTATTAATATTTGATATAGATACCTATTCTATAGAGGTCAAATGCGGTGCTCAATATATATATCTACTCCGCAGAGGTTAAGTGTGATATTTAACCAGATACCTACTCTGTAAGGATTAAATATGTTACTTAATATAGGTACCTACTCTGCAGAAATTAAATACGAAATTCAATACCTATGTTGTAGAGATTAAATGTGGCCGTAGTCCTTAGCTGAAGAAATGAAAGAGATTTGAGATTTTGAAAGTTATGATTTGATATTTGATTATCTCATTAAGATTTTGATTTGATATTTCATTACCTGCTGTTAAGCATATGGAATTCACGTATTATAATTTACTTTGATAGAAGCATAGTATACTATTTTGCATATGTAGATAAAAGGAAATATAGTATATTTTTTTATACTTGAAATTAAAAAGACATGTTTATAACATTCATTATATATATATTTTACTTGCATCATTTTTTACTTGTATTTATTGAATTAAAATATTGAATACTACTTGATTCAAATTATATTAAGTGGAGTGTTATTTAGTAGGTTATTAAGCTCGTTATTGTTATTTATCTATTTTTTTCAGATTTAGAGGTTAAGAAGTGATTTGATAAGACCCAAGGCGAGTAATTAGATTATATGATTATAGATTGGTTATAGTTTTGTTTAGATATATATATATATATATATATATATATATATATATATTAAAGTGTGTTTTAGGAATATGTATAATTTCATTAATAGCAAAAATTGACAGTTGTACCACTTTGTTGCTATTAGTAAACTGGATGCTTATATGAAATGTTGTGATAAATTCATTGATAGATGGAATAGTATTTTATGCTTGTGGGGCCAATCCCCTATGATTATACAGTGGCTGTCATGTCTTCAAGTTTAGTTGAGTTCGGGGTGTAACAATTCTAATTACAAAATATGCTTACATTACATCATGTATGAACATATTGATGTGTTGAATAAGAAATATAAGATGCTATAAAGGAGAGATCTCAAGGTCTAGAAAGATATCAGGAGCATGGTTCTTTTGAACTCCTTGCCTAACACATGGGAACCAATAATATGAGCTACTAGAAAAAAGTTTTACATTTCTAATTATTAGACTATTGTGAAAGAGCTTAAATTGGCAAAGGAGCATTGTATCTAGAATGAGATTAGATAAGCCGTTGTATTATCTTAGTTCCCAAATCTTCCAAATGCAAGGTATATAGGATTTAGTGTGGGCAAGAAAGAATTTATAGTTGGTGGTGTTCATTATTCGACTGTTAAACGGGATGTTATAACATTTATTAAATCGCATAACAAATGATAATGAATAAATCAATATATTTTGTTTTGACGTATGAGGTGTTCATATGTTATTTGAAGTTGCAACTTATTTATCTATATTTTTTGGACATCTTTAATATGAGTGGGAGTTCTTAGGCTAGTAAAACTTGAGAAGTTTTCACATAAAATTTTATGCAAATAAACTAAATTATGATAATTAAATATTTGTTCATACAAGATGATTAGAAGCATAATAGTTTTTCAATCCCATGTCTTATGTCTAGTTACTATTAATTTGATTTGATTTTGCTGCAAAATAATTGTATTGTGCTAGTATTGACTCTACAATTTTATCTCTTTGATAAATTGATTCTCATTGCATCTACATCTGAGAACATAGTATTTAAACTTGGCAAGGATGAGAGACTAAAGTTCAATACATCCTTGAGGAGTAGGAGGTATTGGAAACCCTGAACCATACCATGGTAGTCCTTGAGACTAGAACTTATGCCCAACATAAAAGAGATCTTGGGGTCTATCAAGGTTGGAACTTGCATCACATTATTAAATAGTATGCAAGATGATCTCCTATGTAAGTATGAGGAATATTCAATTGCTCAGAAAATATGGGCAACCTTGAAAAAAAGATACGGAGGTACCTCATCTACTAAGCTAAAGAAGCTAACAATCAAATTTGACACCTATAGGAAGTACAACAATCATTCTATAAGATAGTATATAGGGGAGATCTCAAATACAATCAGAAAATTGAAGTCAGTTGGTCATATCCTCAATAATAAATAATAAATACAAGTGGTTATTTAGGCTTTACCCAATAATTAGGAGCACAAGAGGATCAATATGATGCACAATAAAAATATTAAAACTTTTGATGACATTACACGTTATTTAGTATTGAAAGATGAGTACCTCGAGGCAACTAGCTCCTCGGAATATATATATATATATATATAGTAGAATATATATATATAGAGAGAGAGAGAGAGAGAGTAGAATCCAAGTCACATAGAGCATTTAGTTCTAAGTTCTAGAGGTAGTGGGTTCTCTCAAATAAGGAAAAGAGCATCAGATCGATACCCAAAAAGGATAAGATCCATCAACACAAGAAGGACAAGTACGATGGAAAGAAGAACAAGGGATCCACTTCACTCAGTGAATATATTGAAACAAAGAAAGCACTATCCAAATTCTACTCCTTATCATTGTATTTATGTTTCTTAATATGGATTACTCATTAAATCTCATCAATTATGGATTGTAGACTCAGAAGCAACATGCTATGTAGCTAGAGATAGGGGAGTGTAGTACTATTGGATACCACTTGGAACAAGATGGACATATATAGGAAATAACTCAAGGGTTGAAGTCAAGAGTATTAGCACCTACAAATTGAAATGATATGGTTATCGAACTCGACTCTTGCATAATGCCCTATATACATCAAAAATCTAATGGAATTTGGTTTATATGCTAGTCCTTCTAAGTTTTGGCTTTCAACTTAATTTCTTGGTGATTGTTTCATGTACATTTGAGAATGGATTATTATGGTTCTAGTTGTATTGTGAATGGTTTCATGATTTTTAATATTGATTATAATTTCATGATTAATCATGATGATGGTTGTTTTTTATTGATTACATCTTCTAGTAATGTGAGTATCGATGCAAATATTTGGCAAATTAGATTGGCTTATATTAGATAGGACAGAATGAATAAATTAGCTAGAGAGGGGTCGTTATGTCCACTCGCTAAAATAGATTTGTTCACTTGTGAATATTGTCTGGTAGGAAAGAGAACTTGAAAACCTTCCAGTAAAAGAACTAAAGCAACAACTATATTTCAATTGGTTCACTTAGATATTCATGGCCCTATGAATGTGAGGGCAAGGCCCAAAAATTTATATTGGAAAACCAAAGTCCTCCATTTAATTAACAAAAAAAAAAAAAAACATACGTGTAGTCTCCAAAAATTTACATAACATATATTTAGACTCCAAAAGTTTATATTAGAAACATTAAGACCCCAATATTTCAAGGATGAACTACAAAAGACCCCAACTACTATCAAATTACAACTACTTGAAGGGCTGAAACCGTTATTTATACTCACCCTGGCATTCCGGTTCTCACCACCCTATTTCAGTGCCATCAAGCCTCCTATCACCACCCAAGATGCAAGTAGGCTCTAGGTCAAACATTTTCTATTTGATCTGCGAAGCTGAACCTTATTTTCTAGCCTTCTATTCTTCTGAATCAACTTGTTCAAGAGCTCTATTGTGTGAGACGGGGATAGAGGATAATGCTAGTGGAAAAATCCACATCCTCTCCTTGCTTGCAAGAAAGATAAAAGTCCTTTCTCAAAAAAAAAAAATGTAGCCCTCAACTCTCTTCTTGCCATTACACCTCATGCATGGAGCATCCATAGAACTAGCATTTAGGATTGGCAGCAATACAAGAGGTCCTTAGTGGAGCTCTCAATCCACATTTGTAGGACACAATTGGCATTTCTCTAGAGCTTTGGTTGAAGCCATGAGTGAAAGATTCGCCGGTCATGTGGCTTTAGAGGAGATAGTCAACTATTCTTAGGTTCCTCTCTAAGCTTTCTATTCCTTTCTCTCTTCACTCTCTTCATTGAATAAAAGAGAGGGCCTAGCTAAACTAAAATCCTAATGAGGTGGCAAAGATAGAGAGGATTGCATAATCCACATAAGTCCTTTCTTTTTATCCACCAAAACCTCTACACCCTTTTAGATTTCATAGTCAAGTCTAAAGGGTAATTATAATATTATTTAAAATATTTGCTACTACATGATTATCACATACTAACATCTTATGATAGAGATGGATAAAAGGGATCTTTATGTATCAAAATGGGAGTTTGGGGCCTTCTAAAAAAAAAAAAAAAAATTGGATCAATGTACAAATCAACCAAACTTGAAAGTGTCTTATCTAATGCAATATTAGATGGACACATGCAGGATAGAGAAGATATAAAAGTTCAAGGCATGAAATAATGGTTGCTTTATTTTTTTTTTAGCTTTTAAAATTTCTAGAGAATGACATTGTTTTTTTTAAACAAATCCAAACCACTATTTACTAATTTGGAATTAAGTTTTTTATTCTTCGTCTCCTCATCTACATGGATTTTTAATAAATACCAACTGCAAACAATTTAAGATTAATATTCCGATCTAAATGTCTGGATTCTCTTTGTCTTAATCTATGTACTTAGATAATTGCATCAACAAATTTTAACTCACAATAGAATGGAACTAGAAATGAAATGAAAAAATTCAAGCCATCTCAGAATTATCATTGGTTTGTGCATATTTGCACTTTTATTTTTTATTGATTGAGCGTTTACCTTTGTTAAATACTTGTCATATTGATTAAATAATAATAGGATAATGTTTTTAAATGAAATGAGAGGGTTTACCGGCAATTTTGGGAACAAAGAAGAAGGCCTACTTCACAATATTTTAAAATACTTAACGTAGATGCTTGATAGTTATTATGGGCAATTATCTTCCATACCATTAAGTTCAACTATTGCAACTTCATATATTTACTATAATTTTCAACTATTACGTGCAGCAACGATGCAAACAAATAAGAATCAAAATTAATGATTTCGACTTTTATTCTAAAAGATCATATCCATGAACCAAATAGGCCCATAATTTAGAATTTTATATAAAAAAATCATATTAGGTCATAAAACATTTTATGCATAAGTTACAATAAACTAATAAATCATCAACTACTTGCTGCAATCATAGCAAGAATTTCAAAGCTTTCATTGGCACGTGCCATGTATATTTAGTATTTATTTGGACACGATTAGAATTCAATTTGAAGGAGGCGCCGGCACGTGAACAAGCACAGGATGGGCCTTGCATAAACAGGCAATGTTTCTTGTGATCTTGGAACCCCCGGGGTGGAACCTTGGTGGATGTCTAGCAAGTATATTGTTGGGAGGGTGAGTGAGAACAATTCAGTGGGCCGGTTTCCTTGTGGATTCTTGCGGCGTCCATTGTTGCCTCCTCTGCCTTCTGAGCCCTTTGCAGGTGCCAACAGTCAGGAAGGTTTGGTATCAGCATTGGCTTCCCAACATTGAAGGGCTCATCCAAGAGATCTGAGAATTGAGGGTGAGCAGACGACAGGTCGGCACCGCGCGAGGTAAAGGCGTGCACACCAGGAGGGTGTGGGTCGTGCGGCAAGACAGCGAGATCAAAGCAAGGCGTGCGCACTAGGAGGGTGCGTAGTGCGTGGCAAAGCAGCAGGTGCGCAGCGAGGCGTGCACACCAAGTCGCGCAGGGCGCGTGGCTGCGAGACCGTAGCAGACTCAACAAAGCCGAAGTGAGGCAAAGCTTGGGTTTGGGGCACTTGAGAGCTCTTGTTAGGGAAGAGTGGAGTGTCGGTCAGGTCAGGCCATCTTGTGTAATCCAAAGGTATATAATATTACTTTGGTTGGGGGCTTTATCCTTGGGAAGGTTTTCCCCCGTACATCTTGTCTTTGTGTGTCTTTGTGATTGTGCTGTGTGCGAGACGGGAAATAGGCTGGTTAAGGAGACGTCCTTAACGCCATCATCAGGGCCGCGAAAAAAATTCCGCAATAGAGGTGCGACCCGGTGACAAGTTGGTATCATTGAATTTTATTTAGAATCAAAATTATATATTAGAAAGATTTGAATTGATTTGAATTCCCTCATTCAAAATTATAAATTCATTTTAGTCATTAAAAAATAAGAGGATTGATTATTAAGGCATCCCCAACTGTAATCCAATGCTATCCCCTCCCATCTTTTTCCCACCTGATGTCTTCCTCTACCTTAAAATCATTTAAGCTAACAAATGTGAACTAGTCCTCCTACTGATTTTTTCAATCACTTTCTACCATTTTTTTTCCCTCTTTTTCCTCATAGTTGGTTTGATTTTTGTAGATATCTTTATAATGTCTGGCATATCTATCATATATCAAATCTATTCAATCTTTTGATTTTGGTTCCGATTTCCGTGTGATCCATGAAGAATTTCAATTCCAACAAAATTTGACTTCAATTTTAACATGGAATTACATAGTCCTATATGAGAAATCCTATCTGGTTCAGGCTTCGACCATTAGCTGGTCATACTTCTTTTTACGTTGTCAAGAGCATGTTTAACACGAAAGTACTCCTTTAGTTGAGGCGAAACGCAGACAGAGATCCATATCTGACCTTTCGCAGGCTAAAAAGGCACCTCCAAATCCAATACTTACCTCAAGCCCTCAAGGGTCAAACTCATGGACTTCATCATCTCTTATGCGTGAGTGAAGGTTGGAGTATCAAAAGGAAACACATTCACATGTTCAACATCTCCTGACGTCCAGCCTCACAAGCCGCTGATGGCAAGATCCCAACCACAACCAAAGTGGCTTACAGGTAAGTCCAGATGACTGCAAGCATCTGGTTCTAGGTTGAGTTCTATCATCTTACGCTTGTTGTGACGTTCATGTCGTGCAATCATAAAAAAGTAAAAGAAAATGCCATCAAGATTTCACTAGCTCGCTTAGATGAGGTGATGAACAGCTTGAGCTTAAAGCTAAATGATTTGGCGCGAGCTACGCTTGTTTACAGCCAAGAGAGGCCCCTACAAGGGGACAAGAACAAGTGATCATGAGCTCAACACAGCGAAGGCCACAGTAGGATTAAACTTGTCTTTTATGATCCTTTTCTTTGGTCATCCACGCTCCTTCTTGCCGACTGGTAGCCAGCCAAACTGCCCTACACGCGTCGAGGCTTAGCCTTATGAGGACAAGGAATTTAAGAGAGACCAGCACAAGGATCAAGCCACCATCAGGACTCGTGCCAAGAGGTACTGGCCGAGCCAGGAGCAGGCCAGGCATGGGTCACGGTGATTCATGAATTGCTGTGCCGTGGGGGCAACGCTGTTTGACCCCTCGCTCGCATGCTCGCTAGCATGCAATGGATAGCCTCCCAGTTAATAATCCACGGCATTGCTGCCTATAGGCTCCCAGCTCGTAATCTTCTGGATAAATCACTGTGGCTTTCTTTGAAAGAGATGGATTTGTTTGCGTCTCGACGCATTCATGTAGAAGAGTCTTGTGTCAATCTCAGTCAGATCTTGCAGGAGACACAAGAGATCGATGGTGGATTCCACTCTTCAGCCTTTGGCCATGCATTACCACCATCCAAGAAACCAGAGAAAATGATCACATCAGGATGCAAATAAAAAAAAGCAAGTGCTTGAGATGGGAAAGAGTAGTGAACGGTTCAACCAGCTTCTTTCCATGCACTAGAAGGCATTAAAGCCACCACAGCCTGGTCTTAAAGAAAACCAAAAGCTAGCACCTTCGGCCCGGAGAGCCACCAACTTTGAAGGGCTCGGCAGGACCACGTGCCATCACTCTCCCCATCAAAGGGCACAAACCAAATGCGTCAAGCAACACCCCTACCTTCCCCCATCCCCAAATCCCTACAGCAACTAGTTTAAAGTTTAAACTTTACTTCACCTCACCGTAGTTAACAAATTTTCATATTTTAACGATTGCTTTACCATCAAAGTTAGAGCGAAGGAATATGGAATGAAGGAATTCTAACGAGGAATTATCATTTCTATGTCATCACAGAATCCCCAGATATCCTCTTTGTCTTGATCTGAGTACATTAAAAAAAAAAAAAAAAAAACTCCGGCACGCGACGCCGGGATATATCGTCCGACAAGTTGCATGGACGCCAGGTGTCCTTTGAGCGCGGTGCCATGTGCGGGGCGGGCTCGCGTGGAGTTGGACGCCACTCCAGCCCGAGTCCTGCAGCGGTTCGAACCGGAAATTTTGTCGGCTTTCCCGCCCACAGGAACGGGGTCACGTGCGGGCTGGTGCTGGCTATTTTGGCGACATCCCCGCACGTGACCGCGGATCCATTCCACGGCCAGGATTGGCGCTCCGTGTTCCGGATCTGGAGAACAGCTGTTGCCTCTTATCCCTTCCCCTTATCCCCGAGAATAAAAGGAGTTATCGAGGAGGTGACGCGTGGATTCCCTTACCCAAAAGCCGTATCTCTTTTGTCCTTTTTTTTTTTTTTTGCCACGTGGCAGAAGACTCATGGCAAGACCCACTTACGATAAGCATCATTTATCACCAAGAAAGCTTAAAAAAAAGCCTAACAGCAGTGGTGGGAATCTAACTAGCGTGCAGGCTGGGGAAAGATGGTCCAACAAGGTCTCAACTTGGAGAGATAGAGGAGGGGGCATGGGAATAGGACCCATGGAACAGCAGGAGGAGAAGAGGACCGTCTTAATCAAGGCGAGAGGATGGGTAACACAAAATCTTGGGAAGATTCAAGGATAGTGAAAGATTGGAGAATAGAGAATAAGGGAGAACAGGGGCTAATGCTGCATGACTACTAGTCTACCTACAAGTTGGCTTAGATGGCCAATGGCAAGGTGCCTTGCACCCAAGGAAGGAAGCCAGCCACAGCCTTGGAAAGTGACCCTCTGAGCACATCAAGTTGGCTGCGTCAACCTTGACTGGAATAAAATGCCACATTTGTCCGCTGATGGGAGAATAAGCTAGAGATGGCCATTGTAAGTTATGGATCAAATTTGATGGAATGCCACATCTTATGATGGCCATGTCATGTTTAGTTTTGATCAATTAATTCAATAAGCAAATCAAGAGATCGACCTGATGTAATTTATATGTGCATGGATTCTATGACTCAGACAAAGATCTAACCATTTGACAATATTAAAATACAACCTAGCATTTTTCATCCTATTTAAGTGACACCTAATTGAAACTCTTGTATTTAATATCGAATCTATGGTGGCGGTCAAGTTAAAACAAGCAATATTCTAAAAGATTTATTTATATCTATCGACGTTTGACGAAAGCTACGGTATCAACACTGTAATTAAAGATGCGGAAATGATCCAGTTTTGATGGCGTTTCATTCAACTGATGTGGAGGGATTAATTTAAACAACATAATTTTTTTTCATTAAACTAAATTTTAGAGAAGATTGCTTATTGCTTACTGAACTAATACCATATATATATATATATATATATATATATATATATATATATATATATATATATATATATATATATATATATATATCTTATCAAATTTTGTAAGTTAATTTTGTGGCCCAAAAGAGATGATGCATTTCATACCAATGCCGGCTAGTTTGATTTGCACTACTTCTAGATGCAACAGAACGGATACATATACAAACGGATCAATGTTTCATTGTCATTGCATCATGCTTCAAAACACATCTACCAATTGAAAAAACCAACCACAGTCAATAGGCCTTATTAAAAGAAACGTGATATAAGTGTTAAATTTTAAATCTTCTCTTGATTCTAGTGAGCTTTGTTAGAAGATATACTATGAGATTTGACAATTTAGACACGTTGTTGTGGAAATGAATGTTATAACCCAGCAATTAGATATCCCTACTTCTTCCATGTGTTGAAATAAAATTACTTGTAGGCTTTTTAATTTCACAATACTCAAGCTATATAACTCAATAATTTAAGATGGAATCTTCATGTATATGAGAATAAAGAAAGAAGATAAGAAAGAAAATCTAGCATGATATCCAATATAATAAATCGAAGTATTATGTTATCACTAGATCAGTTCTAAAATACCTTTTATATTTTATAAGCAAAATACTTTTTATATTTTAGAAGCAATATTAAGGCTATTAATTATTTTCAATGACTAATCCCAAGATCTCTCCTCTATAGATTGGGGTGCCAACCATCTAAGCTCATACCTATCTATAGCATTAAAATTCTATTTATAATACATTATTTAAAAAAAAGGTTTCACTGTCGAGATAGCATGAAAGTATTAAATTGAAGGACATAAAATGTATGATAAACTAGATTCATTGGTTGTCATAAACTAAATACCTTAATAAAGTCATCATTGAAGAGCATGATGCACCTTATCCATTTTTTTTACAAGCCAGTCTATGCAACTTTCTCCGCAATTCTATTTTTGAGAAATACAATAGCAACATAACACCACATTTCCTCTGAAATTTTACTTCAATATGAACCATGTAGTGAGCCCTACACCTTTTTTTTCGGTTAGGATAGTCAAACAAATTTATCCTAATAATTCCACCGTTCTTCCATTTAAAAGATGTTCTATTATTGAATTTTAGGAAGGTTTTCCTTGAGTGTGAGGCATGCCATTTATATGCATTTTATTTTTTAAAAAAATGTTCTTAATTATTTGTTGGTAATATTTATATGTCTTTTTATATTCCTTTTTTTTCACTAGTCAATTTATCTTTATTTTAATCACTAAATCATAACAATTGTCAAAGAGGAACTTATTTTTCTTGTGCAAATCCAACATCTTGACCTGCTTTATTCGAATCAAGTAGGTAATTAATTGCTAATCTATTCAAGCAATACAGATGTGATAGGCTATTAAAGGGTCCTACATAACCTATGGTTCATCAAAGTTGTTTGAAGTCTACCATGAGATTTTTTTTTCTTTTAAGCATTAGATTAGATATATATAGCTGGCCAGACACAATTATTTCAAATTTGAACTACCCACCAAAATTGAAGAAAGAAGCTAGGATTCGAATCAAACCTGACCTACATGAGTAGCTTTATGACTTGGCACATAATCTAAGTAGGCCCTGCTCAAGTTGGGTCCATGTCCACAAATACAAGTAGACTGGCCAATCAACCTTTGTGTTCATTCAAATGCAAGTCAAGTCTTCATTCATTCATTCATTTATCTTCTCTTGGTTTCAATTCTCCTTGCATTGGCTGACATCCACCCCACCTACTTGGACAAACATGGATGTGATGTGCTTGAGTTGGGGCCTATTAGATGTAGACTTTATTTTAATTTGTTGAAGCCGACTTTGAAAAGGCTCTAAAATTAGATATAGGTGGTCAGGTACAATTATTGCAAACTTGAACTGCCCAAATTGAACTAGGAAACCTTAATCTGTCAGAATCCAATCTGAGTTACTAGATGAGAAATAAGCTTTGAATCGATCAATTGGTCTTTACTTGTTTCAATTGTTCTTAATCACCACCATCTTCTCTCACCTACTAACATGAAAGGAGACATCAAATCTCATTGCACAAAGATTAGTAATATATAATGATGGCATGAAGCAACCATGTAATTACTAGGTAGCATGTGCAGATGAAAGATATCAGACCTCCAATTAAAATATGTCAACTATGGTTGACTGTTTTGGTACCCGGTTCTTCCTTAATTCAAATGGATCGACCAAAGTGCTCATGCTGCTGCTGGATATTCCTTTAATTACCTAATGCTGTGGGCGATTCGGTCAATGAATCCGCATTAAAATTTCACATCCACCTACCAACAAATCAGCTGAACACATAAAGTGAGAGCAGTTCAAGTTTAGTACTATTCTACAGTTGCAACCTACAATCAGGTGGGTGTCAGGTGAACTTACTTTGTAGAAGCAAGAACCAAAGAGGCACTTTCAGGATAGGTAAGAAATTAGGTGGAATAAACCATATGCGTTGCATTGATTTCTTTTTTAATTCAGCTCTTGCCCTACAAAGCTTGGAACCACATAAGCCCACCTCTCCTTTTCGAAAAAAAGTTAAAAATCAGCATTAACATTGCTTTATATTTTATTATTTTATATATTTTATTATTATATTTTTATCAATAATTACTGTTTCCTAACTCTAAGGTGTGATTCCAAGTTGGAATTGGCACCTCCAGGCTTTGTTATCTGTTATGGTGAAATAAAGCACCTTTTATGTTTGGATAAATCAATTTTATTCATATATTATTATTATATTATGTTAGGCTTTAGGTTTTAGTTGGGTGTTGATGATGGGTTGAGCCAATCTAATTCAATTAATCAGGCATAAAAAAGCCTAGATACAACCTTTTTAACCTGCACGGTCTAATTTTCAAAAATTGATAAAAAAATATTCATTTGGAATTGCAGTTGCATTGACATTTTTTACTTTAGAAACTCATGTGTGGAATTGAATTGATCTTTCGTACTTGTATAGAGAAAGAAAAAGAGATATAATCAAGAAAGTATTTGAGTCATAAAAGAGTAGGCTTGATTCTTGTGACTAAATCTTCGGTTGAAATAGTTTATTAGAAGATGAGTACTTTACACATAATTTCGATCATAGATCTTAGAGGAAGGTATGTGATCCCAATCCCACGTGTGTTCCATCCAACGTATTGTATAATAGTATAATTAATATTATTTATTATTTTTTGATCAAAAGAAAACAAGCACGCATTCTTTGTGGTCATTTTTTATAACAAGGATCTCTCCTAATCCTATATTAATCAAACTATAAAACCTAGTCTAGAAGTAGGCTAAGAAATTCAGGGATTGTTTGTCGTCATTTCCCTCTTTGGTACATCCTGCTACGGAATAAAGTGCGATGAGCAGGAATAATACAAAATTTGTATTTAAAATTAGTCTTTTTATCCCCTTCAATCATTACCCAGTACCATCATATAGTTGACTCTTACTATTATTATTTGGATAAAAAGACAAATATATTCGCTCTGCCAGTTTATAAAAAAAAAAAAAAAAACAATTTTGTTGTAGCCACTAATCGAGTGGGAATAAAATGTAGGGATAGTGGAATTCTGGAAAATATGGGAATCCACTAACTCCTGATCACCCCCGGTTCGCAAAGGTTATCGAGGATCCATGATTCCACCCAACACTTTGATCTGTTTGGCATTTATCTCAAGCGTACGAAAGGATAAATACTCCATCCTAGCTATCCTCTTTCCAAACGAGGCCTCAATGATGCAGGCCAGCCCTATTAGAAATGGCTTGTTAAGCACTCATCCCTGGAATAAATCAGGATAAATATTCGACATCACAATTTCATGTACTGAGTAGCTGTAAATAATAATAGTTATTCAAATTAAAGGATGTACATCAGCATAGGATTCCTCCTACGCTCTCCCACTACCATTTGCCTCCCTCTCTCTCACCTTTTCCATTGTTGATATCTTGGTGGTTTTGAGATCTCTGGTAAGACCTGAAAAACGAGCGTTATTAAGTCAAAGGGGGGGGGGGGGGGATAGCACTTTATTCCAGCCAGAGTTACAAGCTTAACCCCAACGCAAAGGCGTTTTAACCTGGTCCACCTCGTGTGAGTAAATTAAAAAGTTCTTCAGAAGAAGGCATTATTAATTATAAAAGTATTAGAAACGAAAGAAGAAAAGCTGGTCACGAGTCACGCACTCATCTGGGGACAAGGGAGTTTCCTTTCTTCACAAACCTATAAAGCCGTTTCCAACCCATGGCCATGACTTCTTTGTTTGCTTTCCCGAACCTTCTCAAACTCCTCCTTGGCATGGGAGTAAAAGGACACATGAATACTGTTTCTTTTTCTCCTCCTCCTCCTCCTCTCTCTCTCTCTCTCTCTCTCTCTCTCTCTCACTAAATTTTAATGTCCCACTAGAAGAGACTAGCTGCTGCCATTCTTCGAAGTTAGTGCAACAATATGCGATCGAGAGTGATCCATCAAACGGATACCATGCAATCCATCCATCGAGCTGAAGACAAGCACTAAAAATCTCCACCGCCAGTTTCGTTAATATGAAGCCATGGACACCGTTTCCCAAAAGATAAAACTCGATTCCCATCTCATTTAAGACGGCTCCGTCAGATGGCTATCGCACTTACCGTTATTTTGCTTTAAACTCGCATAAAATAAAAGAACCGCCATTAGCTCTATTAAATTTGTAACAAAAAGAAAACATTTTTACCAGCTGTACAAAAAGAGGAAGAAACATAAAAACAAATTTTAAAAACAAACCGGAAAAAAAAAAAAAACAAAAAACCGACCACCGATCTACTATGCTTTTCTCTATCCACTCTAGTTCACCGCGCCGGCGCCGTTCTCCGGCGGAGCTCCGCCCCCCTCGGCGGCGGCGGCAGCAGCGGGGGCGTCGAGCCACCGGTCCATGGGAGCGCACTCGGTTTTGTGGGCCAGCTTCCAGTGGAGGGCCTGGCACGCCCGAGAGCAGTAGTTGACAGCGCCGCAGACCGAGCATCGACGGAACTCGTGCCGCCGCGTCTCCGGCCGCCCGCACCCGCCGTGGGAGCACAGTCTCAGCCCCTCTCCGCTGGCGCCGGCCCTCATAGCGAACCACTCCGCCAAGAACCGGTTCGCCGGGTGGGCCTCTGGCGCCGGCACGTTGCAGCCGAAGTCGCTAAGCAGGGAGCACCCGCCGCCCCCCGCCAAGAGCCGGTGGTGGCGGTGGGCCCGCCACGCCGCGTCGGTTGTGGAGGAGAGCACGGCGGCGAGCTCCCGCGCGTTGGCTTGGACCAGGAATCGCCGCCCCTCTGCCACGTTCTGGCGCACGCCGTAGCCGTCCTGGAGGCAGTGGCCGAGCTCACGGAGGGCGTCGACGTGGCCGAGAGTCGCCGCCCGGGCGCACAGGGCCACGCCGGCTCGGAGGTCCTTGTCGTTCTTAGACCCCCCGCTGCCGTTGAACTGGATCACCGCCAAAGAGTACATCGCCGCCGCATGCGACCCGATCGCCGCCCGCGCCATCAGCGACGCCCCGCTTCCTCTGTTCTCGAGGCAGTAGAACCGGATCTGTGAACCCAAATAAAAATCAAATTTTTAGCCTTTAATCCTCCTAAAATGCGCTCCTTTTGTCCGAAAAAACACGCAGAGAAGGGGAATACCATGCCGAGGATGTAGCATGCTTCGAGATTTCCGGCATCCGCGCACTGTTTCAAGAATCTGTGAGCTGACTCCGACCAGTTCTTCGCCCTAACGGCCAGCGCCTTCGTCGAGGCCTTCGACAGCACCAGGGGATTCATTCCTAATTTATTGAGCCTCTTGCATCTATAAACCCGAAACAAAGATCCAATTTTTAGCATAAAACGAACAAAATGGTGAACAAAAATCAACAAAAAAACCATCTTTTTCCCTGGGTGTGGAGTACATACGTGATTAGGATGCCGATGAGATCAGAGGGGGAGGTGGCGGAGTAGCCGAGCTTGTAGAGGATGGAGACCACGAGGTCGTCCGGGAGGCCGTCGAAAAAGTCCTCCGCCATCAGTCCCCCGGCGGCCGCACCCTCCTCCGCCGGCGACGCCGCGCGCGGCATCTTCCGGCTGCCCGACTCCTCTCCTCCTCTGTTCCTCTTCCTCCCGACACTACGAGCCCTTTCGTCCGCCTCCTTCGACCGGGATTCGGTATCGGGACAGGTATAGCAGAGGCCGCGTCTCGTTCTCATAGCTGCGATTCTTCTACGGAGGCGAAAGCCTCTCTCTTGGAGGATCTCAGGGCACGCCCCAGGGGAGCAGGGAGATGAGGCTCCGGGCTATATATAAACTCCTGAGAGCAAATTTTTGATGGAACATTTTGCCATCATATGTTTGTGGTATTTACGATGTAGCGCACGGTCAAAGGCCGTTGACAGGTCGCCTAGGTTGCTTCCACCTCGCACGCTTACAGCTAAAGGCTTGAAGCTCCCCCCCCCTCCCCCTACCTTGATACTCATACCCTAGGTTTTATGTTCCCACTTTATGTCATCATACTCAAAGGCCAAGGTGACCATTTTCCACAGATTTTATTAAAAAAACATATGTCAGTATTAAATATACTAATCTTTCATAAACTTTACAATAAAAAAAAACAACCATCCAAATGTTTGCATTTCCCTTTAGTTATTTATGAATCAATGGAAAGGAAGGTTGTCACAATGACCAACCAAGTTGACATTTATCTTTTTTTGTTCAATTTTTATTCATCTACAAATGAATGAAATTAATTGGTAAAGCTTGCCAATTGTATAAAGCTTATATTTTTATATATATTCATAGATAAATAGATTAACTGTAGTGATTAATAAGATTAATAGTTAAACAAAACATATAATTATATATATATTTATTTATAAATTAATAAATAATTTTTTTCTTTCAAGAATATATATTTATACATATATATGAAAACTCTACGTAAATTATGAGTATTGTCTCCCGTACATATATTCTTTTATGCATACCACGAGGGTTATATATTTATGGGAAAAAAATAATTTTGAGAATAATAATTGCTACAAATATAAGATAAAATTAGCTTCAGTGTGGGTCTGAATATCAAAAGGTAGGGTAGTAAATTTTGAATTGTTCTAAGACAGACAAATAGAGGGTCGGTTAAACGTGGTTCTACTTGTGGTATCGTAGCGTTCTGGGAGAGAAACAGTTAAATTTCTGGTTGTTTGGGCCGACTAACCGCGGTTACATTTTTTTTAACCGCAGTGAGACCAAGAGCAAAGCAAAACTGCCTTAACAAACTCAGGTAGGGCCGGTAAAACCTTTTTAACTCGGTCAGTCATCCCCGTTCCGTTACGTTTTACCGCAAAAATGGTGATCCCCAGGTCTCACCAGATGAACGGCTGAGATCTGGCAAAAGAAATCAGGCAGGGTCGTTAGCTTCTTAACAGCTATACTGGGACCCAGGTGTTTCTTCTTCTTTTGGGGGAGATGATGATAAGAGGAAGGAACTTCCCTTCATTTGGATTCCATGCATGTTTTCTTAAGCATGGCAGCTCAGTTGAGCCCATTGGGATTCTGAGGGTTAACCAAAGAAGGAAAGGATACGTTTTGTGACAGATGAGCTAATTAGGGAAAGGTTTATTGTAAAGGCAAGCATGGGACAAATTTGAGGATGCTGGCCTTGGAATTTTGATGCTTGATGCCGGAATGAAATGATCATGTCGCACCCTGAGATTAGGATTGCTAGATAAACTAGAATTTGATAATCATTGATCGTCTCTCCTTTTTATATATATATATATATATATATATATCTTTTGAATTTTCTAGACACGTTAGAGAATTGACCATCGTTTGGTACGATTAATACTATTTGATAGTTCTCTTATTCTTATTTTAAATAATTTTAACATCGAAAAATGAGACTAGATAATAGTGTTAAATTATGCTGGCAATCAGTTGGCATCCAACTAGTAGATAGATGCCTCTTAGATTATATTGGCGGTGGCAGAATAATGCCACAAAAACATAGCCAAAGAACCTCCTAGCCATTCTACCCGATAGAATTGCAGACTATACAAGTGCAATAAGACAAAAATCAGATTAGCAACGTTTTAGTGTCAGAGAGCGTAACCTATGGCAGCAGAAGCAATTCCATATACTGTCCAACTCCATTATAACAAGGTACACCATCATGGTATGGACAATTCCAACATTTAATCCTAAGCTCCCTTATAAGAGAAAATTTCATCCAAAGGCATAGGGCTTTTTTTTTACTTATCCTTTCTCTCTTTGTTGCTTCATCAACAGCAAGCCCTAGAATTTCCTATTCTTCTTAATTTTTTTCTCTAGTATAAAGGTTATAAGACATTCCCTTAATCTTCTTCTATCTTCATTGACTTAAATGTTAGAGGACTTTAACCGAATAATCCTCTGTATCCCTTACACTCGTCTTCTGTCCTCGTAGAAACTCTAACTCAGACGCGAGACTATTTCTTGCTTGACCAACTGTGCCTCTATTTTCGATTCATTCTTTATCATCGTTGCTATTGATACATGGGTTTTTCATTCCATCACCATCACTAGGTGTATCAAATTTCTTTCAAAGTTGATTTTAAACCTATCGAGTGGGGTTAGAATGTGGTCAAGTAAACATCCATTGAATATGCATGGAAACCACCTTTTGTTACACAATGCTCCTGCATTGACCTATAGCAACTACAGTTGAATGTTTACATTACTAAATAGAAACTATCTCAATAAAAATATAATTAAACTAGAGAGAAAATTTACTAAATACTTATTTTGATCAAGTATCACATAACGTTAGATTTTGATGTTCAAAGTTTACTAAGTTCCTAGCTTCATAGTTCATTCAATTTAATGTTCATTCTTGAACTTTAGATTTTAAATTTCACATGCATTCCTTTGTAGGTTGTGTGAACGAATAGGTAGTTGAGTAAATTATGCTTTCTTGCTTGGCTCTTTTCATGCTTATTAAAACATAGATAGCATTTCAAAAAT
>JACVBY030000172.1:0-105293 GCA_017589505.3 Metroxylon sagu | reverse complement strand
AAGGCATCATGGTAGTGATAAGGATGAATTCAAACCATTGCATTAGCATCCTTGATGTAAATGCATGAATGCGGTCCACCTCCTCAAAAGGTTAAAGTGCAAAAAGACAAACATCAAACTAACTCCACTTCATTTCAAGCCAAAATCAGATGTTGTTTTATGTTGAATTCAAAATTGGTAAACTACTGAAATAAAATTTTAGTCAATATTATTCAATGCGTTAGTTATTCTTCATTTTATTGACCAAGAATAAGGATGCACATCTCTTCATTTTGTTGGTAGTGTCTCTTAATGAATGGTTAAATTTAATTTTAACTTTTTATAAAGAATTTGGAGTATTCTAGGAGTCATATTAAATGTATGGAGTCATTTTTCTAAGGGTTTATTTGGATGAAGGTTTATATAAGGGAGGAGAGGGGAAGGAAGGGGAATAGTCTTATGGATCCTTGTTTGGGAAGAGAGAGGAAAGGAGGGGGAGGGAAATGAGGGTTATTTATTTCTCTTCATTCTCTCTCAAAAGTTAAAATTCTTTACCCCCCGTCTGGGAGTCGCATCCTCGATCTTCCCTTAGAGCATGGCACACGACGGACCGAGTGGGCTAAGACGTATGGAGAAGCGGAAATAAGATGACTTGCTGCGAGAAAATTTCTGCAGTTGTGCCAGGCGATTCGGATCTTGTCAGTGGTAATCACCCTTGTCCAACTAGTTTTTCCTTCTTTTTTCCTTTCGAACCAAAGCAGCAAGAGGAGAACATAAATCCTCTCCTTTTGGGCATGGGAAGTCTGAATTTTCTCCAGAAATTCAAAAGAGGATGGCATCAAGTGGTAACAAGTTGCAACAATTTTAGTCCCACAAGGATTATTCAAAAGAAGGCTAGCGCAGGGTTTCTTTACCTCCTCTATGGATGCCTTGATTTCTTTCCTTTCTTGGCAAGGGGCGGCAGCAAACCCTAGAAAACCCTAGGAAACCATGTGAGAGAGAGAGGAGAAGAGAGAATCAAGAAGAAAAGGGTTTTTCATTCAATTCAGCCCGTATAAGATGCCAATACATAAAGTATTTATACATGGTTAAATAGAAACCAAACCCTAACAAAAAAACTCCCTTGGACTAACCCACATGTGATTAGACTCACTGACCTTGGACCCAACCCTAGCCCAATGATAGGTTAGCCCCCTCAAAACCCAATTACCTGGACTTAAGAACATTAGGTCCTAATCCTATGGACCTAAAAAATCGTGAAGGCTAAAATCCTTCACCCTAGGGCTCAAATCAGCCCTAGAATCCCATGAATACCTTATGGATCATAAACCTTGGGCTTTTTCTTGCCCAATAGAGGCTTTGGAGTACCACACAAGGTCCTACAATCTTCACTCCGAAGCTGCTGCAAAATCTGCATACTCCTTTAGAGCCATCAGTGTCACACATGAGAGAAAACTATCCCATAGAAGAATCTTCATAAGTGCATCTGACTGGTTCTTCTTTGTATGGACTTTCACCAGCTCTACCTTACCTTCTTCCACTAGCTCTCTTATCCTATGATACCTCACATCTATATGCTTTGTGCGTGCATGATGGATTGGGTTCTGAACCAACTACAGGGCACTCTGACTATCACTGTGCAGCAACACTGTACCCTGCTTCACCCCCATTTCCATAATGAGTCTCTTCAACCAAAGAGCCTCCTTGGCAGCCTCTGTAATCCCTTTATACTCGGCCTCTATTATAGACAAGGCCATGATAGGTTGAAAGGTTGATCTTCAAAAAAGCGGTCTACCATACATGCTGAACACATAATCTGTAGTAGACCTCCTTGTATCCAGATCACCTACAAAATTTGCATCAACAAACCCTTCCAATGGACCTAACAACTTACTTGAGATATTGGAGTTCTTCTTAGGTCCTTCATGCTGCTCAAAAGACAGACCAAGCCTTCGAGTTCCCTGAAGATACCACAAGATCCACTTCAGCGCCTTCAGTGCTCCTTTCCTGGGTTTGCCAAGTACCTGCTTACCTAGCTCACTGCATGTGCTATGTCTGGCCTACAATACACCATAGCATACATAATGCTCCCATGGCACTGGCATATGGAACTCTCTCCATGTACTCTTTCTCTTCATCTATTTAGGGGTTCTGTAGCTTCAAAAGAGACATATGGTTCGCCAAAGGTGTTCCAACTGGTTTGACCTTATCCATCCCAAACCTCTCCAACACCTTCTGATTGTATCCTTCCAATGACAAGTGAAGAATACCCTTGGTCCTATCTTTGCAAATTTCTATCTCAAGTATCTTCCTCGCTTGACCTAAATCCTTCATCTCAAACTCTGATGATAATGCAATTTTTAGTCCATTCACTGCTTCGACACTCCCCGCTCGCAATGAGCATATCATCCACATACACACAATTATCATGTTCACATCTAGAAAACCCAAGGCTCAAAACAAAAGTGTCAAACCTTTTATACCACTGACAGGGTGACTGCTTCAAACTATAGAGAGATTTCTTTAGTAGACAAACCTTTTCCTCCAATCCAGATTGCTTGAATCCATCTGTTTGCTTCATGTAGATTCTCTCCTTTAAATTCCCATGTAAGAAAGTCGTCTTTACGTCCATCTCGCTGCAACTCCATATCATGCCGAGTTACAAGAGGCAAGATCACCCGAATCGAAGCATGACGCACCACCGGAGAGAATACCTCCGTGTAATCCACTCCCTCTCTCTCGCGAGAACCCTTTGGCAACAAGCCTTGCTTTGTATCTAACTCCACGTTGCTCGAAGGTGCCTCCTTCCTTGTGAATGCCCATTTTGAACCAATGGCCCAAGCATCTCTAGATAGATCCATTAGCTGCCATGTCTTGCTCTTTTCCAGTGACTCCATCTCCTCCATCATGGCCTGCATCTATGATTCTCGTTCAGAACTCTCCATGGCTTCTTCAAAGGTCTCTGGATCTCCATTAGCAATGATGAGAGCATAGGAGATGGTCTCATAGGAGATAGTCTCATCAATGCCATATCGAACATGTTTGTAGATATTGTGCTTCGGCTTGTGCAGTGCCACTCCCCTTTGACGATCCTCCAAATCTAAAGTATGTGGCTCTACCTGCACCTCCTCCTAGACTGATGGCTCTCCTAACTAATCCTTCACATGTGTGGGAACATGCCTACCAAACTCCATCTCAAAAGAAGCACGTTTTGAAGTAGAAGTAGAAGGTACATCACCTATCAGCGAATGTTGTCCACTGCTGTCCTGTCTAACATTCTCAACCCATCTGCAATCCCAGACTTCTTCAAAATGCTCTTCTCATCAAAGATGATGTTTCTACTGATGATACACTTTTGAGAATCAGAATTCCACAGCAAGTAGCCTTTGATTCCATGCGGATATCCGATGAAAATCAGCTTTTGCAATTTTGGGTCTAGCTTGCTCTTTTCAGTTGCCTCCACAAATGCATTGGTCGGGCAACCTTCAGGTGTCCAAGCTCCACCTTCTTTCCACTCCAAATCTCCTTTGGAATGCCTCCATCAAGTTTGCGATTAGGGGACCTGTTAACAAGAAAACAAGAAAAAGTTATCGCATCACCCCAAAAGAACTTGGGATGTGATGCCTGCAGCCTCAAGCTTCTAGCCTTCTCTATCAATGTCCGGTTCATCCTTTCGGCCACACCATTTTGTTGGGGAGTCATCCTCACTGTGTAATGGCGTTTGATCCCATTCTCCTTACGTAGCTTGAATTCGCTGCTAGTATACTCCCCTCCATTGTCAGAACTAGTTATTAGCATTTTGTTGTTTGAAGAACTAGTTATTAACTAACTCATTAGTATCTTTGATTTATGTGTGCATGGTTGGAAACCTCTAAATAAGAAACATGGCAAGCTAAACAATGTTACTATTGCCTTCATGTCATGTTCGATAATTGAGTAGATCTATTTTAGGTTTCATCGACAAGCCACTTTAGTCTTTGTCGTTAGCGGATATATCTTTTCATAAATGCCAATTAGAACACGTTAATAACCATACCCAGCTATTTACTCAATATTGTTGGTTGCTTTTATATGTGCATGTGTATGATTCATTTACTAATAGTTGTGTTTGACTTCAGAGGAGATCATGTTATTTTAAGTATGTAACGAACCTTTTCTAGATTTGGTTGTTATAGGAATGTGTTAGATATCATTAGGTTTTATTTGTGCTGAGTGTAATAGCCAATATACCTAATTGCCACTTGAGAATAGAACAATCACTTCAATTATCCATCATGATGTACATGCGTGAACTACTTAGGTCAATATTGTTGTTAACTAATGTGGTAGATCATTAAATTGTTTGATACAATGAATATATCTTTAAATCAATTTTTTATCACTTTATATATGTGATAGATCATCTATTTTGTCATTGTCGAGAGTTTGCTTTGTCTTTTAAAACTCCACATTAGTTGAGTATAATTGTGCTTCGAGTGCTAGATAGTATATAAAGTGCTAGATATTGTTGTTAACTAATGTGGTAGCTCATTAAATTGTCTGATATGATCAATATATCTTTAAATAGATTTTTTATCACTTTATATATATGATAGATCATCTATTTTGTTGTTATCAAGAGTTTATTTTGTCTTTTAAAACTCCATGTTAGTTGAGTACAACTGTGCTTCAAGTGCTAGATAGTATATACAGTGCTAGATATTATTGTAACTAATGTGGCAGCTCAATAAATTGTTCGATACAATCAATATATCTTTAAATTGATTTTTTATCACTTTATATATGTGATAGATCATCTATTTTGTTGTTATTGAGAGTTTATTTTGTCTTTTAAAACTCCATGTTAGTTGAGTGCAACTGTGCTTCAAGTGCTATATAGTATATGGAAATATTCAGTAGTTTGTATTTATAATTGAGTTTATCTATGTATATCCATGGTTTACATAATCCATAGATAGATTGCATAAACTCCGTAGATCATTGCCATTTTGAATAGGCTTCTTTATATCTACTCGATATTGTTATTACATTTCTAGGTAATTTAATTTATTTCGAGAATATATCTCTTACATTAACTTTCTTCTACTTGAGAGGTCATCTCCTAGTAAGACCCAGTCCTTTTAGGCTAGCTAACTTTAAATTAAAATGCAATTTAATTGGATTAAGTTAAAAAATTTTAAAAATTATATAATTAAAATTTTTGATTGAATTTATATTCATGATGTTTGGTATTGAGTTAGCAGTTTTATGAATGTATATTATTTCTAATGAACTTTAAATCAAAGAACAATTGAGAAAGTTAGAAGCAATTTTATGAATGTATATTATTTCGAATGAACTTTAGATAAATTATGAAAATGCCATTGATGGAGATAAGGATGATTATTGGTATTTTTATCCCTTTTTTTATATTTTAAAATTATGTTTAATGAGTTAGAAGTTAGTTTTGAGTTAAAATCTATTTAAAAATCTATTTTTAAATATTTAATGTATCTTTATCTCTTTGGTTTTCTTAAAGAAATCAGAATTCTATAAAAAATAGAAAGTTTATTGGTTTTACGAAATTAGAAACCTACGAGGAGTGGAAACTTCTTTTTTCTAGAAAATCTCTCCATAAAGAAGGTTTAATGGAAGTCTTTTATTATTAAATCAATAATTTAGAAGGATAAAGAAGCTGAAGATTGAAGGATCAAGAAGGTTGATGGAGCTCTTAAGGATAAAAAATTGAGAATTAATTTTTAATAATTTTATCTAATAATTGGCCACTTTTAGAATTTATCATATTTTTAAATAAATAAATATTTATTATCCTATGATACTTAATTTATGAATATTGTATATCCGCATATTGACCATGATTGCCATAATTATACTTGATATTGATTATTTGTTACTTATGATGAATTGATAAAGATGTTGGATTAATGAATAAGATTTAATAAAAAATGATAAAACTAAATTTAAGATTCTAAATCTGACTATGTTGGATGACTTGGATCCCCACCAATGGGGGTTATACACTGGTAAAACCTATGACCTTGAGAAAATACTCGATTGATACTCTACTAGTGGGGGTTATACACTGAAAAAATTTATGACATTGAGAGATATTTTTGATTGATACCCTACCTGTTGAGATTAAACACTAGTGATATCTATGACCTTGGAGGCTATACCTTAATTGATATTCAGCATGTGGGACTAAAATACTAGTAATATGATTCGAGCATAGCAGGATTAGATAACATGATATAATGAGAACTAAGATTATGAAATATACAGATTATTTATTTTAAACTATTAAAATGTATCTATACATTAATATTATATTATATTTCTAGATGACTAATCATTACTTACTGGGCTGTGGAGCTCATGATTATTTTATCCTTCCCTGTTTAGTAGCTGCGTGGGGATACTATTAGGAGAGTGCTTAGATGTGCGAAGAGAATAAAGAATTTATTATTTAGTTTTGATGAGACTTAGTATTTTAAACAGTGATTTTGTAACTAAATACTTTTATTATTTGAGTAACTTTTAAATTTTATGATTAAAACTTTACACTGTTGAGTTATGATATCATATAGATGCCTTGCATATTTATAAGGAATTTCTTATGAGTTTGCGGTAGTTGTTATGGCTCTCAACTCGGATATGATGTTTGTGGAATGTCATCATCATTTTATGGTCTATCTTTTCCCAATACTCAAATGCTATCATGAGAATAAGTAGGGTTCACAATCATCATCTCCCTTTTTCACTTGTACAACAACTCTCTCTCTCAAACATAATCTTTACAAGCTATCCCCAAGGTGATAACCATGATGAATAATCAACTACTCGGGCAAGAAATAATAGTTCTCACCATGGCTAGCTTCAAGATCACTCTCACTTATTCATATAAGCTTTCTTTCTACATTTGGCCTCACGATGTTCCGAGGATTCAGGGTCACGTGCATCTTAACAACTATACTTACGATCTCCATGGTTTTAAAACTATACCTTAGAGTACTTCAGTCATTTTACAATAAAGATCCCTTTTAAGAATTGATAAATTCTTTTTCTTTTTCTTTCATACACACACACATATTCATATACATATACATACATACAATTTTTGGATATTCTTTGGATATCTAACTAGCTTAATCAAAAATAACTCTCTTTTTCGTCAGCTACTAGAATCATTCTATAGCAATAGGAGTATAACTGATTCAGATTTCAACAGAGAGCCTACCGATCATGTGTCACAATTTCCTAACACCTTATAGCAACATAATACCTGTGTTACCTTATGAATCAAGATGAAAGTCACTTGGGCTCACATCACAATATCATGATTAAATGACATAAGCATGCAAACTATTTAATTATTGAACCAACAGAATATTTCTTTCCGAGGAAGGAAACACACTATGAAGCTTATTATCATCGTAAACCATTAAAATTTATAATTTGTCATAGCACATGTATATGCATGTATATATGGTTCATATATTAAATAAATAAAGAGTGCAATCTAAAGTTAGCAGGAACTTAGCTATTATAACAAGCTAGCCTTAGCAGAATTGCAGTACATCAGTCATTGAGTATGAAACATTCCAATTTACCTAGACTATGTTGGGAGCTTGCTATAATATAGTCAGTGCAAACAAATGTAATTACTGCAAAACTTCATTCTGCAAGGCCAAATTAAATTTATCCAATTTTATTAATTTAATAACTGATTTTTTCCTGTAACATAACTATGGTACACTGTAAAAAATCTTTGCAAAGCCATAGCAAGTTGGGGAAATTAACACATGCTCCTTGATTTGACTGCCAACGAACATTTAGATTTCTTGACTATATTTTTATTCTGATCTCTTAGTCCTAACTTCTATTTAATTTTAACCCCAGATCTATGTATATTTATATAGAACTAGAATACCTGTGAATTTATTTATTTATATTTGTGTATCAAGTCTCATGTTAAATAAAATTTACCAAAGGTGACCAAAGTGTCACTTTGTATTAACCGCTTTTTAAATTTCAAAATGATGTTAACTACGTACAGACATCCAAATACACGTAATAAGCGTGTCTATATATAATATAATATAATATTATATATATAATATAGTATAATATAATATAATATAAAGTTACAATGATTTGATAAATTAGTAATGATTTTTTTTTTAAGAAACATATTTTCTGCTCATTTGTTTATATGCATACGACAAATTTTATTTTACTTCTAATTGTATGTGAATGGTGCGGTAAATAAATGAAATTATAATGGCATAAAAATGTAAAAGAAAAAAAGATCGTAGGCATCCGAGCTAGTGGTTTGAATGGATAGGATGAAAGCTTTGCTTTTAAAAAAATAATTAAAAAAAAAAGCCTTGAAAGCCCATATATTATCAAACGCACATTGATATATTGATATATATATATATATATATATAAAGTATGGCGTTAGAAACGTGACTAGTGCCCTACACTTCCTCGGTGACATCGACTTCTTGGAAGTTGTTATAAATTTCCTCCATCTCTCCTTCAAGTTCATTACCCTGGTTTTGCCTTTCTTATCCTCCCGCTGTCCTTGCACCATGAGAATCAGGAAGGCGCGTAGGGAACTGTCAGACACTGAGCCTCTGGCAAAATTTTGCCAGAAGAAGAAGAAGAGAACCTCTCTTGAGAAGAAGGCTGAGGGAAGCGAGCATGGCGGGACCAAGATCAAGCCAACCAAGGATGACGTGAAGCTCGAAAAAGCCAAAGAGAAAGTCGAGGAGAAACCCCAAACCCTGCGCCGCCCGTCCCCTGTTAAAGATGCTGCAGAAGAAGGCTCTGAGAGCTTGAGCTCGAAGGTGATCTAGGTTCATGGTCGATGTACTGCCAAGGAGATCTATCATGATCCCTGAAATAAATTTCCGGAATAAAATAACCGTTGTGAGACTTTTGATGTGTTTGTTTTGAGCGCTTTCTCTCGTCTAAGCGTTCTCTTCTCTTCTTTTTCGCCTTCATCTTTAGAAGACTATGCTCTTTTTTATATATCTTCTAAGTAGGAAAAATACGGTGGAAAGATTAGTCTATATTTCAGTCAAGCACAAGATCATGAAGTCGGACCATGGAGAAAATATTGTTAAATGCGAAGATAAATAAATCGGTAAATAGGGGTCTTCTCCTTCGCCATCAAGAGTGACAATCGGGAAGGATCTCTTCTTCTCTCTTCTTCTTCTTTTTTCTTTTTTGGAGAGAGATGCAGGTATTCTGCTTCTAGTACCTTTTTAAGGTTCAGACGCAACCATCTCCTCTCCCAACTCCATGAAAGTTCTGCATTTAGATCCAACCACATTTGCATGATTTTGAGCGAAAGAGAGGCAAGCCCCTCTTTATTTCACTGAAAAAAGAGATTGAAATGAACGTATTAGAATAATTCTGAAATTGACATTGTTTTATTATACATAATTAGAAGCAGCTACCGCACTTGATAATTGTAACCTGGTCCAACATTTTTAACATATGATTTAGACATAGATTTTATGGATCAATCAAATTTCTGCACTCTCTATATTGATTAAATTTCCCAAATTTGGAATCAGTTCAGATCACTATTACGACCCATGGAAGGCACCAAACCGTCAAAGGAAAAAGAAACACAACTATACATGGTTGCTCACAGATAGATCTCTGGCTAAAACAAACCACTACTAAAAGGAGAACTTGACCGATTGAGAGAGCAACAGCAATGGTGAAGGCATCATGGTAGTGATAAGGATGAATTCAAACCATTGCATTAGCATCCTTGATGTAAATGCATGAATGCGGTCCACCTCCTCAAAAGGTTAAAGTGCAAAAAGACAAACATCAAACTAACTCCACTTCATTTCAAGCCAAAATCAGATGTTGTTTTATGTTGAATTCAAAATTGGTAAACCACTGAAATAAAATTTTAGTCAATATTATTCAATGCGTTAGTTATTCTATTTTATTGACCAAGAATAAGGATGCACATCTCTTCATTTTGTTGGTAGTGTCTCTTAATGAATGGTTAAATTTAATTTTAACTTTTTATAAAGAATTTGGAGTATTCTAGGAGTCATATTAAATGTATGGAGTCATTTTTCTAAGGGTTTATTTGGATGAAGGTTTATATAAGGGAGGAGAGGGGAAGGAAGGGGAATAGTCTTATGGATCCTTGTTTGGGAAGAAGAGGAAAGGAGGGGGAGGGAAATGAGGGTTATTTATTTCTCTTCATTCTCTCTCAAAAGTTAAAATTCTTTACCCCGTCGGGGGTCGCATCCTCGATCTTCCCTTAGAGCATGGCACACAACGGACCAGTGCCAAGACGTATGGAGAAGCGGAAACAAGATGACTTGCTGCAGAAAATTTCTGCAGCAGCAGGATTCGGATCTTGCTGTGGTAATCACCCTTGTCAACTAGTTTTTCCTTCTTTTTCCTTTCACCAGCAGCAAGAGGAGAACATAAATCCTCTCCTTTTGGGCATGGGAAGTCTGAATTTTCTCCAGAAATTCAAAAGAGGATGGCATCAAATGGTAACAAGTTGCAACAATTTTAGTCCCACAAGGATTATTCAAAAGAAGGCCACGAGGGTTTCTTTACCTCTATGGATGCCTTGATTTCTTTCCTTTCTTGGCAAGGGGCGGCAGCAAACCTTAGAAAACCCTAGGAAACCATGTGAGAGAGAGAGGAGAAGAGAGAATCAGGAAGAAAAGGGTTTTTCATTCAATTCAGCCCGTATAAGATGCCAATACATAAAGTATTTATACATGGTCAAATAGAAACCAAACCCTAACAAAAAACTCCCTTGGACTAACCCACATGTGATTAGACTCACTGACCTTGGACCCAACCCTAGCCCAATGATAGGTTAGCCCCCTCAAAACCCAATTACCTGGACTTAAGAACATTAGGTCCTAATCCTATGGACCTAAAAAATCGTGAAGGCTAAAATCCTTCACCCTAGGGCTCAAGTCAGCCCTAGAATCCCATGAATACCTTATGGATCATAAACCTTGGGCTTTTTCTTGCCCAATCGAGGCTTTGGAGTACCACACAAGGTCCTACAATCTTCACTCCAAAGCTGCTACAAAATCTGCATACTCCTTCAGAGCCATCAGTGTCACACATGAGAGAAAACTATCCCATAGAAGAATCTTCATAGGTGCATCTGACTGGTTCTTCTTTGTATGAACTTTCATTAGCTCTACCTCACCTTCTTCCACTAGCTCTCTTATCCTATGATACCTCACATCTATATGCTTTGTGCATGCATGATGGATTGGGTTCTGAACCAACTATAGGGCACTCTGACTATCACTGTGCAGCAACACTGTACCCTGCTTCACCCCCATTTCCATAATGAGTCTCTTCAACCAAAGAGCCTCCTTGGCAGCCTCTGTAATCCCTATATACTCGGCCTCTATTATAGACAAGGCCGTGATAGGTTGAAAGGTTGATCTTCAAAAAAGCGGTCTACCATACATGCTGAACACATAACCTGTAGTAGACCTCCTTGTATCCAGATCACCTACAAAATTTGCATCAACAAACCCTTCCAATGGACCTAACAACTTACTTGAGATATTGGAGTTCTTCTTAGGTCCTTCATGCTGCTCAAAAGACAGACCAAGCCTTCGAGTTCCCTGAAGATACCACAAGATCCACTTCAGCGCCTTCAGTGCTCCTTTCCTGGGTTTGCCATGTACCTGCTTACCTAGCTCACTGCATGTGCTATGTCTGGCCTACAATACACCATAGCATACATAATGCTCCCATGGCACTGGCATATGGAACTCTCTCCATGTACTCTTTCTCTTCATCTATTTGGGGGTTCTGTAGCTTCAAAAGAGACATATGGTTCGCCAAAGGTGTTCCAACTGGTTTGACCTTATCCATCCCAAACCTCTCCAACACCTTCTGATTGTATCCTTCCAATGACAAGTGAAGAATACCCTTGGTCCTATCTTTGCAAATTTCTATTTCAGGTATCTTCCTCGCTTGACCTAAATCCTTCATCTCAAACTCTGATGATAATGCAATTTTTAGTCCATTCACTGCTTCGACACTCCTGCTCGCAATGGGCATATCATCCACATACAAAAGAAGATATAGTGCATCATCCTCATCCACATCTCTCACATACACACAATTATCATGTTCACATCTAGAAAATCCAAGGCTCAAAACAAAAGTATCAAACCTTTTATACCACTGATGGTGTGACTGCTTCAAACTATAGAGAGATTTCTTCAATAGACAAACCTTTTCCTCTAATCCAGATTGCTTGAATCCATCTGTTTGCTTCATGTAGATTCTCTCCTTTAAATTCCCATGTAAGAAAGCTGTCTTTACGTCCATCTGCTGCAACTCCATATCATGCTGAGTTACAAGAGGCAGCATCACCCGAATCGAAGCATGACGCACCACTGGAGAGAATACCTCTGTGTAATCCACTCCCTCTCTCTGCGAGAACCCTTTGGCAACAAGCCTTGCTTTGTATCTAACTCCACATTGCTCTGAAGGTGCCTCCTTCCTTGTGAACGCCCATTTTGAACCAATGGCCCAAGCATCTCTAGATAGATCCATTAGCTGCCATGTCTTGCTCTTTTCCAGTGACTCCATCTCCTCCATCATGGCCTGCATCTATGATTCTCGTTCAGAACTCTCCATGGCTTCTTCAAAGGTCTCTGGATCTCCATTAGCAATGATGAGAGCATAGGAGATGGTCTCATAGGAGATAGTCTCATCAATGCCATATCGAACATGTTTGTAGATATTGCGCTTCGGCTTGTGCAGTGCCACTCCCCTTAGACGATCCTCCAAATCTAAAGTATGTGGCTCTACCTGCACCTCCTCCTAGACTGATGGCTCTCCTAACTATTCCTTCACATGTGTGGGAACATGCCTACCAAACTCCATCTCAAAAGAAGCACGTTTTGAAGTAGAAGTAGAAGGTACATCACCTATCAGCGAATGTTGTCCACTGCTGTCCTGTGTAGCCTTCTCAACCCCATCTGCAATTCTGGACTTCTTCAAAATGCTCTTCTCATCAAAGATGATGTTTCTACTAATGATACACTTCTGAGAATCAGAATTCCACAGCAAGTAGCCTTTGATTCCATGTGGATATCCGATGAAAATCAGCTTTTGCAATTTTGGGTCTAGCTTGCTCTTTTCAGTTGCCTCCACAAATGCATTGGCCGGGCAACCTTCAGGTGTCCGAGCTCCACCTTCTTTCCACTCCAAATCTCCTTTGGAATGCCTCCATCAAGTTTGTGATTAGGGGACCTGTTAACAAGAAAACAAGAAAAAGTTATCGCATCACCCCAAAAGAACTTGGGATGTGATGCCTGCAGCCTCAAGCTTCTAGCCTTCTCTATCAATGTCCAGTTCATCTTTTCGGCCACACCATTTTGTTAGGGAGTCATCCTCACTGTGTAATGGCGTTTGATCCCAATCTCCTTACAGTAGCTTCTGAATTCGCTGCTAGTATACTTCCCTCCATTGTCAGACCTTAGGCACTTCACTGGTTTCCTTGTCTCCTTTTCAACTTTAACTATCAAAGCTTTAAACCAAGCAAACACCTCTAATTTTTTCCTTATCAGATACACCCATACCTTCCTGGAGAAGTCATCAATGAATGTCAAAAAATACCTAGCCCCACCTCTAGCTAAAACAGAAGCCAATCCCCATACATCCGAGTGAACTAGCTCAAGAATGCCTTCACTTCGCTTGGTACTACTAACAAACTTAACCCTATGCTATTTGCCATAGATACAAGGCTCACAAAGGTCATCGTTCTCCTTCTTAAGTGCTGGAATTAGACATCTTTTACTGAGTTTCATGAGCTCTCTGTCGCTCATATGTCCCATCCGATAGTTCTATAGTTTATATGCCAACTGTTCCTCCTATGCTGCAGCAAGCACCTTTGCACCATTTATCACAACTGAGCCCTCCATCTGATAGAGATTATTTTCTAACCTTCTCCCTTTCATCACCACTAATGCACCCTTGGTAATCCTCAAACACCCACTACCCGGTTGGCTTCCACATGCATAACCATGTTTCTCCAGTTAGCCCAAAGAAATCAGATTTTTCTTCAACTCTAGCACGTGTTTGACATTGGTCAAAGTCCCTATGACCCTATCATACAATCTCACCCTTACGGTACCAACACCAGCAACCTTACAAGGGTGATCATCACCAAGGCTTATACTCCTTCCATTAGATTCTTTATAAGTTGCAAACCACTCCCGATGCGAAGTGTAGTGGGGAGAACATTCTGAATCTAGTGTCCAATACCTATCATACTTCATGGTCCCATCTGAAACTACTAGTAGATCATCCCCATTATCTTTAGATGAATTTGCACCACCATTGCTGGCTGAACTACCCTTGGAAATGCCCTTCCCTTACTCATTTTTCAGAAGTGGACAATTCCACTTCAGGTGACCAACTTGATGACATTTGTAACACTTCCATACCTTCTGCTTACCCTAAGACTTTGATCTGCCTTTGGACTTGTCTCTAACCTTTTTCCAAGGTCTTCCTTGCCTCTCATTTACAGCAAGAATCTCTATGTTAGAACTCCCCATGCGAATCTTCTCTCTTTGTTGATTTGACCGAAGAACACCCACAACCTCTTTAAAATTCAGGGTTTCCTTCCCATACACCAAGGTTGTGATCAGACCATCATAGGAACCTGAAAGCAAACACAACAGTATAAGAGTCTTATCCTCCTTATCAATCTTCACATCAAGACTCATAACCTCCAAGCACACTTGATTGAATTTCTGAATGTGAGCGACAAGATCTCCTCCTTTCGGCATCCGCAAGCTGTACAACTATTTTTTCAACCATGGTTTGTTTGTCATGCTTTTTCCCATGTATGTGTTCTCTAATCTATCCCAAAGCCCCTTCACCGGGGTCTCCATACAGATCTCTAGCAAGACTTGATCAGCTAAGCACATTCGAATCATGCTAAAGGCAATCTTCTCTAACTCCTCCCAATCTTCAGTACTTATGCTGTCTGATCTTTCCTATACCAAGACCTTGTAGATTCTCTGCTGTGTCAGCAAATCCTTCACCCTTTACTGCCATAGGGTGAAGTTCCCCTTATTGTCATACTTCTCAAAATTCATCTTTAGATTACTAGATGCCATACTCAAACAAGAAACAACACAAACAGCAAAATAGAAAAATCTATTTTAATGAAAAAAATCTGTTTTGACACCTTACCAAGATCCCGGCCAAAGTTCAATCTTTTCTCCACCGAATCAACCAGGCTTTGATACCAGATGTCGGGGGTCACGTCCTTGATCTTTTCTTGGAGCGTGGCATACAACGAACCAACGCTAAGGCATGTGGGGAAGCAAAAATAAGATGAACTTACTATAGAAAATTTCTGCAGTAGTAGGATTTGGATCTCGCTCTTGATAATCACTCCCATAAATATAGGTAACTAGTTTTTCCTTCCTTTTTCCTTCACCAGCAGCAAGGGGAGAACATGAATCCTCTCCTTTCAGCATGGGAAGTCTGGATTTGCTCCAAAAATTCAAAACAGGACACCTTCAAGTGGGAACAAGCTGCAGCAATTTTAGTCCTACGAGGATTCTTCAAGAGAAGGCCACTAGGGTTTCTTCTCCTCTATGGATGCCTTCATTTCTTTCCTTTCTTGACAAGGGGTGATGGCAAACCCTAGGAAACCACGTGAGAGAGAGAGAGAGAGGAGAAAAGAGAATTCAAGGAGAAAAGGGTTTTTCATTCAATTCAGCCCGTACAAGATGCCAATACATAAAGTATTTATACATGGTCTAATAGAAACCAAACCCTAACAAAAAACTCCTTTGGACTAACCCACATATGATTAGACTGATGCGAAACATGAAGGCATGCTGTTGACTATCATAAATAAACTAAATTTTAGATTAAAGATTTGAGATTTTTATGGATTGATTCCCAAAGACAGACCAAAAACATGCAAACAAAGATATCAAGTTGTGATTCTTCATAACTAAATCCTTTAAAGAAAACTAAGAAATAGGATCACAAGAATTGAGAAACTCCTAATTAGAACATACTCATTATCTTCAATAAATCAGATCTTAGAGGAGGGTAGTTTGGATTACCTGGTAGTGATGTAATATCTTCTGAATCGGCAAGTTCACACCGTTCCTCGAAGGATGCGCTCTGAGGGACAAGCTAGATTTCCCTTGGGACCCTAGGTTGCAGGCTGATGATTCTGTGGCAAGGAAGAACTCCTCCTCAAATCTCGGTACCTGAGGATCTTGAGTTGTCAAGCCCGATATTGTTGAAGCTCTTCAATCTGGGCCTTCCAAAGGATGATCTGGACTCCTTGCTGATTATAGAAGATCACTTCAACCTTGGTTTGCCAGAAGAACTCTTGGACGCCAGGGACTTGATGCTTGTGGTGGATAGCAAAGGATGAGAACTAGGAGTTGGCGGCCAAGGGATGGAACTAGGGTTTGTATTGCGGTGCTTTGGGTCTCTCACCCTCTCCCTCATGGAGTGACAATGCTCAATGCATGGAATAGAAGAAAAAGTCTTCTTGTTTCATTCATCCAATTATTCTCCAAGTACAAGAGAGAGGGAGTATTTATAAACTTCCTCTACTCCTTGTTACAATAGGACTAGAATTCATCATACATAGAAAAGAATTTTCTTAGGATTGGTCAAAGCATGACAAATAGGAATAGAATATGATCTCCACATCTCCTTCTTTACTTGGACTAGGCGGTCATGGCAAGAAAGCATGGGGTGGCAAAGCATTCCTCCTTTGGATTGGGCGATCATGGCAAGAAAGCATGGGGTGGCAAAGCATTCCTCCTTTGGACTGGGCGGTCATGGCAAGAAAGCATGAGGCGATAAAGCATTCCTCCTTTGGACTAGGCGGTCATGGCAAGAAAGCATAGGGCGGCAAAGCATTCCTCCTTTGGACTAGGCGGTCATGGTAAGGAATCAAGGGGTGCCAACTTTTTTCCTTTTATGGTGTGGGGCAGCAATAAGAATCAAGGAGCTTCCATATATGTGTGGGACGGCAACAAGGGCTTTCATATTTATCGTGGGATGGCACAAGAATCAAGGAGGTGCCATTTACCTTCCATATTTGCTTATGGTCCATGCATGAAACAAGGGAGGGGCGCCATGTATGCTGTGGAGGTGGTGCAGGCGTTGACTGGAGTCTCATGTAATAGCTGAGGTGGTGCCACTGGATGTAGCCTTCATCTCCTTGACTCAAGACACTTGACTTGACTTAATTACAGGACTCAATTAACTCATAAGTGGACTACACTTTATTGGACTCAATTAAATGACTCAATTGACTCGTAAATAATTTGAAAGATCAATCAAAGATCCAAATGGACCCCTATAACCTTTGTCTAATCCTGGTGCCCGCACCATAGACTCACTGACCTTGGACCCAACCCTAGCCCAATGATAGGTTAGCCCCCTTAAGACCCAATTACCTGGACTCAAGAACATTAGGTCCTAATCCTATGGATCTAAAAAACCGTGAAGGCTGAAATCCTTTACCTTAGGGCTCAAATCAGCCCTAGAACACCATGAACACCTCATGGATCATAACCTTGGGCTTTCCCTTGCTCGATCGAGTCTTTGGAGTACCACACAAGGTCCTATAATTTGGGGGTAAAAAGAGGGAGAAAAATGAGTTTATAATTTTTTTTCTTATTTTTTCAACTTTATCCATCTAAATTAATTTGGATTCAATCATAGCAAGGATATGTTTGTGATTTTGTAAATATAATTTCTTTTCCTCTCTATCCAAACAAGATGAATGTAAATTATTCTCTTTTCTCATCTCTTTCTTTTCAAACAAGAAGAGTGTTACCCTCTTCTCTCCTTTCTTCCCCTTCCTTTCCCTCCAAAGATCTAAACATACCCTAAGTGATAGTTAAAGAGTTATTCCCAAATTAGACTTTTGATATCCTTGGTAAAAATTGTCATGTTCTCATATTTTGTGAAAGGGATAATTTAGAAAAGTTCTTAAATCAATATGCAGATATATACATATTTCTATGTAGTTGGTTCTATTAGAGTTCCAAGTGGTCATGTCTTTTAGGTCTCTACATTGTGACTCTAAGAGTCTTGTGACATTTAGGTTTTTACATCATGACTCTTGGAGTCTTGTATTGTATCTTTTAGGTTATAGTGATACAGTAATGTGAAAGGTATTTGAAAGGCCATGTTGTACCCAAATATAATGTATAGAAGGTGCATGCTTTTGAGAGTCCAGATAGCAGCAAGCTGGTCTTGAAATGAATATAACAATCATTCTAATGGCATTGATTAAGAGTGACGTAGGGCTTTCCCTCGTTCATGGCTTGCTTCGATTACATTATCCAACTATTATTTTGTGACTTTAAACTAATGCCATATTTAGTTGGGTGGAATCCATATTGGAATGAAATGGCGATTCCAATCTTGATTCCACTCTACTATTTGATTGGTTGAAATGAAGCTAGAATTACCATTCCTTTGGACTAAGAATTCTTTTACTAAGGGGAATGGCCACTCCATGTTGGAAGTTATTGCAAGCTTCTTTAAAATTAGGGTTAGTTTTAATCCTAACAATTTTATCCTTTAATAGTAAGAATTAGTTTTTTTATCTTAATAAACTTTATTCTTTAATGATAAAGATTAGTTATTAATCCTAACAAATTTTATAGTGAGTAAATAAGAGTCAACTTCTAATTCTTGTAGGACAAGAATCTTTATCTTTGTAGGACATGATTGATTTTTTTCTTTATATAAGCACATATAACCCAGAAAGAGAGTTGAGAAGGTGAGTCAAGGATAAGCTCTTGACTTCTTATTGTTAATATTTTTTTCTTTCTCCAATATTTTTTCATTGTTATTATTTTTTTATTAGTATTGCTTGGATCTTAAGCCAATGCATTTGATCTATATCAAGAAAATGTGTTGTTTTACATGGTATGAGAGCCATACTCTTAGAGATTAGTGGTTTGTGTGTTCATAGCTTAACATGGTCGAAAAGTTTCTATTAATTCATGGTGTTCTAATACAAGCATTTGGACTCTTGTTTTTCGGTGACTCAACAAGTGAATCTCATAGCTACTGCTATTCCCATCTCTCTTATTGAGATAAAAAAAAAAGAGCAGCACCAATTATGCTTATTGAGAGCCTAGCATCAAATTATATTTGATTAGGCAAGATTTATGGGAGATTGTGAACACGATAGATATGACAATTCTATTGGAGACTCTGGATAATCTAGAAATAAGGAGAAAGTGGATGATTTACACTCAAAGTCTAATGAGGCTTGACTTTAATTTTTAAAGAACAAGTGTAATATCCCGAACTTGGAAGCATTATAATTTTATTTTAAGCATGTTTTTATTGTTAGTTTAGCTTTTTGGTGTTAATGATTTGAGTGAAATCTCGAAAAGGTATGAAAGCTGAAATTTGAAGTTATTTTGAGTTTCCTTCATGATCCTTTCAAAAAGCTAATAAAGTCAGTTATTTGGACTTGTAATTGAAGTTTTCGTAATGATTTCAATGTTTACTGATTGTTTTTGATCCTTGGGAGAGGTTGGAATAAAGATTTTGAAGATTAGAATGCCCTAAAATGATGTTTGGAAAGGATTTTAGGAAGTTAGCTGGCTTTAGAGCCAGCTAACTTATGTTTTTAAGAAGTTAGCTGAGCTAACTTAGGAATTTAGGATGTTAGTGGGCTCTAGAGCCCGCTAACGTATGATTTTAGGACGTTAGCCGGCTCTAGAGTTGACTACTTGGTAAAAACTTTCTGTAAAACTGATTTAGAACAGTTTTTAGCCACAATAGTCAACTACTTTGGAAAATCTCTCTAGAGCCCGCTAACGTATGATTTTAGGACGTTAGCCGGCTCTACAGTTGACTACTTGGTAAGAACTTTCTGTAAAACTGATTTGGAACAGTTTTTAGCCACAATAGTCGACTACTTTGGAAAATCTCTCTGTAAAAGTGGTTTGGGACCAATTTTAGCCATAGTGTAGTCGACTACTGTGAGAAATTTCTCTATGGAATTGGCATGAGACCAATTTTCCTCTTGTTAGTCGGCATTTTAGCCGACTAATGAATAAAAATTAATGACTTCCCAGGAGGTCACCCATCGCTCTCATCTAAGCATGCTTAAAATGCCGACTAATGAATAAAAATTAATGACTTCCCAGAAGGTCACCCATCGCTCTCATCTAAGCACGCTTAACTTTAAGTTTTGGTGGATAAAAATTTTTTGTGAAATTGGTTTGAGACCCATAACACTCTCATTAGTTAGTATCCATGCTGTCTAATAGGTGGGTAACCCCCATAATACTCTCATTAGTTAGTATCCATGCTGTCTAATAGGTGGGTAACCCCCGTCGTTCATCTGATAACAAAAATTGATCAAGGGCATAAATAGAATTTAGTAAAAAGTTATTTGAGAGTTTGATTAAGGGTAAAATGGGAAAAAGAATTGAAGGACAAAAATACTAGGCAGAGAGGAAGCCACATGGACTTTAAAAAGCGTGACTTGAGAGTAGAGAGAAGCAAAATGAAAATTTTTAAGAGCATTAAAAACCTATTTTCTTTCCTTAGCCCTTAAGCCACCGTAAGAAAAGAGAAAGAAAAGAGGAAAAATAAGAAAGAAAAAGGAGAGGTTCAGCCAGCCGTGGGAAAGAAGAGAAGAAGAAAAAGAAAAGAAGAAGAGAAAAAGAAGAAAAAAAGAGGAAAAGAAGGAAAGGAAGAAAACTTGATGGTTTAGCCCATCTTTGCTAAGGTAAGTCCTCTTTCTAAGCTAGAGAATGATGTTAAAATCTCATGATTTAGAGGTAAATGAAGTGGTAGCATGTGCATATCGTAAATCTTTGAGTATGTTAGGGATTGAAGAGTATTATACTAAGATGTTAAGGCATAGAGCATGCATGCATAGTTTCATGAAACCCTTAGTGCATGTGACCCTAATAATGCATGATGATGACTTAGGCCAAGAGATTGGTTCCAGAGAGCCAGAACAGGAGAAATAGCAGCCATAGCAGTATATTATCAGCTAAGGTGAGTGGGTTTCTCATCTAGCTTTGTAAAATGTTTTATAATAATATAATGATATTTTGCTACAAATTAGAGTGTATCATGCTAAGTATAGTACATTCAGTAGTCAAATATGGGAAATGAGAACCTGGTTATAATGATATTATATTTTTAAAGCATGTTTTAAAGCAAAGCATGAGTTTAAAGAATAAGCATGGATTTATAACATGTTTCAAAGCAAAGCAAGAGTTTCAGCAAAGCATGAATTTAAGAAAAAGAAAAGGAAACATGAGTCATAGCATATTTCAAAGCAAAGTATAGAGTTTTATAAAAAGTATTGTTTGGATAAAAACATACGTTTCAGTAAAGCTTGGAATTTATCTCTCAGAAGTTATGTTTCAAAGTGATGCATGGGCATGCATGAGTAGCAATGTTTCAAAGAAAATATAGCTGATTGTATATTGGATTATAACTTATACTGGAGTATTTTTACAGCATACAGCATAAAGAGCATTGGGACATCTATGGGGCTGATCACCCTGTAGACTGTGCCATAGCATGAGCATTACACACACTATTTATAGCCGGCACCTCCTTGCGATTCGATCGTACTATGATCCCTAGGCCAGGGGGAGTACAAGCTAGATTAACCCAGTGGGGCAGATTGCAAGCAGCCCAGTGGGGCAAGAATCACAACTCAGTAAAGAGCTAGGTTACTTTATAGCCCATGGGGGCTCAGAGATATTAGCCCATGGAGGGAGCAAGCAGGAGGCCCAGAAAAAAGGGGCAAGCTCACACCTGAGGTGAACCGCCCATGTGAGGGGTGCCATGTGGAGCGGGGATCCTCGGTGGTCAGTACACTCACCCACTGAGAGTACACCTATAGGAGAACGATTGTAGGGATGTATCTTAGTGGTAGCACACCCAGCCCATCATCATGAAGTTTTGTAAATATGATATTTTTTCATTTAAGTTATATTATTGGAAGCATAAGCTAACTTATACGTTAACTTATTACATTTATAAAGATTCATGTATCGATCGCAATATGTTGTGTTGGTATTATTATGAGTTTTATAATGTGGTTCTTAGCTTTTCCCCATTGTTAAATGGTTATCCAGTCACTGGGACTTAGGTCTCACCCCTCTATCGTTGACATTTTTGGATTTTAGATCAGAGATAGCAGGTTGACCCTGGAAAGCATGAAAGTAATTTGGGTTGTTAATTATTGGATTGTATATGTTTTGAAATGGATATGGTTGGATTTGTATGACTGTAACCCTATGATGTATTTTGGACTTGGGTGGATATGAGAAATGATTCTCATTGTAGAATAAATTTGTGAATATGATCTTGATATTAGCATTGAGATGAGACTATATTGCCTAGAATCATGTGATGAATAATGTGAAAATCTATTTTATCTGAGCAGGGTGAAATAAATTATGAATGTTATATTATAAATAGTATGAATGAAATGAGCAGGTCAGATTTTTAACAGGTACAGTATTTTAGTGCATGTAACTTATGACAATTAGATAAGGATCACTGGGGCTTTATGGTGCTTAGCATAAAGACTAGCAGATCTTTACCCAATTTTCATAAGAAATCATGCCATCGGGAATGGGGCCCGATAAGTTTTTGGTATCAAAGCTTAGGTATTAGATCTTAAGGACATAAACATGAGTCTAGTATATTGAGTATAGTTTTGAATGATAAACCTGATCAAATGAATTGTGCTTTGTAGGATGGTTAACACAAGGACAAGTAAGGAAGGAGAGCAGTCCTCAGAGAGAGGCAGGGGTCAGGGTAGACCCAGATGGGTGAGTAGGGGAGCCCAGCCCAGTAGAGTATCTTCTAGTGATCCACCATCTGATGGTGCAGGGATAGATATATCTCAGGAGCATATGTATGATTCTCATTCCCATTCTGCTACCCTGGTGCCAGTAGACCCATCCTAGGCATAGGCTCAGGGGTTGAGTATGCTAGATTTGGTGGGGATGATCACTCAGGCAGTGGTAGCAGCAGTGACCTCTAGTTCCAGCCTTCAGTCTAGAAATCTTGAAGCAGAAAGGAATGTAGAGAGAGCTAGAAAGTTAGGGGCTCTAGAGTTTCAGGGGACCATTGACCCTATTCAGGCTGATGTTTGGCTTCAGAGGATAGAAAGGGTCTTTGAAGTGATGAAGTGCTCTGAGGAGCAAAAGCTGAGTATAGCAACCTTCCTGTTGGTGGAGATCTGTTAGTAGTAGACAGCCACAAGGAGTGGAAGTGACCTGGAAGAATTTTAAGAAGGAGTTCTACCAGTAGTATTATTCAGAAGTGTATAGAGATCAGAAGAGGAAGGAATTCCTTAATCTAACCCAGGGAAAGATGTCTGTAGCTGAGTATGAGGCTAGCTTCATTGAGTTGTCCCGATTTGCTGAAGCCCTAGTAGTGGATGAGAGGGAGAAATGTAGACTATTTCAGGATGGATTAAATCTCCCAATCAAGGCTAAGACCAGCATGCAGTGTTATGGTAGTTATTCTGAGCTGGTGCAAGGGGCTCTCAGGGCAGAGGAGATAGAGAAGGAGTTCCTTAGTAGGAGGCAGGAGAGGTCAAAAAGGGGTGCACCTAGTTTCCCTTCAGGTGCAGGAGGAACTCAGCAGTTCAAGAAGCCCCAGAGGGCAGGACAATTTAGTTCTAGTCATAGAGCTCCTGTAGATATTGGTAGAGGATCAGCATCTGTGTCAGTATCTAGTCCTACCCAGAGAAAGTCAGTATATGGAGGGGTATCTTAGGCTGCTAGTAGTAGGGTGGCAAGAGAGATAAGAGATCAGAGCTGCTCCTTTGGTAGTGGGAGAACTCTACCCTAGTGCAATGTTTGTGGGAAGATGCACTCTGGGGAATGTAAGAGAGGTGTTAGGGGATGTTATATCTGTGGTCAGATGGACCACTTGAAGAAAGATTGCCCCAAGAGAGTGCAAGGCGGTGATCATCCTCAAGGATTAGCTACACCTAGAGGACAGCCTACTAGAAGAGGAGATAGCAGTATCCCAGCTTCAGCCAGTCAGATAAGGTCTAATGCTAATCCACAAGGGATGATTCCTAGTGTTCCAAGGGCTGAAGCTAGAGTTTTTTCAATGACCAAGCAAGAGGCTCAGGTCAACCCAGATGTGGTGATGGTATATTACCCATTTGTAATTCTGATGCTTATGTTTTAATTGATTCTGGATCTACACATTCATTCATAGCAGTAGATTTTATCAAGCATCTAAATAAAGCTGTGAGTTTATTAGGTAATCAGTTGGTAATATCTATGCCAGTAGGAAAGCCTTTAATTGCAGACCAAGTGTATAAAGATTGTGCCATTTTAGTAGAGGGCTAAGAATTGTTAACAAATCTGATTCCATTAAATTTAAAAGAATTTGATACCATCTTGGGGATGGATTGGTTATCAATGCATAGGGCCAAAGTAGACTGTTCAAAGAAGGAAATAGTACTTCATACCTTAGACAGTAGAGAGGTTTGTTTTGTAGGAGAAAGGAGAATGTTACCCTCAAGTATAATTTCAGCCTTAACAGCTAGCAGAATGTTGAGAAAGGGGTATGAAGCCTATATAGCTTGTGTGGTAAATTTAGAGGATAGTGGTCCAGAGCTATCTGATATTCCAGTGGTATGTGAATTTTCAGATGTATTTCCTGAGGAGTTGCCAGGGTTGCCACCAGACAAAGAGATAGAGTTCAGTATAGACTTGATCCCAGATACTAGATCTATAGCCAGGATATCCTATAGGATGGCTCCAGTAGAATTAAAAGAATTAAAAGTCCAGCTTTAGGAATTGCTTGATAAAAGGTTCATTAGACCCAGTGTTTCACCTTGGGGTGCACCTATGTTGTTTGTAAAGAAGAAAGATGGTACCTTAAGGTTATACATAGACTATAGACAGCTCAACAAGGTGACCATTAGAAATAATTATCCCTTGCCGAGGATAGATGATTTGTTTGATCAGCTTCAGGGGGCAGCAGTGTTTTCAAAGATTGACCTTAGATCTAGGTATCATCAGTTGAAAATAAAGAAGGAGGATGTACCAAAGACTACCTTTAGGACCAGATATGGTCATTATGAGTTTTTGGTGATGCCTTTTGGCTTGACCAATGCCTCAGCTGCTTTTATAGGATTAATGAATAAGGTGTTTCAGAAATTTTTAGATAAATTTGTGATAGTGTTCATTGATGATATTCTGATCTATTCTAAAAGCAGAGAGGAGCATGAACAGCATTTGAGGACAGTGTTGCAAATCTTAAGGGAGAAGCAGTTGTATGCCAAGTTGAGTAAAAATAAATTTTGGCTAGATGAAGTTAAATTCTTGGGACATGTGATATCAACTAAGGGTATTATGGTAGACCCTCAGAAAATAGAGGCAATAGTGAATTGGGAAGCACCTACAAATTTAACAAAGGTGAGGAGTTTCTTGGGCTTGGCAGGATACTATAGAAGATTTATAGAAAACCTCTCTATTATAGCTTCTCCCATGACCAAGCTGCTAAGAAAGAATACCAAATTTGAATGGTCTAGTGAATGTCAGGAAAGTATGGATGAGTTAAAGAGAAGATTGACTTCAGCTCCAGTGCTTACACTCCCAGATAGTAACAGTGAGTATGTGATATATAGTGATGCATCTTTTAAAGGTTTGAGGTGTGTATTAATGCAAAATGGAAAGGTGATTGCCTACATCTCCAGATAGTTAAGGTTTCATGAAAAGAATTACCCTACTCATGATTTAGAACTAGTAGCAGTAGTATTTGCATTAAAAGTATGGAGACACTATTTGTATGGGATAAAATGCCAGATATTTACAGATCATAAAAGCCTAAAGTATATCCTAACACAAAAAGAATTGAATCTCAGGCAAAGGAGATGGATAGAGTTGATAAAAGACTATGACTGCACTATAGAGTATCACCCAGGGAAAGCTAATGTGGTGGCTGATGCATTGAGTCGGAAGTTTACAGCAACCTTAGCTTCCATTAGAGCAGTGCAGTTATCCCTGATGTTAGAATTGAGAGAGTTAGATGCAGAGCTGGCAGCAGATAGTTTAGGAGCCTTACTAGCAAATTTCAGAGTCAGACCAATGTTGCTTGAGGAAATAAAAAAGGCTCAAGTACAGGATCCATAATTGCAGAAAGCTAAAGAATTAGTTCAGAGTGGGTCCTAGATAGAATTTTCAGTTAGAAATGATGGTATATTGTTATTTAAGGGTAGAGTATGTGTGCCAGCAGTATAATCATTAAAAGAGCAAATTCTGTAAGAAGCCCATAGTTCAGCCTATGCAATGCATCCAGGAAGCACTAAGATGTATAGAACTATTAAGCAAAGTTATTGGTGGAATGGGATGAAAAAGGAGATAGCTGGGTATGTTTCTAAATGTTTAGTGTACCAGCAAATTAAAGCAGAACATCAGAGCCCAGCTAGCAAAATGCAACCACTGTTTGTACCTGAATGGAAGTGGGAGCACATTACCATGGATTTTGTTATGGGTCTCCCAAAGATAAAGAGAGGTAATGATTCTATTTGGGTGATAGTAGATAGGCTGACTAAGTCTGCTCACTTTTTGCTTATCCAGATTTCATTTACCTTGGACAGATTAGCAAAATTATATGTGAATGAAATTGTAAGTAGACATGGGGTACTAGTATCAGTTGTATCAGATAGAGATCAAAGGTTCACTTCTCATTTTTGGGCAGAGTTGCAAAAAGCTTTAGGTACTAAGTTGAGATTTAGTACAACATTTCATCCTCAAACTGATAGGCAGTCTGAGAGGACCATCTAAACACTGGAAGATATGCTAAGAGCATGTGTCATTGAATTCTCTAGTAGCTGGGATAAGCACTTGCCATTGATTGAGTTTGCATATAATAACAGTTATCATTCTAGCATTGATATGGCACCTTATGAAGCTTTATATGGAAGAAAATGTAGAACTCCAGTGTGCTGGGATGAGGAAGGTGAAAGGAGGTTGCTAGGCCCAGAGTTGGTGCAGCTCACAGTAGATCAAGTTAGAATTATTAGAGCTAAATTAAAGACAGCCCAAGATAGACAGAAGAGCTATGCAGATAAGAAGCATAGAGATGTGAAATTTGAAGTAGGAGATAAGGTATTCTTGAAGGTATCTCCTTGGAAGGGTATCATCAGATTTGGGAAGAAAGGAAAATTAAGTCCCCGATACATTGGACCTTATGAGATTATTGAGAAGGTTGGAATACTTGCATATAGATTGGCCTTGCCACCAGAACTCTCTCAGATTCATAATGTGTTCTATGTATCAATGCTTAGGAAGTATGTGCCAGATTCCTCTCATGTGCTTCAGTCAGAGCCAATAGAACTATAGAAAGATTTATCTTATGTAATAGAGCCAGTGCAAATTTTGAGCAGAGAGGTTAAACAACTCCATAATAAAAGAATTCCTTTAGTTAAAGTGCAGTGGCAGAACCATCAGAGAGAGGAAGCTACATGGGATAAAGAGGATGAGATGAGATTGAAGTACCCTCATTTGTTCCAAGTTGAAAGTAGCTGAATTTCGGGGATGAAATTTCTTAAAGGGGGGAAGATTGTAATATCCCAAACTTGGAAGCATTGTAATTTTATTTTAAGCATGTTTTTATTGTTAGTTTAGCCTTCTAGTATTAATAATTTGAGTGAAATCTTGAAAAGGTGTGAAAGCTGAAATTTGAAGTTATTTTGAGTTTCCCCCATGATCCTTTCAAAAAGCTAATAAAGTCAATTATTTAGACTTGTAATTAAAGTTTTTGTAATGATTTCAATGTCTGCTAGTTGTTTTTGATCCTTGGGAGAGGTTGGAATAAAGATTTTGGAGGTTAGAATGCCCTAAAATGATGTTTGGAAAGGATTTTAGGAAGTTAGCTGGCTCTAGAGCCGGCTAACTTATGTTTTTAAGAAGTTAGCTGGCTCTAGAGCCGGCTAACTTAGGAATTTAGGACGTTAGCTAGCTCTAGAGCCGGCTAACGTATGGTTTGAATTATTTTCTTGAAAGTAGTCGACTCTAGAGTTGACTACTTGGTAAAAACTTTCTATAAAACTGATTTGGAATAGTTTTTAGCCACAGTAGTCGACTACATAGTCGACTACTGTGGGAAATTCTTCTGTAAAAAGAGTTGGAAACCAATTTTTTATCCAAAGTAGTCGACTACTTAGTCGACTACTCTGGGAAATCTCTCTATAAAAGTGGTTTGGGACCAATTTTAGCCACAGTGTAGTCGACTACTATGGAAAATTTCTTTGTGAAATTGGTATGAGACCAATTTTCCTCTTGTTAGTCGACATTTTAGCCAACTAATGAATAAAAATTAATGACTTCCCAGGAGGTCACCCATCGCTCTCACCCAAGCACACATAACTTTGAGTTTTGATGGATAAAAATCTTATGTGGAATTGGTTTGAGACCCATATCACTCTCGTTAGCTAGTATCCATGCTGTCTAATAGGTGGGTAACCTTTGTCGTTCATCTGATAACGAAAATTAATCAGGGGTATAAATGAAATTTGATAAAAATTCATTTGAGAGTTTGATTAAGGGCAAAATAGAAAAAAGAATTGAAGGGCAAAAATACTAGGCAAAGAGGAAGCCACGTGGACTTTAACAAGCGTGACTTAAGAGTAGAGAGGGGCAAAATGAAAATTTTTAAGGGCATTAAAAACCCATTTTCTTTCCTTAGCCCTTGAGCCACCATAAGAAAAGAGAAAGAAAAGAGGGAAAATAAAAAAGAAAAAGGAGAGGTTCAGCCAGCCGTGGGAAAGAAGAGAAGAAAAAAAAGAAAAGAAGAAGAGAAGAAGAAGAGAAAAAGAGGAAGAGAAGGAAAGGAAGAAAACTTGATGGTTTAACCCATCTTTGCTAAGGTAAGTCCAAACCTTTCTAAGCTAAAAAATGATATTAAAATCTTATGATTTAGAAGTAAATGAAGTGATAGCATGTGCATATCGTAAATCTTTAAGTATGTTAGGGATTGAAGAGTATTATATTAAGATGTTAAGGCATAGAGCATGCATGCATAGTTTTATGAAACCCTCAGTGCATGTGACCCTAATAATGCATGCATAATGACTTAGGCTAAGAGATTGGTTTCAGGGAGCCAGAACAGGAGAAATAGCAGCCATAGCAGTGTGCTATTAGCTAAGGTGAGTGAGTTTCTCATCTAGCTTTGTGAAATGTTTTATAATAATATAGTGATATTTTGCTACAAATTAGAGTGTATCATGCTAAGTATAGTACCTTCAGTAGTCAAATATGGGAAATGAGAATCGGGTTATAATGGTATTATATTTTTAAAGCATGTTTTAAAGCAAAGCATATGTTTAAAGAATAAGCATGGATTTACAGCATGTTTCAAAGCAAAGCAAGAGTTTCAGCAAAGCATGAATTTAAAAAAAAGAAAAGAAAACATGAGTCATAGCATGTTTCAAAGCAAAGTATAGGGTTTCATAAAAAGTATTGTTTGGATAAAAATATACGTTTCAATAAAGCTTGGAATTTATCTCTCAGAAGTTATGTTTCAAAGTGATGCATGGGCATGCATGAGTAGCAATGTTTCAAAGAAAATATAGCTGATTGTATATTGGATTATAACTTATACTGGAGTATTTTTACAACATACAGCATAAAGAGCATTGGGGCATCTATGGGGCTGATCACCCTGTAGACTGTGCCATAGCATGAGCATTGCACACACTATTTATAGCCGGCACCTCCTTGCGATTCGATCGTACTATGATCCCTAGGCCAGGGGGAGTACAAGCTAGATCAGCCTAGTGGGGCAGATTGCAAGCAGCCCAGTGGGGCAAGAATCACAGCTTAGTAAAGAGCTAGGTTACTTTATAACCCATGGGGGCTCAGAGATATTAGCCCATGAAGGGGGCAAGCAGGAGGCCCAGAAAAAAGGGGCAAGCTCACACCTGAGGTGAACCGCACATGTGAGGGGTGCCATATGGAGCGGGGATCCTCGGCGCTCAGTACACTCACCCACTGAGAGTACACCTGCAGGAGGGCGACTGTAAGGATGTACCTTAGTGGTAGCACACCCAACCCATCATTATGAAGTTTTGTAAATGTGACATTTCTTCATTTAAGTTATATTATTGGAAGCATAAGCTAACTTATACGTTAACTTATTACATTTATAAAGATTCATGTATTGATCGCAATATGTTGTGTTGGTATTATTATGAGTTTTATAATGTGGTTCTCAGCTTTTCCCCATTGTTAGATGGTTATCCAGTCACTGGGACTTAGGTCTCACCCCTCTATCATTTACATTTTTGGATTTCAGATCAGAGATAGCAGGTTGACCCTGGAAAGCATGAAAGTGATTTGGGTTGTTAATTATTGGATTGTATATGTATTTGAAATGGATATGGATGGATTTGAATGACTGTAACCCTATGATGTATTTTGGACTTAGGTGGATATGAGAAATGATTCTCATTGTAGAATAAATTTATGAATATGATCTTGATATTAGCATTGAGATGAGACTATATTGCCTAGAATCATGTGATGAATAATGTGAAAATCTATTTTATCTAAGCATGGTGAAATAAATTATGGATGTTATGTTATAAACAGTATGAATGAAATGAGCAGGTCAAATTTTTAACAAGTACAGTATTTTAGTGCATGTAACTTATGACAATTAGATAAGGATCACTGGGGCTTTATGGTGCTTAGCATAAAGACTAGCAGATCTTTACCTAATTTTCATAAGAAATCATGCCATCAGGAAGCGGGATCGACAACAAGATTGGTGCTCTCAAACAATATGATCTTTCAAAATCTCAATATTTTCTAAAAGGAAGAAATTTTTTGATGAGCTTAGCATGCTTGATGAAAATTCTTATTATAATAAAAATAAATAATGTAGACTTTTAGTTCGTGGGCTAAATAAAGAGTATAGTACTTATATGCTTACTATTTCTAGATGGGCTAAAAAACCTACATTAAAAGAATTGAAAAATATTCTTGCTAATCAAGAAGCACTTGATACTTAGATGTGTGATTTGATTATATCTCCTCCAAAAGAAAAGGCCTTATTTTTGGGTAGTAAAAATAAAAATAAATAATAAATAATAAGTTCCAAAATTAAAAAAAAAAGTTCAATTGAAGAATCTTATAAAGATAAAAATCCTAATCAGAAGAGAAATTATAAATTCAATATTGTAGAGTGAAGCTCGAAAAGTCTAATGTTGCATCTTCTACTTCTGAGTATGCGAGAGAGAAGGGTGTTGATAGTTGGGCTCTTACTAGTATGATTGTCGATACTAGTTATCTTGATAGTCAGCATTCTTATATTTTTACTTCTTCTCATGCAACAGATATTGATTTCTGTCATTATTAGATTATTGATTTTGGGTGTTCTAATCTTCTTATTGTAAGAAAATATTTGATTCTCTTCATGATTATTCTAGACATGATGCTATTACAATTGCTGATGATTGACTTTATTTTATTGAAAGTTTTGGTGATTTATCTCTTACATCATCTTCCAATACTTCTTTTTGTGTGAATAACATTTATTATATGTCCGTCATGAAGAAAACTTTGACTTCCACGATTTTAAATCATGGATAAAAGGTATTTTATTTAATTTGAACCTAATACTATGGAGATTTATGCTAACATTAAAGTTTCTAGAAAACTAATTACTTAAGGCATGAAATTAAATAAATTTTATGTTATGTCTCCTAGAAATTCTTATATTAATCAAACTTATATTGATCAAACTCTTAAGCATGATATAACAAATTTATGGCATGCTAGATTGGCCCATGTAAATTATGACAAACTTTGAGATATGGAAAGCAAAGGACTAAATAATGGACTTTTCAACATGAAGTCAAATATTAGTACTATCCGCACTAGTTGTCAATATGAAAAGACACACAAGTTGCCTTTTAAAGAGAGCAAAACAAAATCTTCTCGGTCACTACAATTGATGCATTCAAATCTCATTAGAAGGATAAGTACTCCATCCTTTACTGGTATGAGGTATGCAGTTGCATTTCTTGATAATTTCTCAAGATATACCTATGTTTATTTTGTTAGAGACAAGCCAAAAGTATTTGAGAAATTTTACCAATTTAAAATTTTAGTTGACAATATTTTTAATTTTAAAATTACCTATTTAAGAATCAATGGTAGTGGTGAATATGTTTGAAAAGAATTCTCTAATTATCTCAATAGTTGTGGTATACATTGATAGTTTATTTGCTTAAGTACTTTTGAACAAAATGGTGTGATAGAGAGGAAGAATAGGTATCTAATTGAAATTATCCAAAGTATGATTTATGCTAAAAATATATAGCATAAATTTTGGGCAAAGCGCTTGCAAATAATAGTATATGTTATTAATAGGACACCTTTGAGAAATATTGACTATAAAATTTCATATGAAAATCTATTTGGAAAGTATCCCAATATTTCTCATCTTTGTGTATTTGGATGTGTTTGCTTTGCACATGATTATGATAAATTCTCAAAGAAGTTAGATAAAAAGTTTGTCAGGTATATGTTTCTTACCTATTATGAAGTTAGGAAAGATTGAAGGTACATTAATCCTAAGACAATGAAGATTTATATTTATAGACATGTTTTTGATAAGAGCTCTTCTTGGTGGTCTTTTGATGGGGTCTTATTTCCAAATTGATGACAATAGATCCCTTACTAATAAAATCATGTATTTCAAAAAGATGTTGTTTTAGGAAAGCAAGGTAATCAATCCTTTTCTCATTCTTCCGCTCAATAGCAAGAGCCTTCTTTTTCTATGCTGACTGCTAGTGCTAATAAAAGTCCATGGAAAAATAGTGCATGCCTCAAATTATAAGAAAGAGAAGCATATTACTGTAGAAGAGGAAAATAGAAGATTATTTGAAGATGAACCTGATTCTACAATGGATCCATCACCAATGCAAGGAAGCAATAGAAAGAAGAAACCATTTAACAAGTATGGAGATTGAGATTATTCTTCTATTGCTTATTGTTATGATTCTACTTTTGTTAATAATTAGAACCCACTTCATATGATGAGACCAAGGTAATTGGTGTTTGGGAGAGTGCTACAAAAGAAGAGATTTTAGCTCTTAAGAAGAATGAGGCATGGGACTTAGTTTCTTTACTTGATGATGTTTCTCTTATTTCATGTAAGTATATAAAGTGTAAAGGAAAAGTGGTAGCTCTATTGAATGCTACAAAGTTAGGCTTGCAACAAGGGGATTCTCAGAGAAGTATGAAGTTGATGATGAGACCTATAGTCCAATTATAAAACTAACTACGATCAAAGTGCTTATTTCCTTAGCAACCAATAAGGGTTGTTCTTTATAGCAGATGGATGTGATGAAAACCTTTTTACATGGTGATCTTGATAAGAAGATTTATATGATGCATTTTCCTAGATTTGTTTACTTCTCTCATCCCGAGTTTGTTTGTAAACTTAGAAAAGCCTTTATAGTCTCAACCAGGCGCCAAGAACATGGTGTGGAAAAATTATAGAATATGTATTATTTTGTTGCTATTCTTTATCTTCTGTAGATTCCAGTTTATTTGTGAAGCACATTAGTAAAGGTATGGTAATAATTCATCTTTATGTTGATGACTTGATTGTCCCTAGTGATGATTTGGATGAAGTTCGTAGAGTTCATGAACAGCTATCTATACAGCTTGAGATGAAAGAACTTGGTGAATTAAAATATTTTCTTGGCATTAAAGTAGCTAAACTCAAAAATGGTTGTTTTATTTATCAAAGAAAATATGCTCTTATTGAAAAAGTATGGATTGGCCAATTGTAAGTATATGCAGAAACCGATTGAGTCAAATTTAGAGTTGAGCTAAGAAAAAGGTAAGCTTTTTGATGATCCTACCATGTATAGACAAGTTGTAGGCAGTTTGATATATCTAACTATCATGAGGCCAAATATTTTTTATGCAATTGGCATTGTCAACCAAAATATTTTTTCATGAAGCCACTAGTTATTCTTTTAGTTTAAAATCAGATATTATTTCTTGGTGCAGTAAAAGATAGTCTATTATTATTTTTCTTTTAGAGAGGCAAAGTATAGTGCAGTTGTAGGAGTCGATTTGGCTCATAGGGCTGCTTCATGATTTAGGTTAGAACACTAATTATATTGTTCCTTTTTATTGTGACAATGAAAGTGTTATTCGATTGGCAAGGAATCTAGTGTTCCATGTAAGGACAATGTATATTAAAGTTCACCATCATTTCATTAGAGAGAAGATTATAGATGGAGAAGTTAATTTGCTTCTGGTTTCCACAAAGGATTAGTTGGCTAATATTTTCATTAAAGGATTGGTAACCAAGTGGTTCGAAGCTTTGCACAACAAGCTTGACATTGTTAGGATAGAGTTCACAACGAGGGGGATTGTTAGAACTCATTGCAAATTATTTTTTTAAAATTAGGATTAGTTTTAATCCTAATAACCTAATCCTTTAATAGTAAGGATTAGCTTTTTATTTTAACAAACTTTATCTTTTAGTGATAAGGATTAGTTATTAATCCTAACAAATTTGGTAATGAGTGAATAGAAGATGATTTCTACTCCTTATAAGACAAGAATCCTAATTTTTGTGGGATATGGTTGATCTTTTCTCTATATAAGCATATGCAGCCCTGGTCTTAGGATATTATCACCATGAGTGTGAGAGAGAGTTCAGAGGGTAAGTTAAGGATAAGTTCTTAACTTGTTATTATTTTTAATATATTTTTCTTACTCCAATATTTTTTTATTTTTATTATTTATTTTAAGTAGTGCTACTTGGAACTTAGATTGATCTGTTTGATTTACATTGAGAAAATGTGCCATTTTACTATCACACCCTTGAATTGATGCCCGATTTGGATGATCGGGATGCGATCACATACCCATAAAGTAGTACCCTATGAGCACGCGAAGCCTGAACATGTTTTATAATAATGGAAATTAAATCATCAATTCAGTTTAAGTCAAATAAATCCTCAATCAAATGCATCAACATTATGCCAAGGTAGCAACAGCTAAAGACATCATCAGCTATCAAAAGTCTACATATGTCCACAAATCAACAAAATCCATAATTATAGTATCGAATGAAATAGCTATCCATCATCATCAAATGATTAAAGGTGTCATAAACAAAAAAATCTTGCAACCATCATCATCAGTAAGAATATGTCTCTATACAATCTCAAAACAAAAACATACTAACTACTCTATGTCTCACTCTTCACCTAGTCAAAATCCTGCTTAGCATCCATATCCTCAATATCTAAAAAATATGGTAAATTATTATGAGCTAACAGTCTAATAGAAACCTTACACATATAAATATGGATATGCATTAAAATGAATATATATATATATATAAGATATGGAAATAGTGTATTCGACAAATTAAATTATATTGCAACATATGCCATAAAATCATATGATAATAATATATAAAAGTCTTTTGTCATCTTTTATCTTGTCTCAATATTGGACTATGTCACTGGATGTCAAAATCCCAGAATTATGCCAACAATATTAGAGTAACAACCTTACCAATATAGTGGCACACTGAAGGTACATATTGGAGTAACAGCCTTACCAGTGTTACCAACATGCTCTGCAACATGTGTTGAAGTAACAATCTTACCAATATAGTGGTACATTAAAGGTACATACTAGAGTAACAACCTTACCAGTATTACAAACATGCTCTGCAACATGCATTGGAGTAACAGCCTTATTAGTGCATCGACACACTGAAGATACATACAGGAGTAATAGCCTTACCATTAATCGGTGTATGTAAACCTAAAATGACGATCTCTTTATACCCAGATTGGTTCTTACACTAGTGTCACATATTATAAACCTAGTCAATACAAACTAGTTCGACATTAAGCTTCACCTAGCCTTAAGCCCTACTCCTGATGCCACGTGTCCAAGCTAGACTGAACCCTGACCAAGTCTGCTTGAACTAGTGCCACATATCAATAGCTATCCATGTTAGGTGTTATAAACCAGATTAGGCCATCACCTTAGGCTGTAATCAGTTTTACATCAAGCTTCACCCGACTACATGCCTTGCCCCGATGCTACCTTTACAATGACTAGTCCACATGCCAAACGTCATACCATCACATCATATCTTTTTATAGCAAATATCCATCCACATCATAAAGCCATAATAACATGCATCATAAAACTCATGATAGCACCATATATGATATGCCAAAATTATACATTGCCCACATCATAATATCATAATGAAACATATATCATATATGTACATAATCCAAACATGCTAATAAATCAATGTGTATAAATCTATAATGTATGCTATGAATTGTATATAAGAAATCAACATATTATAAGAGTAGGTGTAAAATTTCTACCTCAATCACTAAGCCAATCCTAAAATCTAACTTAATCAACGGTATGATTTCCTACAATCATCACCATAAATAATTAATTACTTTAATCTATTAAAGTATATAAATAAAATATTACTTTTATACCCCCTTAACCCACTTACAATTATACCTAAGCTTAAGTGAACCTAATTAAGGTTTGATCAATGCTTAACTAAATTATTAACCCTCTAATTTTTAAGTATAACATCCATCTAATGAGCATTACTTGAAGTTACGTTATCTTAATTAGATCAATTGCAGCTTAATTAGTTTACTGGTTCCCTTAATTAGAGTTAATATAATTAATAAGGGTTTATTTAATCCAATTTCAGTGCAATTTGAACTAAACCTATATTAGTTAATCATAATTTACCATTTTGGTTCTCTGATTGAACCTAATTTGGAAGTCTGGATCACTAATTCGGCTCTGCTTTGGGTTCTTGTTCGGCAACTATTTTGATCCAGGCTCTGGATTTGGGTCCCAAATTGACTGAGCCCAAAACATGTTGTGGTTCGGTCCAAGAAATTGAACCCGATTTGGATTGGTTTAAGCTGGTTAAACCCACCTCAATCGAAACAAAGAAGATGGGTCGCCCTCTTCGACAAACTCGGCTCCCATGGCTGCGGAGAACCTGGTGATCCTTGATCACCGATCACGCGCGGCGCCGGCTCTCCCCCCGGCGACTACTACCGAGAAAGAGACAGCAGGCAAGATGGCCGGCCAACCTTAGCAACCGGTTCTTTAAAGAAGAACTCCGGCTTTTTGGTTGAAGCACTGCAAGCGATGTCGGCCTGCAAGGAAGACCAACAATCTCCGACGAATCTCTTCCACCGGTAATAGCTTCGATTGAGGATTCCACTACTTTAGTCTATCTTAATCTATATTAGGACAGAGTATCGCTAGAAGTTTGGGCTTACCGGTAGCCGTCCGGTGGATGACGGTGACGACCAGCGGCAGGGGACTTTGCAAAACCCTCCGGCCCCTCTTGCTTCAATTAGGGCTTCAGATGATCAAGTTGAAAGAAATTATATCAAAACAGAGGAATTGGAATTAGAGCAGAGGATTTTATTTTACCGCCTATGGTTCCACAGTCGTCAGCACCGGAGATGATCAATAACTCGGCAACACCTCTGCTAAGGTTGCTGCAGAAATTCGGACTACCTGATGCTTGCCTCGTTACTACCGGTGCCGAAGAAAACGACCATGATGTTGATCGGGCAGTGGTGAAGTCCCGATGTCAGACTCCACGTGCGGCTGCAGGGCAGATCTTGGCCGGAACTTACGGTGGTTGAACCATAGGAACTGTAGTTGGCCCTTGATCTTGCCTGCTATGGTGAAACTCCACGGCAGCGCTCCGGCACTGCACCAGGCTCCGGCATAGCTTCTCCAATGACAAGGAGAGGGAGGGAGGGAGAGAGAGAGAGGAAGGGGGAGCGAGAGATTCAGTGGTTAAGAGGATGTCACGCCTCAAACCTGTTACTCTGCCGGCATCCAGCTGACTTGGCTGCATAATGCATATGACATGATCCTAGAAATTATGTAAGAATTTTGAATAACAAAATATTGCATTAGTTTTTTTATCCAAAAAATAAGGTTCAAACAAAATTTGGTATCATAAATAAAACTAATCACTACTCTTACCAGAAGTTTTAATTGAATCTTGGAGCTACATGTCATGTTGGAAAGATACAACAATAATAGTATACCTATGGCCTAAAAAGATACAACAATAATGGTGTGAGGTAAGAAATCTCCTTCCCTACACACTAACATGAATAATAATATATAAGCAATCATAAAATTATCAAAAGGCAGATCAAAAAATGCAGCTCCAATATCAATAATTTCCATGCTAACATATGAAATTTAAAAAATTAGATGTAGAGATTTAGTCAATATAGCATGGTAACAACATTCATATTTTACAATATAGCTCGTGATTACGTAATCAAAATAACATTGACATATATGCAAATTTCATAGCTCCCAATAGTAATGTCACATATATTTAATTTTGATAATCTAAATGAATAACATCACTCTACCATAATTTCATAATCCAGATAATAATATCATTCCATAATAAGTTTAGATACATGATTTATATCATGCCAAATTTCATATCCTTAACCCATGATAGTTTAATCTTATTATTGATTATCACATGTTAGATCCAATACCTCGGCATTTGGACTAGTTATGGCCATACTTCTACCAGTGGTCGGCTACATAGTTATTACACTATATCTAACAATCTCAATTCATGTCACGGTATGCAGTGCGTCACTAGGCCATATGCTCGCCACAGTACAAAGTGGCCATACTCTCGCCATAGCACACTCTTACTGGCCTATGGAGTTCATTATATTTTACCTTTCTTTTCAAATACTGCTCAATAGCTGCATAGGGATACTATTGGAAGAGTACCTAGATTTACAAGGAAAATAAAGAGATTTTTATGAATTAATTGTTCAAACCTTGTGTCTTCTTAGAATAATGGTTTTGTAACCAATGTTCTTTTTTTTTTTTTTTTACTTAAGAACACATTTAAATTTGTAATTGAAGCTTTATATTACTAATTATGATATCATGTTTGATACCTTGCATATTTATAAGTAACTCCTTATGAGTATGCAGTAGTTGTCAAGGCTCCTAGCTCGAATCTTAAGTTCTAGGCATGACACCCTTTCTCTTTAACACTATCTTTCTTTCTTTAACTATTATAACCCTCTCTTCAACCTTTTCTATCTAACTCTCTCTCTCTCTCTCTCTCTCTCTCTCTCTTTGTGTTCCCCTCTCTAACTCTTGTTAGGCTGGATTTGACCCATGCTCCCTTACCCATATGTTGGCCCCAATCAAGGGACCTTTCTTACTTCCACCTCAGTCTTTTGTTCAACCTAACTCCTAAGACTAGTACCACCATCTTGAATCCTTGACTAATATCCTTGATCTCCTTTTCATCCTAGAATCTCTTGAGGACTAGCTTAATTTTGTATGGTAGCAATCCAGACCTAGAGTAGTTTAGCAACAAGTCTCTCTCTAACCCACTAATTAAGATAATTTCATTCCCTTCTTTTCAAAAAAAAAAAATAAAGTGCTTTGTTTGTGCCATGAAAAGCTTAGGGTTAGGGTTGAGAAATAATTTTCCTAAAAAATTAGAAAATTGTAAGTTATTTATATGTTATTTAAATTGGTGAGAAAACTAATTTGTAGGTGATATTATGCTAGAAATATTTTTAGATTATTAGGAGCATTAGGTTGGCCTGTGGACCAAATTGATACATTTAATACTATTGGTAGAGGTAGGAATCACTATGCACAACCCCTTACATGATTTGGATATTCTACACATACATGTATAATATGCTACTTGTTAAGATAAATAATTGCTAAGAATCCTTGCACATAATTACTTGCATGATAAGATATTTACACATGAATGTATTATGTGCTATTGATTAAGATAAATAATTTATAAAAAAATTGTGTGCAATTATTTGTGTGATATCGATATTATTATCATGTTCTAATAAGTATGACACAATGTAAATTGTGATTTTATTTTCTTTATGATATTAAATTACAATGGGCATGTCTTGAGTAAATAACCTATAAAGAAAATATTTGAAAGATTTAAAATTGAGGCATTTAGTCTAGTTGTGATATTGTGTTTTGCCTCATCTCTAGCAAGAACATGGTATAATGATTTGCTAGCTACGAATTAGAGTGGATGGCCTTTCCATGGGTGGTAAGTGGTAACAATTACAGGTTAAAGTATGATCATGATCTATCTAAATGCTGAGAAATTATTTTGGTGGATCCAACTTGTACCACTAACAAGATAATTCACATATTTGTATTCACCAACTTTTAAAATTGGGAATATGTGGTACATGTGAAATAGAATTTTTAAAAGGTGATACACAATAATTCTACTAAGTTGATACACACGTGTGCGCACATATATACACAAGGTATGTTTTGCTGCTAAATATAGTAAAATGGAATCCATTCTATTTTTGAATGCCATGTGTCAAACTTTATGGAATGCTATATTTAGTTCTCGGATAGCTAAAATGTAGTTAGTTCTAGGGTAAGGCCCACCTGTGCTAGTTGTGCATTCTATTGACCCCTCTTTAAGCTACCTATTTGTGGCAATTTTAGTTATCATCCCAAAACATTAGCAAGCCATAGTGATGAAAGGGCACATTACTTGTAGAATGGGTTAATTCGAGCCAAAACTCAAAACCTATCATATTTGGCCTACGATAAAAAAGGCAAGTAGGGCATGTAATTTGAACTTCAAATGCATTATCTTTGAGTAAACTATAAAATGGGTTGATTCAGGCATCAATTTGGCCTATTACGAAAAAAAAAGAGGCAAGTACGACATGTAATTTGAACTTACGATGCATTATCTTTAAGGAAACTACAAAAGTTTTGATATTTGGATTATGACAAAATAGGCAGGTAAAGCCTATAATCTGATTGCCAAGTGTATTATCTTTAAAGAAACTTTTAAATGATTAACTCAGGCAGCAATCCAAAATTTTCTATATTTGAACTTTGATAAAAATATAAGTAGGACCAATAGTTAGGACTCTGAATGCATTGTCTTTGAGAAAATTACAAAATAGGTTAATTTGGACAATAGTTCAAAAGTTTCTATATTTAGACTATGACAATCGGGTAAGCAAATTTTGTAGTATAAACATTGGGTGCATCATCTTTGAAAAAAATAGTGAAATTGGTTGATTTGAACACTAGCTCAAAAATTTTTATAAAAATGTTAATTAGGGCCTACGGTTTGAACATTGAGTTTAATCCAACACCTTATTTTGCCTATTTGGTCCATCTAGTTATACATTGGGTCCAATTGAGAACCAGATGCAACATTTCAGTTCCATAATCTAGTCTAATTATCAGCACCCAATCATTGACTAGGTCGAAATCTTCATAATTGGATCTCAAATCCAATATTCAAGCTCGATCAGTATGACTAGTTGATACCAATTGAGTCAATTTCATATCGTAAGCTCGATCAATGGACTTGCTTACCAATAATTGGATCAAATTCAAAGTTCAAACTCAGCCAATAAGACTGATAACCAATAATTGGGTTAAATTCAAAGTTCAAACTCAACCAGTAAGTTTGATTACCAATAATTGGATCAAATACAATATTTTGGCTTAGCCACATGGCTTAATTCTCAATCCTCTTCCATTAATAGGATCCAATTCCCTTGGGCTTAGGATAAACATGGTACTATAGTTCAAATATGCTACTGGATCCTCTTGAACCTGACTTAGTTATAACTATTGCTGGTAAGTCAAATTTGACATGTATGGATTGGAGTCACAATTAGGGCTAAGATCTTGAATACCCAATTAAACTTAAATCATAAAAGAATAATAATGTCACATTGAAACCCAAAATAAATATAAATTAATAAAAATAATCATTCTCACATATGTATGCATCTCGACCTGTATAGCTAACAAGGACCATAATCACTTAATCAAAAGTTTTCTAGCACCTAAGGAAGAAGTAATTAACAATGAGTGCTTCACCTACTGAAAATATGGACTCCACATCATTTGAAAAGAAGTGGAAAGAAGTCTCTATTAAAAAAGCACAAAATATCAAAAAACAAACTCTTGCACCCCATATCATTCCAACCGAGGTGGTCCCACCATTGTAGGGTTGAGAACCAATTGTCTTGTCCAAATTACAAGCACATTAGTCAAAAATAGTTTTTCAGATGTGAACAGAGGTGGAGGTATCAGATTCCGCATTATGTTGGAAAGTTTCATGGACTATTGGGATCACACATGAAAAAAAGAAAGAAATTAAAAAAAAGAAAGTGTGACTATTTTCATTTTGTTTCCTAACAGAGAAACGACTAGATGGATGGTCATCATGGGCAAATTAATAGTGTCGAAGGTGAAATTATAACTGCAAAAACCTCCATGCATTGGATAAATGAAACTAGCACAAACAAGGAAATGCAAATATAATTGAGAAACCAATTAAGTGATAGCTAATTAGATAATAAGAGTTCATCACTTAAAAGAGGTAATCATAGCCAAAATGTATTTTAACTAAAACTGGGCCTTGTAAACTTTTTCACAACAAATTCTACCAAGAGGGGGAAAAATACTCTTCTATAACATGGAAAGTTTCCCTGCAAAAGCAATTGCAATTTATATATTCAATATAGCCAAATATTTTTGGTGTAAAAATATAGAGCTAATTAGAATTGACTAAATACCATACATTCTATCTCTTGTGCTAATCACCTCTTAGGGTGCATTTGGTGACCATTGTGAGATCATCCCAATGATCTTGGATCACTAGTGATTTTAATTCTGAGATGATCTAATCTCCAATGATTAAAGATCACCATGTTTGGTGTGGTATATCATAGTGACCAAGAATCGCCAGTGATCTAATATTACCATGTTTGATATGCTATGAGAATCTAAGATTACTAAACATAAAATACCAAAATTACTCTTATTATATTTATATTTTATTGCTATAACATACATAATATAATATCATATAATATAATATATTAAATTATATCATATATTATAATTAATGTTAATATTATATTATATTATTATATATATATAATAGTTTAGTACAACATATTATACTATATTATAATAAGTATCATACTATATTATAATAGATAAATTATAATATAATATTATATAATAATATAATATAATATAATACATTTTATTATATTATAGTATAATATAACAATACAATAATGTTATATATTAATTTTATATATCATGTTATATATAAATTATTGCTATTATAATATATTTATTATAAATAAAAGATATTTTGGTTAATAGATTTTAGTCCAAGATCATCACAATGTGGTGATTTTGAATCACCATCCTTGGAGACGATGATAGGATTACTCCCTTAGTAGGTAATTCATGAGAATCCATGAGGTGCGGGTGATACAACGTAGGATCATTGTAATGCAACCAAACAGAGTGATCTCATCATCATCTCATGGATCAGTGGATGGATCAGCCCAGACCATACGCTCCCTTAGTGCGGTGAGTGGAATCATATCGGTTCTAAAGACCACAAAAAGATATTTTCAAAAAAATTTTGAAGGACGAAGATCTGATTAATGTGAGAAGTAAGAGCCCAAAAAATTATGGTAAGTTATAACTAAGCAATGTTGTAGATATATTCTTTTTAATACCCCATCATTACATTTTAACTTTTCATGAAAACATCCACGCAGACCACACCCCGGCGTCGGAGTCCACGAGGGACTGAAATCTAGAAGGATTCCCAGCTTTAAATGTTTTCTCATTCTTTCTTCTTATATGTCATAAACCTGCCTCTTTTTATTTCTTCAGGGAAGTCTAAGGTTCCTGTTCTCTTTGGCATTTGATTAAATAATTCAGCCCCCTCCCCTCCAACTTGAAATTCGGTAAGCCTTTAAGGAGGAAGGCTTCAATTTGCTATAGCGGACCCTGCTGATAATATGGTAGGAAGTAGTTTTCCATTTGCAGGGGTTCAAGGAAAGCCCTGTTCCTTGTATTTAAAGCTTTCATAAGGATAAGTTTCTCTAACGACACAAATCCATAAGATAAGAACTATAAAAAATAACTGCATTAAACTCTAAATTTAAGATAGTGGACTCTGCCCTTTTTCTATTGGTCACCATGGAATAGTACCGCTCATCACACACGTGTCACATTTTCATTCTTCCGCTAAAGGCTAACCAACGGAACCCTCGCAGCAAGTTCCTCATGGCTACCCTTTACCAAAACAGTAAAAAATAATAATAATAAATAAAAAAATAAAAAAATAAAAAAATAAAAATAAATAAAGAAATGACAGGCAATCTGTTGAGAGGCACTCAGTATGATAAAGAAGGAGAAGCCCTTCATACTCCTACATAAACCACTATTATTAGACTTCTCAGGTCCACCCATCCCTCATTCCTGGTCCTTGACATCTCCCTCATTCCGATCCCATATATTTGCGATGAAGCGTGGAAGTGGTAGTGCAACAACGAAGAGGTCTGGCGGTGCCCCAGTGCCAGATATTCGTGTGGAACCTAGGCTCAGCGTGGACATAGCAAGTCAGCGATACATATGCTCCTTCTGTAGTAAATCCTTCCAAACCCTTCAATCGCTCGGTGGTCACCAGACCAGCCATCGTCAAGAGATCAAGGGGATGAGGCAGCAACATGAGGCCTTCATGGAGGCCCAGCGTCTCAAACCCAAGCCACTCAGAACCTCAAGCGGATCTCATGGAATACGTTTGGTGCCACTCACTCCAAACTATGCGTACTGGGAGGCACACCGAAGGGCCAATCTATCTCCTAAGGTGATAAACTTTGTCGAAATACAAAGACCTGAAGTTGCACGGCAACTCCCACAGGCTCCTGCGGATAGAATGGTTCACTCCTCTGAGAAAACCATTACTGATCCTATGCTGACGCTACTGAGAGATGTGGTGCAAGGGGAAGAGGTTAACTCTGTGAACCTGGATGTCACCTTGAAGCTGTGATGCATCTCAATCGGCTCCATTTTGATAATAAGATCATAGAAAATCTATGTTGTTGTCATCAATCGTTGCTTGTGCGAATATAATGTCATAGCTTTGCTATTGAAACTATGCGAAAACCAGTTGTTTGCGTCTCTTTATCTTGAATCCATCTATATTTGGATCCTCTATTATGTTTAGTTTTATGTTTTCATGTAATATAATGATATTTCCCTTCTTTAATTATCATTTGGATCCTCTATTAGTTTGATTATGTGTTCAAATAATACATGGATTTGAATGATGGCTTCCAAAATTTAAAATCAAGTTGGCTCTCAACTTTTTGACCTTTCACACGAAGCAATCATAAGTCAGGTCAAGATTTGTCAGGCTCGATTTGCGCCCAACTAGCATGCCATTTATTTTGTGAATACCACTACAGATCCACAATCTTAATTCTGCACTAGGAGAAGAAAAGGAAGAAAGAAAGGGGGCCAAAAATGGTATGAGCCTACAGTCTTATTCTGACATAAGCTTTTGAGATTTTGGATTATTATATGTGAATATAAAGAACTAGCCTATATTGCTATATTATTTTATAAATCCTAATGTGATTTTTTTTTTTTTTTTTTTTTTTGTTATTTTGAACTGAACATGTGAACAAGCTTGATCCTAGACAAGTATGACATTTTTTTATTTATTTTATTTTTTTACATAGTTGCCATGTTGCTTTGAGATCTTTGGGAAATCACAAGCAGTTTTTGGAATAAGAAAGGCTAATAAGGCACCTTGCTCAGAGAAAAGAATGAAAAGAATATCTGAAGTATAAAAAGGCAGGTGGAAGGACCAATGAGGTGTGTATTTAATTTAACATTGGTAAGATTTTGAGTGCTTATACAAGACCTTAAAAAATTAAATATCACTTTCAAGTTAGCTTTTTTTAAATTAGATGCTAGGTCATTATATGTAATACTAAGGCTCACGGCCCAGGTTTTTCAAGAGGCTGCACTCCTCTTCTCCTGGCACACCTCTCTCTCACCCTCTCTTGTACTCTTTCTCCTTCTCATGCATTTGATGCCCATAGATACTCCTCCCTCGCTCTCTCTTCTCTCACTTATTCTCTCTTCTCTCACTCACTCCCTTCTATAAAGAGCTATTAGGGGTACAGTCATAGTGACATTTGTTATTTTGTGCAAGTATATTTGCTTTTTTTTTCGTATGGCATTTGGGTTCAAATGATTATGATTGTTCAATGTATTATAAAATAAGTAGCCTTTTGATATAAATGCTGCTGTGATGTTCATTTTAGTGTATAGTATAAAGTATCTTTAATTAGATAAATAATTTTATATATTAATTATGGCATTTACTTAAAATGCTAATAAATATGCTATAATTACTGTGATTTAATTAGATGACTCTAAATAATTCATATACGGAACATGCTTTGGCATTATTATTAATTGAAAATAATCTCAACCATGGGCTGTATTTAGTGCTCTATTTATTTTCCAAATATCACAGACAATCCACTGATTAATTTGGCCAAAAACATGCCCCCGTACGATCTCTCAACTATGCGTAATTTTCTATGAATGATGTATCTCATTAATACCCTAATTTCTCAAAACTCTCACTCTCTCAGTCAAGAAAGACCTTTCCTAAAAGCATAGCAATCATCATAATCGACCGTGTTATGTTTGGCAATATATCAATACCTTTCCTAAGAGACTCTCCCTCATCAAATGCTTTGATCAAGGTAATCAAGCTTTCCAAAGCTAGGGGTAAGGGTAAAGAAGAATCTTCAATCGATGCTCAAATTCTCTTCGCCAATGGTGCTGCAAATGCATGTAAGTATGTTCAAAAAAAGTCTTTCCCGCTCATTATTAAGTAATCCTTGATTGACTCTTAGCTAATAAGAAGTGTTTGAACTGGTTGCTCTAATCTTTTTCTTATCACCCAACCCGCCTTTTCTCTTTGCCTAAAAACACAACAGCAACACACAGCTAAGGGATCTTCTATGCCTCTTGATGCCATCTTCTCCGTTCTAGCTGGTATGTTCCTCTCCCTTCAATTGTCTTTCTTCGATCTACTGGACCTTTGCATCGTCAAGGCCAGTTGGTTATATAATATCCGATCTACCACAAGACTTGTATTAATGTTATTGTTATCTATTTCATATTTGTAACCAATCAAAAGAACTACACATGCAAATTCTAGCATCCAATATCTATTCATACTCAACCAGATGAAAAATGACATTGTATGGATGCACATGTTGAAGATTGACAGCTCATAGTTACCATTAACACTAGAGTTAGACTTGGTCAATATTAGTTTGATGTAATCCCTAGCTTCTCTAGTATTTGATTCAGTCAAAGAACATCTGATATAGTGCCAAATATTTCTAAGTTTAGTTGAGTTTTCTTAGCTGATTCAATTTGTTGTACGCCTATATATCCACTTGAGTTCCATGGAAAATAAGCAGAAAAGTAATGAGTTCACTGCTGAAAAAAATTTCTAGCTTTTTCCTCTTTGCTCCATTTCCCATAGCGGACACTTAGCTTGTAACTCTCTTCATATAGCTTCTGTCTTCGTATTTCAATAGTGCATGCACATAAGCATAGGTGCACAAGCAGAGCCAAATAATCTCACCTCACTTGATGATCATTGAGGACCATAGAACTTGATTTTTGGTCAAAGAATGATGTGAAGATCCAGACCTCAATTTGTTTTGCTTTGCATTACACGTAGTTGAGTATGTGTCACTAAAGGATACTTTTTGATCCTTTTTCACTATATGATCAATCTTCATGTTAAAATTGATAGATGATGCATATCCATTGCCCATGGTTTCTAAGGATTAGATTAAATTGGATTACTTGCTAGGAACGAAATAGATTTCAAACTAAATTGTCCAATATATGTATGCTTGGATCTACCCACAGACCTAGCATCTTGGAGATAACATGGGATCTACCCAAGAACCTACTGATTTAGATAAATATTTAATATGTTCCCTGACAAAAGAGGTTATTTTTGGAGGAGAAACTAAGGATTTTTGGGATCTTTGTGCTCCCTGGTTAAAACCCTTAAGGGGGCCCAATGGTTTGAACTTGAGTAGGCTAGAAAAAAAATATAACTTTGGTTAAAAAGATACCAACAAAATATATAACTCATGCTCCTTTAGATTCTTTAAATTCAATGGGTGACATAGCTACTAAGATCAATGCAGTCAATTATTTCTCTCCTAAAGCTGGTTAGTGACCTCTCATTTTGTTTTAGGATTCTTCCTATTTGTGGGGAATTTGTGGCATGTGAGAAGAGCTCGAGCAACTGTAGCAAGGTTTAAAAAAGGAATCGATCGTGATATGAATCCTATTCTTTTCATGACCCCCCTAGCTAAGATTTTCTTATTTGTATCTATTCTTTTTTTTTTTTTTTTTTTTGGACTTGACTAGGTGCGATAGCCAAGCCATCCTTTCTATCAAATAAAAGGGTTAGGTTAAACGAATAAAGAAACAAATTTATTCAACAAATAAAATGGGAGAGGGATTCGAACCCTTAATAGTTCATTATTTAGAACTATACGGGTTTTCAAATCTAAAACTATCAATCACTTGATCGTCTCTCCCAAAGGTAATCTTTATTTTATTCATATGAATAAAATATAATTATATGAGATGATACACTAACTATCCATAGAAACATTCTAGATGCAAATCTATATTTTGATGTATTTATCTATGTACTATATAAATAGCATTCATGCATGATCCAATATGTTTGTTTGTGAAGAAAATAATAAACTCTCACTTTTCTCGACTCGATATTAGAATGGAGTGGTAACTTTTACCAAATCAATTGATTCATATCAAATCCCATGTTGCATTTTATTACAATTTTGACTAAGTGAGGGATCAAATGGTATAGTTCATTTGTTGGTAGCTTGGAGGATTACAAGCATGCCTATTGCTTTCCAATTAGTTGTTCTTGTATCAATTGCAACTTCATAGTTTTACTGATTAGTGTACCCATTGTATTGGCTTCTTTTAATGGTTGGTTAAGTAACAAAAATATTATGTTTTTTGGTATATCATTATGGATTGGATTAGTCTTTTTGGAAGCTGTCCTTAATTATCTCATCTCTTGAATTTATTGGGTATTTCCTCGATCCAAAGATGAAATGCTACTCTTTCTACCTTCAAATGAATTCAAATTGTGAGACATTAAGAAAAAAAATTATATGGTTATTACTTGGATATAATAATAAGATTAAGACTATCTTAATTGAAATCTTATTGTACTTTACTATAGTGGTAGTATCTAATTATTCAGCCTAGCACAAATATGATCTAGATGCATATATGATATATCATATATATCATATATGTGTGGATATATATGTGCAAATTAGAAATAAAGAAAATGTAGACATGGTCAAATGGTAAAATTTTTCTTTGTCAAGGAGAAGATGCGTGCTCGATCCCCACTATATACCCATGTTGAAATAATGTGCTATGATAAAAAAGTTGGTATGGTTGAATACTCTACTAACTACTTTAGTAGTTAATATATACCCATGTTGAAATAATGTGCTATGATAAAAAATTTGGTATGGTTGAATACTCTACTAACTACTATAGTAGTTAATATCATAGTTCTATCTTTCCCTTCTTTGTCAATCCTCCCAAAAAAAAAAAGAAATGGTTGTTAATTACTAGGTCATAGAATTGCACATAAAAATATAATTTTTTGACAAAGAAAATGTTACGAAGACAAGATTTAAACTCATGACCTCAAGGTTATGAGCCTTGCAAGCTACAAACTACTCTACTTTGTATTAAAGAACAAGGAACCAATGGACAAAGAAGAATGGGATCCACCAAGTTGATCTTAGATAGAGGGCCCATCTATGATTGTAGATCATAGAGGTCTATATAAACATAAAGCGATATTTTTTTTCTTGCCAACTTAATGTTGTTGTGCCTGGTAACAAATTTGCATGAACTATTTCTTGAAGTATATTTTTGGATAGCCCAAAGTCTTGATAATTAGCTCTAAATCTTGTTGTGCCTGGTAACCATTTCCTCTCTCTCTCTATTTATGGTCAGAGTCAAACACACCATAAAGTCATCAGCATAAAGGTCCTCTTTTCATCTCGCCCTTCCTTCCTCTCTTTTTTTCTCTCTTATTCACTCCACTATTCCACCACCCCATGCTCCTTATAGCTATGCCACAAGCTAATGCCTAAAGGGGCTTGACCACACCTCTACTTCCTCTCTTCCTTCTCTCTTTCCTCCTTTCCTTGTTCTCCCTCATACCTTATAGATTGCAACCCTATCCTTCTCATTTATCTCTCTCCCCATGTAGACTGAGACTACCTTTACATTTTTCTCTCTCTTCTCCTATGGACCAAAACTCCTCTTTTCTCTCTTTATATGGATGACCCAACTACATGTCATCTTTACTTTCTCTCTAGCTCTATCATTAATCATTGGTAAAAGGATCACCATCCAAGTCCCATAACGTACACCTTGATCCTCTCTTTTATCCTAATTTACTTCTCAAATAAGGATTAGTTTAATCGTGTAGTTGGAAGACAACGTCGTCAAAGAGAAGGCTATAATAGAGAATTTTCCTGACAATTAATTGATATAAGGACTTCATCCTTTTCAATTTTCAAATTTAAGTGGTGGAGAAACTAGGGCTAGTATGAGGTTTGAAGAATCAAATTTTTGAAATTGAAACAATAAAAAATTAGTAACTAAAATTAGTGAGGAGGTGGCTCCCAAATCTTATGAGAGCATTAATTTCCATAATCATGCCAAATATTGATTTTAGCTAGATAAGTTAGGAGTATTTTAGATTAAGTGGGCATGTCTAAATTGATCTTCCTACTAGTAAAGGTATGAATCCTTATGCACACACCTGTATCGATGTGGATACTTTTATATGTATCATGTGCCAATCTCTTTTGCTAATGCATGCTTTATGGTATTAATTACTAACAGCCTACTTGAAATGTGATATTGAATTATATTTAAATTCGGTAGTGATATCATGTGCAATTAACTAAATTAATGATAATGATAATAATAATCAGGGCATTGGACTAGCTAGCTATAAGATAAAATGTGACATATATAATCGTTATTATGAAGATTGTCATCCATGGGTAGAAGCACGGCATGTTTTAGCCCATCAAGGGTTGAGATGTGGTCTTGACCAATCTTGGTGTTTAGACTAGTTAGTCAAGCAATGAAACATAAGGATTGTTATAGTTACTGGCTAATACAGCATGTTGATTTATCATGAGCTCAAATCATGGTTGTATCATGTCCAATGCTAGCAGATTAACCCCATCAAATCTAATCCGTGCTAATGATAATGGTGATAAATAATTTAATTAAAATTATTATTGAATGGAATTGCTATTTCAAGGATATGCAAGATGTATAATGGAAATATTATTCAATATCATGATATATGTGTATTCAACAACTATTTGATAGCTTATCGAGCATAAATTTGAATTGTTAAATGAATATTTGACTATCGATATGTCATGCATGAATTCTTAATAACTATTTTTAATATTATTTTATTAGTTATATACTTGCTAAAAGTTATTATCTTATTATTATTCATGCTAATGTGAATGTGTGGAAAATCTTATAAAGAATCTCACTTATTTTGTTTAAAGAATATCTTAGGGAAAAAAGGAATATCTCTTATAAAAATTTCATCAAATACCTTTTGAGCAAACATCAAGTTGGAAGACTTAACATACATAGAGATGAAAGTATTTTGAGAAAAGAGTTCGATATCGAAGCTATTAGAAGAGAAGGCTTATGTGTGGATTTAGGCACCCATAAGAAACGAGTGATAGGCGATGTAAGCTTAAGCAAGGTAGAAAAGGTGAAAGAGAAGGATGAAAGGGATGGGTGGCAATAGAGGAGGTCAAGTGGAGGGCAATAGAATGAAGTCGAAGGTAGAGGAGACAATTGTGAGCCTCCTAAAGGTGATGGGGATGGCAAAGGCATCAAGGACAATAGAGATAACGAACTAAGCAAGGGAAAAGAGAAGGGGAGGAAAAGGTGGTGGAGGAAAAAATCTTTTTTATTTTAGTTAGGATACCTACTTGAGTGATTGCAACTAGTCTCGTAGCAATTTTAACAAGAAGTTGGAACTATCGTACAATAACTTTGAGATACAAGTCAATGAGTGTGCAATTTGAATTGCTAGAAATTTGAATTGCCACGTCCAAACAAGCAAGCCTGACTGTACTTATAACTTAAGTTGAATGGAGCTCTACTTTAAAAACTCCAAATAGTCCTTTATTGTATTTCTATTTTCTTGAGCAACAAAATACCTAGCTTCATGGGTTGACCTAGGACTTTTTAAAAAAGAATACTAGTTAGATTCTGTATCTAATACTAGATGTATTCAAACACTTTATTATCAATTATTTATGGAAATGTTTTACTCATTTTAAAAATCTTATCCCTTGTAATTGAGTGTATAGGTTCCAATCATGAGGCCTTCTGTGATCTCTAAAGATCTACCCTGTGGAGTATGTAGCCATGTCACAAACCCAAACCAAGTGGTATATTTGGGACGTAACACTATCTCTCACACATACATTTGCTCTCTCATTTCATATCTTATTCTTTCTCACACGTCTTTCTCTCATAAACAAAATCTTACAATCTCGTTGTCTCTATTACATGCTCTCTTTCTCTACTTTCTTGGATTCTTTTTTCATGGAAAGTCTAAGATAAAGAAGCATTGTATTCTCTAAGTTATTCATTCATTTCCACTCCTTTTTTCTTTTTGAAAAAAAAAAAAAGAAGCATAGCCAAGAGAGAATGGGAGCATCACAGACCCCTACCTTTTCATAGATAGAGGAAGTCATGATAAAATACATACCTTGCCAAGGTAAAAGTTACTTGCAAGTATGCAAAATAAATTGGGCCCACCTAAAGTCTAATGCAAATGAAATACCAAAGAAGATAACTATTAGTTTCATACCAACTTCTTAAGAATCTTTGATTAAATACTCTCATTGTCTCTAGAGAAAAGTTAGGAATTGCTAATATTAGAATTAATTGATTCAATGAGGTAAATTGGAGGCCTACTTATAGAGTAATATTAGTCCAAAGTAAATCAGACTTTAAGACAAACTAATATTAGAATACTAATTATAAATTTATTCAAAGATAACTAAAATAAGAGTCCTAAAGAGACACGTATTAAAATTTCTATTTTGATCAAAATTCTTTTTATTTTTTTCTAGGCTGCATCCACTAAATTTGATGTAGGTAGAATTACCGAAAAAGAAAATTATTAGTCTTAAACCAAGTTCTTGAGGGTTTAAATTAAACACTTTTGATCTCTCTGCAGAAGATTGTTATCTCACACTATAGCAAGTTAAAAATTATTGCAAGAGGAGCTAGCCTTCTCTCTTGGCCATGTAAATTTAATGATCTTATAATAGATAACCTAATTTGTGGGTAAGGCAATTCCAAGAGGAGCTATCGTTCTCTCTTGGCCATGTAAATTCTATAAAAAAGTTATTTTGGTCACCTCAAGGAATCTCATTTCAGAAAGAACCGGTACCTCTTGGCTTATATATATATGCCATATAACCCGCATTCCTGATTTCTTAAATCAAGTGCTGAATTTGTTTTTTTCTAATAAAAAAAAGGCTTCCTCTGTTTTGCTGGAGTATTTGTTAGAGCTTACAGTAAGTGATTTATCATCTTTTTTCTGATAGAGTGAAATGTTTTGTAGTACAAATATCTTTCTTTGCAGCTGAAATCTGTGTCACAAGAAAGAAATGCATGAAAGGAAGTTTTGGCTAATTTAGTGAACTTTTCCGCTCAAAACAGAGAAGGTGTATGTCAAGGTAATGCTCCAGTGTTGAGAAGGGAGGAAACTTGCAAACCATTGCTTATAATAGGAACGAGGAGGACAAGGAGAAAAGGCAGGTTTTCACTGCTCCCATTTATAACATAACTCAATTTTTTTAGGTTTTTTTTGATTATTTTATGGATGACACTAAAGGAAAACTCGAACAACAAATATAATTATTCACACATGCCATGATGTGTCTTGTAATTATTTATTTATAGACAAGAGGAAAGCTCACATTTTTTCTTCACCATCAGAAATTCCTCTGCTTGCAGCTCATTGGGGAAACATTCATCTGATCTCTCGTACTGGAAAAAAAATTGTGATTTCTTGTTTCTCCAATAGATTCTAGCTTTTACACCAGAACCCATTTTAGGATTGTTATTTCTATTTCTTTATATGATCCAAGAAAGGAGATCTTTAATCTTCTTTAAAATGCTTAATTTTGGCTACAAGTCCTACAGGTTTTATTAAATATATTACATCGATGAAACTTTCATTTCTGAGCAAGTTCTTTGCATTTGAAATCCATAAAATTACTTTGACCTGCACTTAGGAAGTTTGACAAAGTTCTCTTCATACAGAGAACGATGTTATACTACTAAAACAACTAGCTGGACATATTTGGAGGCCTTCTTCATGGATTGGAGGATAGCCTAGTTGAGGTTCAGCACTTATGGAAGTGATGAATTCATTAAGTTTGTTCATTTTTTCTTCATATTCAGGGACTTCTTCTAGTTTGGTTATATATTGCTTTCAGTTATAACAACAGAAAGGGCAAGAGCCTAATGACACAAGAAGTCAGCATCACCTGAGAAACCCTTTTAACGAGGAAAGCTCCTCTTAAGATTAGTAAGGTTGTGATGTTGACAACCTTTTTCTATTTCTCATGCTTTGCTTGTTCTTATTTGGTCATTCTGCCTGTCTATATTATTCATAAGCACAAAAAAAGTCTATCTACGTAACCTATTTGCTTAGATGCACAGCTCATGCTGATTGATAAGTAATCACAAATCAGAATGCACAAAACCAATTAATTATGTTTGTTCTTGTGTAATTTGATGTCTGTCTTTTCTTGGTCATAATGACAAGTTCTTTCCAATCAAGTTAGAAGGTAGACCAGTCAAATGGTTGCCCTGAGAGAGACCGTCCTTGCAGGGCATTGCATCTTTAGCTTATTGAATGTGATAATGATACTTCTTTGATTTTGTAGTTCCCCCATCCTGTCTTGACATTGTCACATTAAGAACATCAATGCACAAAGAGGTGTCTCAAACTTTTTCTCATAATATAATTATAATTCAACCTGCCTTTCTCTTTCTGTGGTCTGTTGATTCTCAAAAACAAAGAGCCCATTTCTGGGTCCAATAAGTTAGTGGTTTATTTCTTTTCCCCAATTTTTCAGAATTGTTTAGAGTCTTCTTCCTCAGAAAATTCACTTAACGTTTGTATCAGTTCAGTTTTGCATTTTTCTCTAACTGGGTTTCCCTTTTGTTTTATCTTCATTCTTGTTTTAGACAATGGCTGCTTCAGAGTTCAGGAGCATTCCTTCAAAGGTGAGCACAAGCAAAATTATACCCCACTTGTTTCAGAGCAAAATAGTTAAATAATGGAGTCATTGATGCACCAAAATTATAAGATTTTCATACATTCAATCCTGCATTAATTAGGATGTAAGTGGGTTAGACCAAATCTGGACCTAATCTGCTTCATATCTGAGCTGGTTAGTTCTTTTAATTTTCCAGGCATCCAACCTAAACCAGGCCTTCTTATAATGGTGTAGGTTAGTCATGAGTATGGCTTGGATGAAATGGACTGCTTTGCTTTGATCAATGGCAAGTCTCTTGTCAAGTTAGGATCAATTGACATTGGTTCAGAAAAGCTTGATTCAATCCATTTTCATCCTGAGTGCTGACTATTCTGAGTTGGTTTGTGATTTTCTTCAAATAGGTACCAGGTGGCATCCTTGAACTTTTTACTTACATGTTGTCATTTTCGTCACCTTCCCTTCTGTGATTCAGGTGGAAGAAGCTGCCAACAACTCCGAAAACAATGAAGATAAGTCGATCTCTCCCATAACTGAAGATGGCTCTATGGATCGAAGGGGGAACCCTGCAGTCAAAGCAAGAACAGGAAGGTGGAAATCAGCAGTTCTTTTGCTAGGTAACTAGAATATCAACCATTAACACGTCTTTTCCTATATTATAAGAAACAAAATTTATTAAATTAACCCTAATTCTCCCTTCTTTTTTTCCCATCACTCGTATGTGCACACATGCACATACACAAGACTTGACTCCAAAACATGCGGCTCAAAATGCAACTCTAGATGAGGTGCTACTTCTAGTCAGCAGATAAATGGTCATACTCATCACATCATAATGAAGTGTCGCATCCCAATGTTTATCTTGGAATTCAGCTATAATAATTTTGGGAAGATGATGGTTTCAGTGGCACAGGGAGCACTGCTTGAGATTGAATGGAAAATTTGGGTGGCTTAATGTTGTTCTAAGCTCTGTCAATGTCATGACTGCTCCCCATATCATTATTTACTTACTTTGTAGTGGAAACAAAAGACTGGCCTTGTGATAATAGTTGTCCAGGAAATATCATCTATTCCTAGCTTTCAGCTTTTGAAGGCATGATCCTACCCAACTGTATTAGTTTTGCCTATAGGACTACATTTTGAGTTGGCCATGTATTTCCCTTTTTTTTTTTTTTTGGCATTGAAAATTTAATCTTGATTGACTTTGATCTCCCTTTCTTAATTATCCATGTGACTTATGACTTAAATTTTGTGATTCAGTGAATTATGGCCTTGCAACACTAGCATTCTTTGGAGTTGGTGTGAATCTAGTTCTGTTCTTAACAAGGGTATTGCAGCAAGAGAATGCTGAAGCAGCAAATAATGTCAGCAAATGGACAGGCACTGTTTATATATTTTCGCTCATAGGGGCATTCCTAAGCGATTCTTATTGGGGCCGGTACTTAACCTGTGCAATCTTTCAGTTGATCTATGTGCTGGTATGATACACAAACTTAAATCCATAAGAATGACAAATGATAATAGCTTCATGTGTTTAGAAAAATATTTAGTTCCTTTATGTAACTCCCTTTTAAGAATTATTAAATAGGAATTCGAAGCTTAACATTTTCCTGAAATCAGACTTTATAGTAATTCTATTGTGTTGTAAACAGGGTTTAATGCTTCTATCATTAGCATCATGGTTCTTGTTGGTGAAACCATCCGGATGTGGAGATGGAGAACTAGAATGCAAGCCCCCAACAACAATTGCAACTGCCATTTTTTATTTATCGATCTACTTGATTGCCTTTGGAAATGGTGGGTACCAGCCCACTATTGCTACTTTTGGATCAGACCAATTCGATGAAATGGATCCTTACGAAAGGCATTCCAAAATAGCTTTCTTTAGCTACTTTTATCTGGCTCTTAATGTTGGCTCTCTCTTCTCCAACACTGCCTTGGTGTACTTTGAGGATTCGGGTGAGTGGGTTCTGGGCTTCAGCTGGTTCGGCTGCGCTAGCCCTTCTGCTCTTTCTGCTAGGCACTCCAAATTACAGGCACTTCAAGCCAACCGGCAATCCATTGACACGGATAGCTCAGGTCTTTGTTGCTGCTTTAAGAAAATGGAACATCGAGGTCCCTAGCAATGAGGTAATGCTCCATGAAGTGGAGGGAAAGGGGTCTACAATTGCTGGGACTAGGAAGATCCTCCATAGCAATGGGTTTAGGTAAGCTTTAAAAGGGAAATGTTGTCTATCTTATGACCATGTCTGATATATTGCTTTAAGCATTGTTTTGTATCTTGCGTTTTTGACTGTTTACTCACACTTCCAAGTTGAATGATGCACAAACATGTCCCACAAAGTGTTTTAGTTGTGCGTTGGATGCTTGTGATCGAAAGATCTAAAATGGTGTCTTCTTGTATTGTTAATTTTCAGGTTTTTGGACAAGGCTGCAACCCGAACTGCTGATGGCTGTTGTGATAATCCATGGAAGCTGTGCACGGTGACTCAGGTGGAAGAGGTGAAGTGTGTGCTAAAAATGCTCCCCATATGGCTTTGCACCATCATTTACTCTGTGGTCTTCACCCAAATGGCCTCTCTATTTGTCGAGCAAGGAGCTGTTATGAACACCAACATCGGAAGTTTCCACATCCCACCTGCAAGCATGTCCGTCTTTGATATCCTGACCGTTTGTTTCGTCATCTTTATATATCGTCGGGTCCTCATACTGGTTACGTCAAGACTCCTCAAGAACCCCAAGGGGCTCACTGAGCTCCAACGCATGGGGGTCGGACTGGTGATTGGGATGCTGGCCATGGTGGCCGCAGGAGTGGTGGAAGTCGAGAGGCTTAAAAGAGTCGTATCGCCCGATGAGCCGAGTTCTCTCAGCGTCTTCTGCCAGATCCCTCAGTATGCATTGATTGGAGCATCGGAGGCCTTCATGTACGTTGGGCAGCTGGAATTTTTCAACGGGCAGGCCCCGGATGGGATCAAGAGCTTCGGGAGCTCCCTCTGCATGGCTTCCATTTCTCTTGGAAATTATGTCAGCATCATGATCGTTGACATTGTTACAGCCGTGACTTCCAGTGACAAGCATCCTGGTTGGATCCCAGGAAACCTCAATCACGGACATCTGGACAGGTTCTACTTCCTGCTTGCCATACTGACAGTGGTGGATTTCATTGTGTACTTGGTGTGCGCCAAGTGGTACAAGTGCATCAAGCTTGAGAGCAATGACGATGAAGAGGAGATGTTTGCTAAGATCTAGTGAAAATATGGATAAAGAACACTGTAGGGTCTATCTGCATGTTGGACTGGTTTTCCTGTTGGACTGGTTTTCCTTTAGTGAATGCTTAAATCAGTTGGTGCATTAGGTCTTTGAGTTTCTTAAAGAACAATGGGCTCGTTGATGCTCATTCTGTCTGCTTTCTATGCTCGCTGTTGTATGAGAACTTTTAAGTAGCTTGAATAAATTGGATGACCTTCATGCAAGCGCTCTCCATGCTTGTTGCGTATAAAATTATTGCTTCTTGATAGATCAATCATTTGTATCAATGAGGACTATGACTTAGTGCAAGGCTTCCAGAGTGCAATTGAATTTTGGGAAGCCAATAATGCAAATGATAAATGGAATAAATTTGTATGATTTTGAGCTAAATATTGGGCAAAAAGTTTTATTTAATAAATTAGCATGAATACACTTGGCCGAGACCAATTGGGGTGTTGGTTAGAATGTCATATTCGAAGGCATGGAATGTCTGGGGACCGGTTAGAACTCATCATACCAAATTGGTATTTGGTATTGATGGGTTCGTTCAGAGGGATCAGCAGCAGCTATTTATTATCAACCATTTGAGATAGTTACTTTCTAATAATGAAAGCCAAGAGTTGTTCTAAACAAACAAGACTTCAAACTTTATTAAAACAATTTTATACAACATGACCTAGTCTTGCCATGCAACATTTTAGGATTAAAAGTCCTCTTTCCTATGTCTTTATATATTCATATATTGCAAATTAATGTTCTTTTCTTATCATGATAGCTTGAAATGTGCAGCTCATACGTCTCACGATCACTTTGTAAGATGGTGGGATTGTATGCTTTCTAGCAATAGTTATTCGATAATTATTTCCTATGATATATTCTAAATATTTGAAGACTAGAAAGATAAAAATATTTGCTCTCTCTCTCTCTCTCTCTCTCTCTCTCTATATATATATATATATATATATATATATATATATATATATATATGTATGTATGTATGTATGTATGTATGTATGCATTGGGAGGTGTTGTACTCAACTTACAATCTGAAGTGTTTGCCAACTAAGAGCTAGTTTACTTATGTAAACTCTCGGGACTAGTTGAAACTTGAAAGTTTTCTTTTTTGAGAAAATATTTGGTCTTGTATTAAATACTTTATTAATAAAGTTGAAAGGTTTTTCTCCAATTTATAGTAAAAAAAGACAAAATAATGATTAGTCATGATAGAAAATTGGTAAGGCTAGTTGAAATCTGTCAAAGAATTTTGGTTTAGTGAAAATATTCTTTACATAACATGTAAGATTTTGAGACTAGTTGAAAATTGATAAAATAATCTGAAGTTCTAGTCTCAATGTATGGCATGCCAAAATTACTCTTTTTTGTAAAATTTTTTTTATGAAATCTTAATTGGATTTTGCAAGCAATTCTTCATGACCAGTTTGAACCCATAAGAATTTGCAATTGACTCTCTTCCAACTTTTTTTTTTTCTTTGATTAATACACTATTGATTCTCCATATGATGAATAGAAGATTGATTGTATGGCACATGTCATAGTTCAAAGCATTTCTTGCTACCAACAAAATTCTAATGGTGGTTTTTCTGTTTCTTCCATCTCCCTCTCCTTTATGATAAAGTAGGGTGTAGTCTCTCTTTAGATTATGAGCTCCTTACATTATCTTTTCTCAATAGGCATGAACAACAAAATAGAGCTTGGAGGATAACAAGTAATAGAACTATTCAGAGCAGCATGGAGGCTAGGTGATAACGCAAAAAAAATAAAAATGCACTTTGTTGCATGGATCGGATGAAGGAACTAAGCTCTTACTTCATTCATCAGATGCTGACAAAACTAATTGATCTGTAGGATATAAATTCATCCTCTTGATAGATAGGGCTCTAATGCATATGGTCAACTATATGTTGAGGTAAGTTGCATGAGCTACTAAGATCCTCAATGTTCCTGCAAACATGACTGGGGTGGGTCAAGATGACAAATAATTGATTTCCAACTTTTCTTTATGAGCTATATTTGTTTTTGGATGTGCTTATTAAAGCAAATGTCTATATAAATAGGGTTACAAATAGGTTGTGTCAAATTGAAACATGCTTGACACTAAGCTCACTTGATTTCATATTTTGGTTGTGATTTTGGATCTAAACCCAATACCTTAACTAATCAGGTTAGATCAAACTTTTGAAAAAGATTTTAGATCTAATGGTTCATAAAGGTTAAGTCAAGTCAAATTTGATTTGAATTTAATCCAAAATACTTGGGTTCAGCTTGAGATTAGAGAGAAGTCTAATTTGCAATTTGAGTCAGGCATTTAACTGCTCATTTATATATAAATATAATAACTGATAATTAAATATAAAATTACTAAAAAAATTTGAATAAAAATAAAAAGAGCCCATATAAGCTCAAATTTTCATTCATAAAATTTTAATTCCATTCAAGTAATTAATCATTCTTAAATTTATAAACTATAATTTTATTATATATATATATATATTGTTATACTTAATGAATTAGAAAAGATGTACAGTGTGGAGGAGGTTTACGTGATTTTGATTTTTGGGTTTGAGTTAGATTGAGTTTGGATCAAGTTAAGGCCATTTTTATAGATCAAATCTAGATTCGAATGATATATATAGGTTATGGGTTAAGTTAAAAAGTATAAGATCCACATTGAGTTTATAATTTAGAATGAGTCCAACTTTTAAACCCAGTCCGACTCATAAATCTTTAAATATGGATTGAATCGGATTTAATCATATTACACTTAAATCCTCATTGCAATATTTTTTTCTTATTGTAAAATAATTGTAAATAACTCTTCTTGTTTTGATTTATATAGAGTGAAGTTGTCAACCTCTATTATGCACCACATGAAATGAATTGGCATAACTTGCTTGTTGCTAATGTATAATTAATTTATATATATATATATATATATATATATATATATATATATATATATATATATATATATATATATAAGAGATTTCTTTATAGCATAAGGAAAAGGTACTGGGGACTAAGAATTTCATATGATAGAGAAGATTCACCAAGTAGGTGGAGAAACATAACAAATTATTATTCACTCTATAATCTGATTGATGGGTTTACATTGGTATTTATAATAGCAAGTTCAACTTTGACTAGAACTTGAATCATAGAAGCCATCTTGGGCTTTAATTTTGAGTAGAAAAGACATACTTAAATTGGCCTAGTTTATATAGGATACTAAAAATTAATTCTAATCAAACAACACTTTTCGACATCAAATGTAACTCTAAACCATTGATCCCTAGATGAATTCAACAACTACTTAGAACTTAGAGTTGGCCTTCAATAGATACATGAAAGGACTCGGCATTATCTTCAACACTCCCTAGTAATGCTAACGTCCTCCAAGCTTGCTCTAATGAAACATGAATATATTCAGTTTCATGAAATCCTAAATTTGTGGCAGCCAACTTCATTGCAGTACATAAATATTGGATATCCCTTCAAACCATCAATCATGGTGTGAAGGTGATCCCAACCATTTATACACATGATGCTTTAAGTTATCTTCAAGAGCTAATGAATAATTGGTAAAATAGAAATCATGCAAATCAAATAATTTAATATGTTCAAACATATGCTTCAACATCCATTCATAATTTTGTTCATTTATCTTTATATTTTTGTTAGTGAAACCATCAACCCATGCAGTTAGTCTAGGTCATTCATGCTCCTGAATTAGTAAAGCTTCCATGATTATCTACCAATCTTTACTACGATGCACTCTATTAAATGCAACATCTTGATTTATTTGTGAAGCAAAGTTATATGTCTCACACAACATTTTGTTTGTATAATGCTTACTAATTGACCAATATCACAAGAATTACATTTTTTCCACCAACAATACTAAAGTGATCAAATTATGTATGAGTTTGCATCTCCTCATCATCTCTAGTCCATGCATCAATATCATCTAATTCAATATTTTTGTTTAAATGTTAATAAAATTTTGTATAACAATATATATATATATATATATATATATATATATGCAAAATTTCTTCATTAGGTAATGGTCTTCTTATAGCATAGATTCCTTTCATTCATTTGCAATCAACTCTAAAACTATCTTTTCAATTGTATCATAATCCTCTTCTATTATAGAATTCACATTCGTATTTGTATCAAGTTCCACATCTATTATATATAGTAAATAGAGTCTGGTCTATTTTTGAATGCCACATGTCTAACTTTATTGAATGCTATATTTACTTCTCAGATAGCTAAAATGTAGTTAGTTCTAGGGTAAGGCCCACCTGTGCTAGTTGTACATTTTATTGACCTCCCTTTAAGCTACCTATTTGAGGTGATTTTAGTTATCATCCCAAAACGTTAGCAAACCACAGTGATGAAGGACACATCATTTATAGAATGGGTTATTCGAGCCAATACTCAAAACGTATCATATTTGGCCTATGATAGAAAAGACAAGTAGAGCATGTAATTTGAACTCCAGATGCATTGAGAAAACTACAAAATAAGTTGATTCAGGCATCAATTCAAAGTTTTGATATTTGGACTATGATCAAATAGGCAGGTAAAGCCTATAAGCTGATTACCAAGTGCGTTGTCTTAAAAAAAACTTTCAAATGAGTTAACTCGGGCAACAATCCAAAATTTTCTATATTTGGACTTTGATAAAAATATAAGTAGGGCCTATAGTTAGGACTCTGGATGCATTGTCTTTATGAAAATTACAACATAAGTTAATTCAAAAAATGCCTCAAAAGTTTCCATATTTAAACTATGACGAATCAGGCAAGTAAATTTTGTAGCATAAACATCGGGTGCATTATCTTTGAAATGAAAAAACAACTGTGAAATTGGTTGATTTGAACACTAGATCAAAAATTTTTATTAAATGTTAATTAGGGCCTACGTTTTGAACATTGAGTTTAATCCAACACCTTAATAACCTATTCAGCCCATCTAGCTGCACATTGGGTCAAGATTAGCAAATGGACTTGACTAGCTAGTCTAATCAATTACACCTCCAATGTTAATTAAAATCTAATTAATGTAAATTAGATCGAATTTACCAATTGGCTCCAATTAAGAACCAGATGCAACATTTTGAGTTTAATAATCGAGTCTGATTATTAGCACCCAATCACTGACTAGGTTGAAATCTTCACAATTGGATCTCAAATCCAATATTCAGGCTCGATCAGTATGATTAGTTGACACCAATTGAGTCAATCTCAAATCTTAGGCTTGATTAATGGACTCGATTACCAATAATTGAGTCAAATTCAAAGTTTAGACTCAGCCAGTGAGTTTGATTACTAATAATTGGGTCAAATTTAAAGTTCAGACTCAGCCAATAAATCTGATTACTAATAATTAGGTCAAATTTAGCATTCTAGCTTTGCCATATGGCTTAATTCTCAATCCTGTTCCATTGATAGGATTCGAATCCCTTAAGCTTAGGTTAAATATAGTAGTATAGTTCAACTACCCTACTCGATCCTCCTGAACATGACTTAGTTATAACTATTGCTGGATAAGTCAAATTTGACATGTATGGTTTCGAGTCACATTTAGGATTGAGATCTTGAATACCCAATTAAACTTAAATTATAAAAGAATAATAATGTCACATTGAAACCCAAAATAAGTATAAAATAATAAAAATAATCTTTCTCATATATGTATGCATCTCCATCTGTATAGCTAACAAGGACTATGATCTTTTAATCAGAAGTCTCCCGGTACCTAAGGAGGAAGTAATTAACAATCAGTGCTTGCGCCTACTGAAAATCTGAACCCCACATCATCTAAAAAGAACTAACTATTAAGAAAGCATAAAATATTAAAAAAAATATACTCTTACACCCTATATCATCCCAACTGAGGTTGTCCTACTAAGGGAAAGGATGGTATAGAGGTTGACACTACCACGTGAAAGGGATATTGATTCTCCATTATATGTTTTTGTCAATGCTTGATTTTACACACTCTATTTTTACATAAATTTCACTCCAATTGAGAGTGAGACATGGAAAGAAAGGGAATTTAATTCCTATCTATTTTCTGGTGCCTCAAGCATTCATTTTCTCTTTGTTATTGCAGATTTTCAAGACTAGGTTTTCAAAAAATTGATAAGGGCCTTCTCAACAGTATAACCTTATTTAATAACTTTTAATGTAGCCTTTTTTTTCCTTCGCTATGGAGGATCCGGTTTTCAAAATAGTGAGGAGGGACTTCTTGGCTTCTAAGACTAGCACAAGAGAGAGAGAGAGGGAAATAGATGAAGCTCAATGACATGTAAGTGTCACACTTGCCAACACAAGGATATTCAAATATGGCAAAAAAATGAGGAGGGTCTTTTTAGCTTCTAAAACTAGCAAGAGAGAGCAAAAAATAGATGAAGGTTAGGGGACTCTATTGTTATGGGACTTCGCTAACACAGAGATATTAAAATATTTGAAAACATTGTTTGCTTGAAACTTGGGAAGCTGAACGATCAAATAAAGTTTTCTTGGTTGCCCATTTTGACCCAAAGTAGGATGGTTAAGTTATAGTTTTCAAAGAGAGTATTATTGCATTGTGATATTATTTTTAGTTAAATCTACGCTCTAATGCCTCTACCTCAAACAACTCCATCTCTAGGTATAATCTCATGTTCATTGGCATTCCATATTTCTGGCCTGCATTTTGACCATCTTCCACATGGGTCCTAGCCCAAGCCAGTCTAGATTGGTGGTGATTTTACCAACTTTGAGGTCGTTGTTGATACCAATGAAGCCTCTTAAGAGGACCTCCCTTAATTTGATGGAGGTGAGGTATTATTTTAGGAAGGAGTAGGGTACTATTTCCAATAGTTTTCTCGACGACATGGTTGCTGATAGTTCAAATGGAACAACTCGAGACATAGTCCAAATTGTGTCATTAATATGGAGTAGTGACAATGTTTTCAAGTAACAAGGGTGTTTACTAATAGTATCAATTAATACTATAAATGTAATTATAATATAATATATAATATATAATATAATAATATAACACTATGCTGCATAATATGAAACTAATATAAATATAATTACAAGGAAAAATATTTTCTAAAATAACATAAAGGTAGGAACTAATTTCAATATTTTCTTAAAATTTTTAAAGGCCATATTATGAAAATAATTCATATTTAAAAATAACCCGTGCAATGCATGGTTGTGTGACTACTAATATAAAACACCAAAATTCTTTATTTGGTCTATAGTTATATTAACTTCCTCTATATCTATTGCATACTCAACATTATATTACTTATGTAAGCAAATACATCATCAAAATCAATAGAGCTAGAAAATTAATAGATGTGTTTTTCATCATCATATGTTTACAATCCCCCTTTGTGGTCTTTTGATCACAACTATAGCCATGACTTTTTTGTGCCTTGTTGTCCATCTCCTTTAACAAATTCCAAGCATCTTTTGCTGATTTTTTTTTGCTAATATCTTCTCAACATTCACCTCATCTATCTCATGGTAGATTTAAGAACAAAGTTAATTTGTCCCTCTTGTGGTCTACCTCTATCGCATATTTTTATGCAGAAGAGAAGATTTTAAAATTGTGCTTAATGTTGACCTCATCATAGTTATCCTTTATCATATCCTCCAAATGAAGCACTGCATCTTGATCTTTCAAATTTATAATTCCTTTCATTAAAAATGATAGCATAAAGTAATCCAAATCAATGTCCATTCTTCGACCTTCCAACTTGTTGTCAATCTTGAAAAATTCTCCATACCATACTCCAATACCACTTTGTTACCATGATATCCTTGGACCAATATTATCATGTCACTATAAATTTAGCATGTTTAGGAGTCATGCTCACAAGGACACAAAAGGGAGAGAGAGTTCATGGTAAAAATGTAACTGTGGACCAATAACTTCACATGGTAGTAAAGGATATTCCAAGTAGGAGGAGGAATATAATAAATTATCTATAATCCCATGGATGGGTTTATATTGGTGTTTATCATAATTATTTGACTTTGACTAGGACCTAAATCATAAAAGCTATTTTGCACTCTATTTTTTGAGTAAATAAGATGAACTTAAATAGCATTCTAATTTGAGTAAATAAAACTTTTCAACGTCAAATGAACTCAAAAGGATCAAATTCTAGATGGACTTCACAACCATTTAGGACTTGGTGTTGGATTGCAAATGGACATGGAAGGACCCTGCATTATTCAAGGTGCTCTTAGATGTACTTACATTAAGGTGCGATGGATCAACTAAAACCCAAGGATTTTGATTTGTTGTTATGTGTACATTGTATTTCTCTTGTTTGCCTAAAGGTAATGGGTCCTTAGGTTTTTCTTATTATTTGGAGTGTGATAGGCCAATTAAATGTCAATTAGTATATGGGCATTCGTTAATTAATAGGCATTACTTTGTGGTTTCATTGTGGTATTATGAATTTTGGTAGCTGTTTGCACAAATTACAAAGGTTGTTGGTGCCACTAACAAGTGTTATGATGTCTTCTTTACATTTATAGATCTTTTTTATGTTTTTGAGAATTTAATTTCTATTTTTTTTTCTCTTTCTTTTGTTTTTATTTAAAATCGGGAACCCATTATCCTGAATCTAAAACCTTGCTCCAAAACATGCTTTAAGAGAGGTGCCATGCAACTTACTAGTGTTCAGTTATCTCTTCAAACTACATTAACAAGGATGTTGTAAGTTTTTGTTATCATTGGAGTGTAGCAAAATTATTTAAGGTTTATTGAGAATGGAAGGATTCCTACAAATTACTATTAATATATAAATATATCATAACATTTACTTATGCACATGTAAAATTTATATATTCATTTGGTCAAAGATGAAGTCTACTAACATCATTATTGCTATAAATAAGATTATAATTAGTTACTAAATTTGAATTAAAAGGTGTGAAGGAAGGATAATGCCTTCTTTCTCACAAAAAATAATAATAAAGATAAAAAGCCAATTATTATAACAAGTCCTTCACAAACACGAGTATTTAAGTATGAAATTACTAACTTTCTAGTAAGTTCACTGAGTTCTGAAAAAAATTGTAACTCTATCCATACATGTAAAACATATAACAATAAATTTTTAGGTGGAGTATAATAACAAAGTTTTAAAATGTCCAATAAAAATATTATCAAGGGATTTTCTTTTTTTTATAAAGTTAGTCAACTATAAAATGTTTTCTAGCCTCTGTGATCGTCCTATATGTATACATTTGTTATAGTACAATGTAAAATTTTAAGAAGGCTTTGATAATTCAAAAAAGATCACCATGGTGATTTTAGATCATTGATAATACTTATCCTAGCATGATCTTATCTCTGGTGACCTAAGATCATAATATTTGGTATACTACATCCTCGTAATTAAAAATTCCTATGTATCCATGATTAAGCGAATTGGTATAACATGGGAATCTAAGATCACTAACCATATTCTAACCATATTGCCAAAATTATCACTGATATATTTTTCAACTACCATGATAATTTGATAATAATTCAAATTACTTATTATTAAAATATAATATTATTGTGTAATATAATATATAATATAATATAATATTATCATATCATATTATTACATTATCATATAACAAGATATTATAATATTATAATTAAATATTTCTAGCATCTTTTTTTGTGGATGAGGTATATTTTAATCTCTAAAATTCAGTCCAAGATTATGGTCTAGAGGTGATCTTGGATACCTATTCTCAAGGTTGGGTATGGAATCACTGGGTTGAACAGTGATTTTAGAGGTGATGATGATCTAAAATTAAGGGAGACTAATAAGTTAGGATAATTCAAGAACTAATACAAATTTGATTTGATAGTATTGGATCAGCATTGTTCTAAGTTCTAATAGGGCTTATTCTAAGTCTAGAATCTTGGAACTGACCCCTATAAGTTTTCTTAATTCCAAGAGTTCTTCGATGTTGACCTAAGAATTGAAGTCTCCTTTTTTTGATGATTTTTTTTAAAAAAAAAATAAGTGTTTCTAGGAATCAAACCTTGGACATCTCATAAATTTTATGAATTTTTTACCATCTTTATTAAGAAATTTCAAGTATTAGATTAATTAACAAATACTACATATATCCTTTTTCTTAAACATTAGCAAGAGAAAAAATTTTAGCCATAAAAGATATGAGTCAATTGAAGAGAGACAAAATTTATTTCTACCCTACAACCAATCTGGAACTGAGCTAATATGATTGGCTGAGTTTTGGGTTGGTTCTAAGATATGGTCGATATAGTTCTAAGTCTAAAATCCTAAAATTGATCCTAATTAGGTTGGTTCTAGGTTTTGGTTTGGAACTGACCTAATCCAACCCACACTTGTTCCTATCTAGAATCACGCCGCATGGGATCTTTAGGATGCAACCAAAAGATATGATCCCATCACCTTCATTAATCCTTAACAATATTTGATTTTAACCATAACAAAATATGTAGTTATGTACTTATTGAGAGCAATATAGTTCTTTGTGCTCTTTATATTCATACATATATACATTTACATACATATGGTTAGGACCAAGCTATACCTAGCATATCTCTTGTATAATTACACCTTTTAATTAAATAATTAGAGGTTTTATATTAATGATCCAAGCTGTTGAGTGTAGTTCATTATCTTGAAGGCTTATACATTAAAAAAAAAAAAAAATCATATGATTTAGAGATCTCTAGTTTATATAGCAAGTGATCAAAAAGCATATGTTGTTTGTGTTATTTAAACTATTTAATATTAAATAATTTGGTGTATAAGTTAAGGGTCTCTAAATCAATAATTTTTTATGTCTAAGTAACTTAATGATAATAAATCACATTCAATAACTTGAATGATTGATGTTAGATCCAAATCGTCCAATTATGACATGAACAGATCTGATTGAGTTCTACTATATTGGATCCTAACTTTTCTCTCTCTCTCTCATCTCCATCTTTCTGCCTTACAAGCCCCCTATCCATATAAGCTGACTCAAATTAGAACCAAACCCCCATCTCCTTATCCAAGTAGCAAGAATTGATACTAACCAAGCAAGCATTTGGTGACTAATTTTTGGAATGAAATGTTGATTTTTTAGAATTAACAATCATCTTTTAGAATTATTGGTCAGTTTATATATTGATATGTTTTTCCAGCTATATGCATGTCAGTAATACGGAGAAGAAAGTTAAGGCGCTTACCATGTAACTAATTATTGGAACTTCTATGCTTTATCTGAAACTTTAATGTAGCCTAGTAAACTCCCAGTAAAAACAAAACTTAGAGAGGCTTACGTTGCTAAGTGATGGCAATAACTGACTGACCAAGGCGATAAAATATCAAAGACAACATCGCTGGGCAATATGCTAGTAGGCTTTTGATATTTCTATTTGTTCAAGTAGGATTATGCTATTTCACCCCATTAAGGTTCTGTGAGATGCTTGAGAGAGATTCTTTGAAGGTCTCATGTCTACTTTTAAGAGAGTGCTGAGACGACATTAATTCTATGCAAGAATTACAAGGTCACGGAATAAACTCAATATTTGGTAAAACGGGAAGCAATTCTTTTGAAGGTATTGTAGTTTTCTCTTGCTGTCCAGCATCAAGCACCATGATCAACAAGAGGGTTCAAAGATAGCTTTAACCCTTCCAACGATGCATAACTGACTAAATATCTCTCTTTTCCCTACTTGCAGGGTTTTTATTTTGAAAACGCTAGCTACTTTAAAATTTATAATCTTGTTTCAATAAATTATGGTTGAGAAGCCATTGTCTTGTCCAAATTACAAATAGAGGAGCCAGAACAGTTTTCTAGATGTGAACGGGGGTCGAGGTATCAGATTCCGCATTATACTGGGAAGTTTCGTGGACTGTTTGGATCACACATGAAAAAAGAAAGAAATTAAAAAAAGAAAGTGTGACTATTTTCGTTTTATTTCCTAACAGAGAAATGACCAGATGGATGGTCGTCATGGGCAAATTAACAGTGTCGAAGGTGAAGTTATAATTGCAAACATGGAAATGCAAATATAACTGACAAACCAAATAAGTGATAGCTAATTAGATAATAAGAGTTCATCACTTAAAAGAGGTAATCATAGCCAAATGTGTTTTAACTAAAACTAGGCCTTCTAAACTCTTTCATAACAAATTCTACCAAGAGGAGGAAAAAAAACTCTTCTACAACAAGGAAAATTTCCCTACAGAAGCAATTGCAATTTATATATTCAATATAGCCAAATATTTTTTGTGTTAAATATAGAGCTAATTAGAATTTACTAAGTATCATGCATTATATCTCTTATGCTGATCACCTCTTAGGGTGTGTTTGGTGGCTATTTTGAGATCACCCCAGTGATCTTGGATAATTGATGATTTTAATCCTGAGGTGATCTAATTCCTAGTGATTAAAAATCACTGTGTTTGAGATGTGATATATCATAGTGATCAAGAATCACCAGTAATTTAACATCATCATGTTTGATATACTATTGAAATCCAAGATTATTAAGTATAAAATACCAAAATTACTCCTATTATATTTATATTTTATTACTATGACATATATAATATAATATTATATAATATAATATATTACATTATATCATATATTATAATTTATATTAACATTATATTATATATAAAATAATATAGTACAACATATTACATTGTATTACACTATATTATAATAGATAAATTATAATATAATGTAGTGTAATATAATATAGTATAATCTAATAAATTATAATATAATATAATAATAATATCATATATTATATCTTATATAGTATATTATAAATAAAAAGTCACTAATATAATATAATTTAATATCATTATATTAATATAATATGATAATATAATAATGTAATATATTAATTTTATATATCATGTTATATATAAATTATTGCTATTCTAATATTTTTATTATAAACAAAAGATATTTTGACATATAAATTTTAGTCCAAAATTATCGTAACGAGATGGTTTTGAATCACCATCCTTGGGGACGATGATAAGATCATCCCCTTTGGGAGTGATCCATGAGGATTTATGAGATGAGAATGATCTTAAATGACCACCACATAGGGTCACTGTAATGTAACCAAAGGGGATGATCTCATCACCATCCCATAGATCCTCGATGGATTATATCATACTAAATACTTCCTTAGTGTGGTAAATGAAATCATAACTGTTGTAAAGACCACAAAAAAATATTTTCAAAAAAAAATTGAAAGATGAAGATCTGATTAATGTGAGAAGTAAGAGTCCAAAAAAATAAGGTAAGTTATAACTGAGCAATGTTATAGATATATTCTTTTTAATGCTCCATCATTACATTTTAACTTTTCTCTGAAAACATGCATGCAGACCACGCATAAAACCCCGGCATCGGAGTCCACGAGGAAGGATTCCTAGCTTTAAATGTTTTCTCATTCTTTCCTCTTATATGTCATAAACCTGCCTCTTTTTATTTCTTCAGGGAAGTCTAGGGTTCCTGTTCTCTTTGGCATTTGATTAAATAATTCAGCCCCCTCCCCTCCAACTTAAATTCGGTAAGCCTTTAAGGAGGAAGGCTTTAATTTGCCATAGCGGACCATGCCGATAATATGGTAGGAAGTAGTTTTCCATTTACAGGGGTTCAAGAAATGTCCTATTTATTGTATTTAAAACTTTCATAAGGATAAGATTCTCTAGTGGTACAAATCCATAAGATAAGAACTATAAAAAATAACTACATTAAACTCTAAATTTAAGATAATGGACTGTGCCCTTTTTCTATTGGTCACCATGGAATGGTAGTGCTCATCACACACGTGTCACATTTCATTCTTCCGCCAAAGGCTAACCGACAGAACCCCCGCAGCAAGTTCTTCATGGCTACCTTTACCAAAACGGTAAAAAAATAAATAAATAAATAAGAAATGACAGGCAATCTGTTGAGATGCACTCAGTATAATAAAGGAGGAGAAGCCCTTCATACTCCTACATAAACCACTATTATTAGACTTCTCAGGTCCACCCATCCCTCATTCCTGGTCCTTGGCATCTCCCTTATTCCGATAACATATATTTGCGATGAAGAGTGGAAGTGGTAGTGCAACAACGCAGAGGTCCGGCGGTGCCCCAGTGCCAGATATTCGTGAGGAACCTAGGCTCAGCGTGGACATAGCAAGTCAGCCATATATATGCTCCTTCTGTAGTAAATCCTTCCAAACCATTCAATCGCTCGGTGGTCACCAGACCAGCCATCGTCGAGAGATCAAGGAGATGAGGCAGCAACATGAGGCCTTCATCGAGGCCCAGCATCTCAAACCCAAGCCACTCAGGACCTCAAGCGGATCTCATGGAATACGTTTGGTGCCACTCACTCCAAACTATGCGTTCTGGGAGGCACACCGATGGGCCAATCTATCTCCTAAGGTGATAAACTTTGTCGGAATACAAAGACCTGAAGTTGCACAGCAACGCCCACAGGCTCCTCCGTATAGAATGGCTCACTCCTCAGAGGAAACCATTACTGATCCTATGCTGACGCTGCTGAGGGATGTGGAGCAAGGGGAAGAGGTTAACTCTGTGAACCTGGATGTCACCTTGAAGCTGTGATGTATCTCAACCGGCTCCATTTTGATAATAAGATCATAGAAAATCTATGTTGTTGTCATCAATCGTTGCTTGTTGCTTGTGTGAATATAATGTCATAGCTTTGTTATTGAAACTATGCGAAAACCAGTGGCATGCGTCTCTTTATCTTGAATCCATCTATATTTGCATCCTCTATTATGTTTAGTTTTATGTTTTTATGTAATATAATGATATTTCCCTTCATTAATTATCATTTGGATCCTCTATTAGTTTGATTATGTGTTCAAATGATACATGGATTTGAATGATGGCTTCCAAAATTTAAAATCAAGTTGGCTCTCAACTTTTTGACCTTTTACACGAAGCAATCATAAGTCAGGTCTAGATTTGTCGGGCTCGATTTGCGCCCAACTAGCATGCCATTTATTTTGTGAATACCACTATAGATCCACGATCTCAATCCTGTGCTAGGAGAAGAAAAGAAAGAAAGAAAGACGGGGCCAAAAATGGTATGAGCCTACGGTATCATTCTGTCATAAGCTTTTGAGATTTTGGATATTATATGTGAATATAAAGAACTAGCCTATATCGCTATATTATTTTATAAATCCTAATTATTTTTTTTTTTGGTTATTTTGAACGGAACATGTGAACAAGCTTGATCCTAGACAATTAGGACAATTTTTATTTTTTTACATAGTTGCCATGTTACTTTGAGATCTTTGGGAAATCACAAGCAGTTTTTGGAATTAGAAAGGCTAACAAGGCACCTTGCACAGAGAAAAGAATGAAAAGAATATCTGAAGCACAAAAAGGCAGATGGAAGGACCTACGAGGAATGCATTTAGTTTTACATTGGTTGTAACATAGGAAGATTTTGAGTGCTGATCTTAGAAAACTAAATATCAATTTCTAGTTAGCTTCTCTAGATTAGATGCTAGGTCATTATATGTAATACAAGGGCTCACGACCTAGGTTTTTCAGGTGGCTGCACTCCTCTTCTCCCGGCACACATCTCTCTCACCCTCTCACTCGTACTCTTTCTCCCTCTCATGCATTTGATGCACATAAATGCTACTCCCTCGCTCTCTCTTCTCTCACTCACTCCCTTCTATAAAGAGCTATTAGGGGTACAGTCATAGTGACATTTGTTATGTTGTGCAAGTATATTTGCTTTTTTTTTTTTTTCATGGCATTTGGGTTCAAATGTTTATGATTGTTCAAAGTATTATAATATAAGTAGCCTTTTGATATAAATGCTGCTGTGATGTTCATATTAGTGTATAGTATAAAGTATCTTTAATTAGATAAATAATTTTATATATTAATTATGGCATTTACTTAAAATGCTAATAAATATACTATAATTACTGTGATTTAATTAGATGACTAAATAATTCATATACGAAACATGCTATGGCATCATAATTAATTGAAAATAATCTCAACCATGGGCTGTATTTAGTGCTCTATTTATTTTCCAAATATCATGGATAATCCACTGATTAATTTGGCCAAAAACATGCCCCCATATGATCTCTCAACTATGTGCAATTTTCTATGAATGATGTATCTCATTAATACCCTAATTTCTCAAAACTCTCACTCTCTCAGTCAAGGAAGACCTTTCCTAAAATCATAGCAATCATTGTGATCGACCGTGTTATGTTTGCCGATATATCAATACCTTTCCTAAGAGACTCTCCCTCATCAAATGCTTTGATCAAGGTAACCAAACTTTCCAAAGCTAGGGGTAAGGGTAAAAAAGAATCTTCAATCGATGCTCAAATTCTCTTAACAGATGATGCTACAAATGCATGTAAGTATGTTTAAGAAAAGTCTTTCCCGCTCCTTGTTAAGTAATCCTTGATTAGCCCTTAGTAGGAGGCAACATTGATAGGTTTCGTCCATCTCAAAGGATTTCATAAGAAGTGTATGAACTAGTTGCTCTAATCTTTTCTTGTCACCCAACTCGCCTCTTCCCTTCGCCCAAAAACACAACAGCAATGCACAACTAAGGGATCTCCTATGCCTCTTGATGCCATCTTCTCCGTTCTGGCTGGTATGTTTCTCACGCTTCCATTGGCTTTCTTCGATCTACTGGATATATAATATCTAATCTACCGCAGAACTTGTATTAATGTTATTGATATCTATTTCATTTTGTAACCAATCAAAAGAACTACACATGCAAATTCTAGCATCCAATATCTATTCATACTCACAAGATGAAAAATGGCATTTTATGGATGCACTTGTTGAAGATTGACAGATCATAGTTACCATTAGCACTAGAGTCAGACTTGGTCAATATTAGTTTAATGTAATCCCTAGTTTCTCTAGTATTTGATTTAGTCAAAGAACATCTGATATAGTACCAAATATTTCTGAGTTTAGTCAAGTTCTCTTAACTGGTTCAATTAGATGTAAACCTATATATCATCTTGAGTTCCATGGAAAATAAGCAGAAAAGTAATGAGTTTTTGCTCAAAAAAAGGAAAAAAAATCTAGCTTTTTCCTCTTTGCTCCATTTCCCATAGCAGATACTTAGCTTTTAACTCTCTTCATATGGCTTCTATCTTTGAATCTCAACAGAATATGAACATAAGCATAAGTACACAAGTAAAGCCAAATAATCTTATCTTGCTTGATGATCATTAAGGAACCATAGAAATCTAATTTCTGATCGAAGAATGATGTGAAGATTCAGACCTCAAATTATTTTGCTTTGCATTGCACGTAGTTGAGTATGTGTCACTAAAGGATACTTTCTAATCTTTTTTTACTATTTGATCAGTTTTCATGTTAAAGTTGATAGATGATGCATATCCATTGCTCATGTTTTCTAAGGATTAGATTAAACTGGATTATTAGCTTGGACCGAAATATATTTCAAACTAAATTGTCCAATATATGTATGCTTGGATCTACCCAAGGACCTAGCATCTTGGAGCTAAAATGGAATCCGCCCAAGAACCTACTGATTTAGATAAATATTTAATGTATTCCCCGATAGGAGAGGTTATTTTTGGAGGAGAAATTAAGGATTTTTGGGATCTTCATGCTCGCTGGTTAGAACCCTTAAGGGGCCCAATGGTTTGAACTTGAGTAGGCTAGAAAAAGACATATAACTTTGGCATAAAAGATGCCAACAAAATATATAACTCATACTCCTTTAGATCCTTTAAATTCAATGGGTGACATATCTACTAAGATCCATGCAGTTAATTATGTCTCTCCTAATGGTTAGCAACCTCTCATTTTGTTCTAAGATTCTTCCTATTTGCGAGGCATTAGTAGCATGTGGGAAGAGCTCGAGCAATTGTAGCAAGGTTTTAAAAAAAATTGATCGTGATATGGATCCTATTCTTTCCATGACCCCCTTAGCTAAGATTTTCTTATTTATATCTATTCTAATTTTTTTTTTTCCTTGTTTTGGCTCGACTAGGTGCGATAGCTGAGCCATCCTTTTTATCAAATAAAAGGGTTAGGTCAAGTGAATAAAGAAACAAATTTATTCAACAAATAAAAGGGGAGAGAGAGGGATTCAAACCCTAAATAATTTATTATTTAGAACTATACGGGTTTTCAAAACCAGAACTATCAATCACTCGGCCATCTCTCCCAAAGGTATTCTCTATTTTATTCCTATGAATAAAATATGATTATATGAGATGATACACTAACCATCCATAAAAATATTCCAAATGCAAATCTATATTTTGATGTATTTATCTATGTACTATATAAATAGTATACATGCATGATCCAGTATATTTGTTTGTGAAGAAAATACCAAACTTCCACTTTCCTCAACTCTATGTTAGAATGGAGTGGTAACTTTTACTAAATCAATTGATTCATGTCAAATCCCATGATGCATTTTATTACAATCTCGATTGAGGGATTAAATGGTATAGTTCTTTTGTTGGTAGCTTGGAGGATTACAAGCATGCCTATTGCTTTCCAATTGGTTATTTTTGTATTAATTGCAACTTCATAGTCTTATTGATTATTGTATCCATTGTATTTGCTCCTTTTAATGGTTGGTTAAGTAAGAAAAATGTTATATTTTTTGGTATATCATTATGGATTGGATTAGTCTTTCTGGAAGCTATCCTTAATTATCTCATCTCTTGAATTTATTCGGTATTCCTCGATCCAAAGATGAAATGCTACTTTTTCTACCTTCGAATGAATTCCAACTGTGAGACATTAAGAAAAAAATTATATGGTTATTAATTGAATATAATAATAAGATTAAGACTATCTTAATTGAAATCTTATTATGCTTTACTATAGTGGTAGTATCTGAGTATTCAGCCTAGCACAAATACGATCCAGATGCATATATGATATATGATATATGTCGCATATGTGTGGATATATGTGTGCATATTAGAAGCAAAAAAAATGCAGACATGGTTGAATGGCAGAATTTTTCTTTGTCAAGGAGAAGATGCATGCTTGATCCCCACTATATACCCATGGTGAAATAATATGTTAACTACTATACTAACTACTATAGTAGTTAACATCGTAGTTCCATCTTCCTCTTCTTTGACAATCCTCCAAAAAAAAGAAAAGAAATGGTCGTTAATTACTAGGTCACATAATTACATATAAAAATATAATTTTTTGACAAAAAAATGTTACGAAGATAAGATTTAAACTCGTGACTGTTGTGAGCCTTGCAAGCTACCAAACTGCTCTACTTTGTATCAAAGAACTACGAACCAATGGACATTGAAAAATGGGATCCGCTAAGTTGATCTTAGATAGAGGACCCCTCTATGGCAGATCATAGAGGTCTATATAAATATAAAACAATAATTTTTTCCTTACCAACTTGATCTTGTTGTGCCTAGTTACACATTTGCATGAACCATTTCTTGAAGTATATTTCCAGGTAACCCAAAATCTTGATAATTAGCTCTAAATCTTCTGATCCAAAAGCGATGTCGGTGAAGATGTATAGGTGCACTATTATGTGGTGGGGATTACAATTTTCCAAGAATTTCTCATTTTTCATTTAAAGATGAAACTTTTTTTTTTTTTTTTTTTTTTTGAAGATCGACAAATCAAATGATAATTCTATTCTAATTTTTTCCACTTTTTCTCCATCTAAATCAAACTTTGCTTGCCACAATGTCTAATTCCTATTCTTATCAATAATACAATTTAGATCTTAGATGTAAAAATACAAGAAGTTAAATCCTCCCTCTCTATTGAAGCAAATGAGATTATTGCTAAAAAACCAAATTTTTCTAATGTAGAGACCATCAAGAAAACTGCATAAATGAATATATAACCTATAGATAAATGGGCTAATCTAACCAATCTTGGTTGCATGATTGAAAGAGCCACTAGCTTATCTTTCCATTGAATTAAATTAGCCAAAGGTATGCATTCATGAGCTCATGCTAAAGTTTCAATCAGTTCTTGCCAATATCCATGCCTGAAAATTAAGAACATAAATCTAATAGCCCAAACAAGATGTTCAAGTAAGAACATCCATGCCCATCCTCTAAAAGCAACTGTATTTCATCCGCTTCTTCCAAGGGTTTCATAATTGCATCTTTAATTAATATTTAATTTAGAGGTAGGAAAAAATAGGAAATTTTCTTTTTCTTTTTCTGTTTGGCCCCTTACGTTAAAAGACATACTCTAAAATTAAAAGATATACTCCAGGATACAAGTTAGAGAACAATTAGGAGTTCAAATGGTTACATATAGCAAAAGGACTAAGTAGTAGCTAATCAATAACCCAATAATAGAGGAGGAAATTATGGGAAATAATCATATTGGTAAACTATAGTCACCAATTAGCAAGAGTTTCAACTTCCAAAAGATGGAGGCATGATCCATCAAATAGATTCACAAGAGGGAGGTGGAATCTTTATGATCCATCAAAGTGATTCATGAGAGGGAGGTGGAATCTTTCTTCTATTAGTTTGAGGTGTGGCAGAATCAAGCTCATTGATTTAAATAGATTAATTAGATTGAGGCTGCCTCTTCATTTTTCTCTCTCTTCTCCTATGGACCAAAAACCCTCTTTTCTCTTTTTCTATGGATGACCCAACTACATGCCATTTTACTTTCTCTCCGATGTTAATCATTGGTAAAAGGGATCACCATCCAAGTCCCATAACATACACCTTGATCCTCTCTTTTATCCTAATTTACTTCTCTAATAAGGATTAGTTTAATCATGTAGCTGGAAAACAACATGGTCAAAGAGAAGGCTATAATAGAGAATTTTTTAGACAATTAATTGATATAAAGACTTCATCCTTTTCAATTTTCAAATTTAAGTAGTGGAGAAACTAGGGCTTGTGTGAGGGTTGAAGAATCAAATTTTTGAAATTGAAGCAATAAAAAATTAGTAATTAAAATTAGTGAGGAGGTGGTTCCCAAATCTTATGAGGGTATTAATTTCCATAATCATGCCAAATATTGATTTTAGATACATAAGTTAGGAGTATTGTAGACTAAGTGGGCATGTCTAAATTGATCTTCCTACTAGTAAAGGTAACAATCCTTGTGCACACACCTGTATCGATGTGGATATTTTTATATGTATCATATGCCAATAGCTTTTACTGATGCATGCATTATGATATTAATTATTAATAGCCCACTTGAAACATGATATTGAGTTATATTTAAATTTAGTAATGATATCATGTGTAATTAACTAAAATAATGATATTATCAATAATAATAATAATAATTAGGGATTGGACTAGCTAGCCATAAGATGAAATGTGACATGTCTAGTCATTATTATGAAGATTGTCATCCATGGGCAGCCCATCAAGGGTTGAGATGTGGTCTTGACCAGTCTAGGTGTCTAGACTAGCTAGTCAAGCAATGAAACATAAGGATTATTATAGTTACTGGCCAATGGAGAAAACATGGTATGTGTTGATCTATCATGAACTCAAATCATGGTTGTGTCTTGTCCAATGCTAGAGATTAACCCCATCAGATCTAATCCATGTAATAATGGTGATAAATAATTTAATTAAAATTATTATTGAATGATATTGTTGTTTCAAGGATATGCAAGATGTATAATGAAAATGTTATTCAATATCATGATATATGTGTATTCAACAACCATTTGATAGTTTATCGAGCACAAATTTAAATTGTTAAAGGAATATTTGACTATTAATATGTCATGCATGAATTCTTAATAACTATTCTTTAATATTATTTTAGTAGTTATATGCTTGCTATAAGTTATTATCTTATTATTATTCATGCTAATGTGCATGTGCAGAAAATCTTAGCTATTAATTCATATTAGGTTGGAGTCCTGTAGTTGAAGTTGCCCTATAATATAAGTCACAGTACAATTTAAATTGTAGTAGTTGACTTACAAAGAATCTCACTTATTTTGTTTGGAGAATATCTTAGGGAAAAGAGGAAGATCTCTTATAAATATTTCATCAAATACCTTTTGAGGGAACATTAAGTTGGAAGACTTGACATGCATAGAGACGAGAGTGTTCTGGAAAAAGAGTTCGATGTTGAGGCTACTGATAGAGAAGGCTTATGTGTAGCCTTAGGCACCCATGAGAAAGAAGTAACAAGCAATGTAAGCCTTAAGCAAGGTGGAAAAAGTGAAAGAGAAGGATGAAGGGGATGGGTGGCAATAGTGGAGGTCAAGTGAAGGAGGGCAATAGAATGAAGTCGAAGGCAGAAGAGACAATTGCTAGCCTCCTAAAGGTGATGGGGATGGCAAAGGCATCAAGGCCAATAGAGATAACAAACTATGCAAGGGAAGAGAGGATAAGGGAAGGAAAAGGTGGAGGAAAAAAAAATCTTTTTTATTTTAATTAGGATACCTACTTGAGTGATTACAACTAGTCTTGTGGCCATTTTAACAATAAGTTGAACTATCATACAATAACTTTGAGATACAAGTCAATAGCAACTCAAATTAGTATGCAATTTAAGTTGTTACATTCAAACAAGTAGGCTAGACTGCACTTGTAACTTAAGCTGCATGGAGCTCCACTTAAAGAACTCCAAACATACCTTTATTATATTTCTATTTTTTGCAGCTACAAAATACCTAGCTTCGTGGGTTGACCTAGGACTTTTTGGAAAAGAATACTAGTTAGATTTTGTATCTAAAACTAGATGTATTCAAACACTCTATTATCAATTATTTATGGAAATGTTTTACTTGTTTTAAAAATCTTATCCCCTGTAATTGAGTGCATAGGTTCCAATCATGAGGCCTTCTATGATCTATAAAGATCTATCCTATAGAGTATGTGGCCATGTCACAAACCCAAACCAAGTGGTATATTTGGGATGTAACACTATCTCTCTCACACACATTTGCTCTCTCATTTTATATCTTGTTCTCTCTCACACATTGTCTTTCTCTCATACACAAAATCTCACGATCTCGTTGTCTCTATTACATGCTCTCTTTCTCTTCTTTTCTTGGATTCTTTTTTCATGGAAAGTCTAAGATAAAGAAGCATTGTATTCTCTAAGTTATTCATTCATTTCCACTCCTTTTTCTTTTTGGAAAAAAAAAAAGAAACATAGCTAAGAGAGAATGAAAGAATGAAAGACCCCCTATCTTTTCATAGATAAAGGAAGTCATGATAAAATACATACCTTGCCAAAATAAAGAACGTAAAAGTTGCTTGCAAGCATGCATAATAAATTGGGCCCACCTGAAGTCTAATGCAGATGAAATTATTGAAAAAGACAACTATTAGTTTCATACCAACTTCTTAAGGATCTTTGATCATGCACTTTCATTCTTTCTGAAAAAAATCGTAGTCTCATACCATAACAAGTTAGGAATTGCTCTAAGCTAAAAAAGAAAAAAAAAATAATTTATATTACTGAAATTTGATTGATTTAATAAGATAAACTAGGGGCCTATTTATAGAGTTATATTAATCCAGACTAAACAGATTTAAGACAAACTAATATTAGAATACTAATCATAAACTTATTCAAAGATAACTAAAATAAGGGTCCTAAAGAGACATGTATTAAATTTTCCATTTTGACCAAAATTCTTTTTATTTTTTTCTAGGCCGCATCCACTAAATTTGATGTAGGTAGAATTATCAAAAAAGAAAATTGTTTGTCGCATACCAATTTCTTAAGGGTCTTAAATTAAGCACTTTCGACCACTCTAAGGAATATTGTTATCTCATACCATAGCAAGTTAGAAACTATTATAAGCTAAGAAAGAAAGAAACTTCAAATTTTATGACTAAAAATTGATTGATTTAATGGGATAAACCAAGGGGCTATTTATAAAGTTATATTGGCCCAAACTAAATTAGACTCTAAGTTAAATTAATATTAAAAAACTAATCATAAACTTATTTAAAAATAACTAAAATAAGAGTTCTAAAGAGGCAAGTATTAAATATTTTTATTTTAATTAAAATTATTTTTATTCTTTGTTTTCTAAACTATATCAAAACCCCATGACAATATTCTTATCAACTACACCTGACATCTAATGGAAAAATTATGACTAATTAGAATAGATGCTATATGTTTGATCATGTTCCACCATTTATGTAAAGCTCCTATCAAGTCATCTAAAATCCAAAATAACTAAGATCCAGGAGACTAGCAAACAATAACTAAATATATGAATAAAATTCACACCAACTGGCTATCTCCAAACAAAAAATAGAACCAATTACTACATCAATCAGAAGAAATGCAAATCCAAATCAGTCAGATCTAATCTTATCCAATTCACAAACATCATAAACTCATCTGTAATTACTCTATTCCATGGTTATAGTCTAGATCTACTCTATTGCTATTTGTAAAAATTTAAAATTTTGAAAAGCTAGCCAAAAGGTATTATTTGAGCTTTTTACTCTTATATAAGTATCTAAAATCTATGTAGTATATAATCGAAATGAAACTATATACTTGTTAGCACAGACTCTCACATAATATTTATGTCCGAATGAACCTTTTACAGAATAAATCTCAATCAAAATTTGATAAATGGCAACCAAAACTAAAGTTCCATCTATCTTTTTAATCTTCTCTTTCTTTTTCCTTTAGCAAAGGCATGTTGATGTGTTTTTTGATGGAAGATTGGATGAATTAGCATGTCTCAAATTGACTGGAAAGAAGAAAATAGAGGTATAATTTATGAGTACAGAGAGAAGGAACAGAGACTAAGAAAGTGGAAAGGAACAGAGAGAAGGATTATAGGGAGAGGAAATTAAAGAGTAGGGAGAAACAAAAAGTTAAGAAGTAGGTCTTACATAATAGCAGGGCCTCCAACAATCAGAATCACAAGGCTCTCATCTATAATACTATAAAAACTGAGCTTGGGGCCTTAGCAGTTGCCATGTGGCTTCTTCATTTCCTTCCATTTGGCACTTTAGATACGGCTATAAAGAAAGTCACAACAAGAGAACCAAGGTTGTATTGGGCGGTTAGTAGTTACCAGCTTATTCCGACATCATTCCTTTCCTCTTGATCCTCTGCAATAGCCATGCATAGCATCAGTACCATCTAGCAGGAGAGAGAAAGATGCATTTGGGTCACCTGCTTTTGGAAGCGCCAAACCCTTAGGTTGCCCTTAACCTCTTCCTCTTCCACCATCCAAATCTCCACACCCCACCCCCCACCCCCTCCCATTCTCGCTCTCTTTCATAGTGGTTATATAATTCTAAAAAATATTTTTTTCTATTTTTCCCTACTTCCCCGTGGGATTTGAATCTGCAGCGCCTCTACTAACCTTTGATTTGGTATTTGATGCTGCAGAGCTTTTTCCCTATGATGATCAAGATCGTCGGGACGTTGGATCCAAAGTCTCGAAGTGTTAAGGTAATCTCCACCTGCCTTAAGGTTGGAATGTTCAGTATGCATGTTCTTCTTCTTCTTTTCCATTTTTTCAAGAAACGATAAAGAAGCTTTGTATAGCTTAGTTATGGAATGCTTTTATTTGGTGGGCTCTGTGAAGTAGCATGCTTCGACTTAGGGGAATGATGACTTATGCATAATATGCATGTATTTCAATAATTTCATTGAATATGCGTGATATTTAAGAATATAAATGTCAATGCCAAGAAAAATTAATTATTATAATGGAGAGGGGGGATCACTAAGCCATTTTTCTTTTGCACTGTATATATGTATTTTATTAATTTTATTGAATATGTGTGATATTTAAGAGTACAGATTTTAATGCTAAGAAAAATTAATTATTATAATTTTTAAAAAATATAGGTGAGTGGAGGAATGAGAGGAGGATTGAAGAATTATTTTTTGGTGACACTTGGAGGGGTTAGCAGGGATGCGATCGTTGTCTTTAGGACGCATATGGTGTCAGATGGGGCTCGTGGAGTCGCAGCCCACTAATCGTCGGGGGGGGGAAAACGATGGTTTATTGGGCAGTGAAAAAACAGCGGCGGTCCTCACTGACAGATAAAAGAATGGGTAGCGTTGAGAAGAGGGGTGACCGCTGACCGCCCAACTGTCAGAAGAAAATTATGGAACGGAGACTTCAATTTTGACTTTGAAATGCTTTCTCGAACAAATATTGGACAAAGATCGGGATTGATACCAAAGGCGGCTTCAAGATGGGCGCATCTTTCACAGAAGATTAAATAAATTTTATATTTAATAATATATTTTATATTATTTTATTTAAAAAACATAATTTAATTGAAATAAATTAAAAATACATATTATTAATATATAAGTTGCTGAATTGTTAGAAATTAAGAAAACTTAAAATCTTACCTGGCTTCTTTTTTTTAAGGGGGCACTTCGAGATATATTATAATCACAGGATATATTATAATCAAGTAATGATGTTCAAATAATATTCAATATTTTTAATATTATATATAAATAATTTTAAATATAAAATTAATAATATCTATATGTCATAAAAATAAATGGTATTATACTCAACCTCAAAGTACAGTAGGTGAATATAATTTTTGTAAGAAAAGATTCCTCTTATTTTTTCATAACATTGGCAGTAGGGTGATGTAACAAAATTTTAACATTAGACCCATCAATTATCAGCTCTTCTAGCAATGCAACTAAATATATTTAAAGCTTTTTCTCTTTCTTTCTCCTCTCTCTTTATATCACGAAAGTAAACTCTTTCCATGTGTCAAGCTTCACAATTATAAACATTAGAAAACTAAACAGATAATAAATCCTTCCAACTGAGATGCTGTTGCCCAATTTAGAAATTATTATCATTCAAAATCTTGAAATAAATTAAAAATTAATATATATATTGTGAATATCGAACGTACCTATATATAGTGTGAATGTATGTGCTAGCATGATGTAAAACTTGATGCTGCCTTAATTCTAACTAGTACCCTCTAAAATGACCTAACACGAATTACCTTGTATCCGAAGAATTTGTTACTCATGTTACTCCTAGCACTTCTCCAATTCCATATCCACCATTCAGCATGAAACTTGGAAAATAAGACAGAGATCCTGAACTTACCCCTCAACAGTGCCATCCATGATAAGCAATTAGGCTGATGCACGCTTGTGGTTACTTTGTAAAGCAGCATTTGATTTGCAAAGATTGAACCATGGCTGAAATACATAAACAGGAGGAGGACTGAGACTGCTGAGGATCTCTTATTCAAAAAGATCCTAACGTTCTTTTCAATTCAGATTTGGCGACAAACCTCTCCACCTAGAATCACGAAGGCATGCAGATGTGATACAATCAAAATGAAAGACAAGTGGAATCCCCTCTACCATAGTATGTTAGAAATAAGAACCAAAAAAGTGCGTATCTTGCGTTAGTGTAGAAGAAGTCTGAGTCACTAGTCCGTTCCAGCTCTCAAGGTAGCTCAAGACAAAGAACAATGACAGAACGGAAAGCACTCTCTCTATTCACTGTATAAGAGCTAACTCTGATTTCTACTAAAGCGATCTGAAAGGGCGAAAGAAATTTCAATTAGGCTAATTAGTTTTGGGTGGTTTCTCCATCTTAATGCTGGAAAATAGTTTTTAACAATCATGCATGTTTAAATTTTTGAAGTTTCAAATGCTGGAAAAAAGTTTTTAACAATCATGTGTATTTAATTTTTTAATATTTTTAGCTATATTAAGTGGTCGCTACTTAAACGATTTAGCAATAGTAGTAACTGTAGATAAAAGTATATAACATTTGGCAGTAATTTCAATTTTAGATAAAAATATATTTTTTGCCAGCCTTAATAAATAATAGCAAAAGAATGTCCTTTGGCAGTGGTTCTAACCACTGGTAATACGTTATTTTTTTAATAATTAGGTTATTTAATAATTTTGATGTGGGCATATCATAAATCTTTTTTTAATTTAATTTTAAGATCACCTAATATTATTTTCCTCAGAAGAACATCCTCAGGACCCCGTGGAGCTGCGAAAAGCCAGCGCGTGTTGCGGCAAACGAAATCATGTTTCCTCCATCATTGCAAAACCTTGTGGCGGCCAGCCAATGATGTGTCCTTGAAATAGAATAATCGACGGATTCCCACCTCATACCTTGCCCACGCGCTGCTGTCCGCCTCGACCAAAGTCCATATTTACGTGCGATTCAAACAAGAGATAGGGCTCGAAAGAAAGCAAGGGCTCATGTGACATCGAAGAGAAACCAAAAACGAATCGGAAAAATTAAAATACAAAGCAAGAAAAGAAATCCCCGAATCGAAGAGAAAGTATACGTATCTCATGTGCCGTTAGCGGTCAATAGAGAAGAATAAATAGAACGATTCGAAGAGAAGAGGATGGCATCGATTTAAGATGAAAGGCTCGTCGGTTTTAGGGTTTGAGGCAGGGAGAATGTAATATCGGATGAAAAAAAAAAAAAAGTTTATAAGATATTTGATGGTGACTCCAAAAAGTACCATGAAAGAGAATGATAGGCATCCTTCCAATCTAAAATATGATGTTTTACCATTTTTCAATTTAAAAGAGGAGGAGTTCCTAGATTTCTTCTTTCCTTCCAGATTGGAGAAAGACACACTACGGGGAAAAATGATCTGGCGAGAAGGACTGAGAAGATGGAGATGAGTCGCGATGGGATCGGATAGGTGACCCTACATGTTTAGGGGAAACAAAAAAAAAAAAAAAAAAAAAAAAAAATGTCGAAGCATTCTTAAAAAGTTTTTTAAGAAAAAAAAAAATTGCCTCATGGTGTAGAGGCAGGTATATAATTTTTCTCAGCAAAGTTGATAATATCGCAAACACTTCCCAACGGTTTAATCTAAATACTGTGAAAGATTGTCAAAATTATTTGTTCAATCAAATACGCTAACAGTTTGAAACAAAACGCTGCTTAAATTATCATATGGCAACTGTTTTTAAAATTTGCTGGTACAAAGCACCGCTAATCCTCATCTTTGTGGTTGTTGGTGTTGAACCACAGCCCAACTCCAATGTAGCTATAAAGAATAGATGGACCAGCTGCATCTGAGATGTCATATTGATGCAAGGGCATATACCATGAAAGAAAAATGGAACGCTTATTTGAATATCATCATTCAGCACATAAAATGGCTCCATAAGTCTTTTTTTAAGAGAAATCACAAAACATAATTCAGTCAACAGAACGACACTTCTCCTTTCGGATGACATTTTTTTTGGGGAAAAAAAAGGTTAAAAAAAAGAAGAGGAAGAAGGAAGACACCAAGGGAGGGGAACAACAAGGAAAATAAAAACGATAACCTTCAAAATAAAAACCTTAACCTTCTAACTTTTATTTCTACCATTCTTGCTGCATCGAGCCCATCAAAGACCTTTCAACTTTCAGCACAGCAGAGAAAATAAAGACACCCGCTAGAGGTGGAGCTCCAGATCCAAGCCCGATGGATTGCCATCTTCAACATGGACAACTCCACTAGGTGACTGCCCAGGACGAGCTGACACACCGCCGCCACTATGTCCTCCAGCAGGTGGAGGCACTGCACTCTCCCTCATGAGATCACTTGCACCACGATGGGGCATCGAGTTCTCCGAACCATGGTTTGGATTCCAGAAAGAGATAAAGTTCCTGGCAGCAAGGTCCAGATTAATACTCCTAGGTGCCACGACAGGATGAGTGAAGGAAGCTCCCGGAAGGTAAGCCGTTGTATTCTTCGCACCAACTTCAGCATTCCCAAGAGGAACACAGTCCATCGGCGAAAGGTCGTCGTCTGATTCATGGGAAGTTTGACAAACCCCCAAGACCTTTGGATTAAAGCTATTAAAAGGAAGAGAGGGGTTCAGGGCATGGTTAGGGGCTGCATTTTGTTTGACAATTGGCTTTCGATTTGAGTGGTAGGGGTGCATGCGAACCTTTTCCTTAGGGCTATAGATCGATTCAAAGCCCGTGTCCTCCCTGGGACAAGGGCTTTGCTTTTGCCTAAGCCGAGCAACCTCCTCTTGGAGAAAGAGAGGGGAGTCGGGAGGCAGACGGTACCCGGGCAACAATAGGCAGTTCAATCGAACACGCTCCAAACAATCCTTCATGAACTTCTTTGGCCGGGTGTGCGCATTTTGATGCCCGCCATACTCTTGAGCGGTGCGAAATCTTCTTCCACATTTGCATTTGTAGGGCAACGTCTCCCCATTGGATGAGGCCTCTTGTTCTCTCCTCTTGTTGTCCGCCCAAGATTCCACCGCACTGGAGGACGATCCGAGCAGTGCAAGTCCGGAGGAGAGGCCCATCGCCTTCAAGGGTGGAGGGCGAGGCGATTCTGAGGACGAGTGAGAGGACTTTGGAGAGGATGCATGCGCCATTCGTTATGACGGGAGCAGCACGAAAGGAAGAAGAAGAGTACCAGGGATGGGGGCAGGAGGAAGAATAAGAGGTGGAAATTGGCGTGAAAAGCTTGGAGCCTTGGTGGGGTATTTGTAGCAGCGGAGAGTCAAAGTATTTTCGTGCAAATGACGACTGGAGCGACTGAACCGAGGAATCTTTTACAAAATCTGCTGTTAAATTACCGTATCACCGAATAAGTGGCAAACATTGGTTCCTCTGGTTAAAATAAGAGGCAAACATTCCATTGTAGGGAGAAAAACGTTAAAAACATTTACCTGACAAATTAATGCAAAAACTGATGACAATTTTTTAAAGAGGTGTTGAAATTAATGGAGAGTGACAGCCCGCACCTCGACTATTTTTGGGAAAAACTCTATGTAAAAAGTATAGTAGAACATTAATACAAAATATAATCCTTGGTTCCACTTATTTGTCTTATTTTTGTACCCATGTACTATTTTTTTTTTTTCTTTTTTCTAGTATGCCCTTGTACTATCCTTATCGTGTGCTTCCGTAGCCTGGAAACGATTGTGTGGCTTGATGGATGGTGAGGATGATTGGCTGTTTGGATAAGCATCAGAACCAGGGCAGAATACATTGTGTTCTAGGTTTAATTAACTCCTATTTATTTTTTAAAATTATTAAATATCTATTTATCTATTTTTATTTATATTTTGATTACATATTTATTTTTTAAATTATTAAATATCTATCTATCTATCTATGATTTTATCTACATCCATGGTTTAAATATTTGGTAATAATCAAATTTTGTCAGAGTTAATCAAATTAGATTTTGTTTAGTTTAATCTATGCGATTATTTGAGCTTTTCACGAATTTGGTTGTTACTAGAAGTATAGTATATCTCTTAAAATTTCAACGTATACATGGCATTCTCATAATTAGCAACTATAATTTTAGGCTATCTTTATCATCTCTAGATTCCCATACATGATAAAAATAGTTAGTAACTAAAACAGTGTAATTATAATGTCTAATAATAAAAAAAATTCTCGTTCAAATGAAAATCTAAAAAAAAGAAATGCATTATTTTATACATGGATAAGACTGATAAAGCCAAATAATAGCAGTAACAATGGCAAATCTTAAAACCTCATATACTCGTAAAAATGATAATTATTTGATTACGGCAATTAGAAATTGAGTTTGCAATGTTTCAAGGGCAAAACAGCAAGCATAGCACGAAATATGAGAATCTCTGATGCTCTTATTAGATTAGTCATTTTCAAAAATATCTAACAGATCAATTTAATTAGGCTGAGGCATAGTATTTTACCTAGCGGTTCTTAATTAAATTATTAATATATTACAATTATTTTATTTATATCTATGGTTTGGATATTTGGCACAAGGAGATGCTCTCACGGTCTAATATCTCTAATGAGTTGATCAAATTAGTCATTTTCATAGATTTCTCTTGTAGGGCACCTTAACTACTGAGCTTTCTTTAATTTTATTTTCGCCAGAATTTTAGTAGGGGTTGCAGTGCAATATGAAATATTGGATATCCTTATTGTTTTTTTTTAGGTTTGCAGTTTCAAAAAATGTGAAATAGGTGCCCTCAATAAGATCTGACAAGAGAGACGAAATTCCACTCATATTTTTATCAGCTCTTAATTAATTGATTGGTCGATTAATCTACATGGTTTGAATATTTGTCACGAGAAGTTCTGTCTGATTTCCTTATTGAGTTAATTAAATTAGTCATTTTTGTTAACTTTTAACTTTATAAATACAATTTTGGAGCGTATTGATCATGAACTTTCTTTAATTTTGCCATTAACTAACAAAACTTAATTAGGTTTTTATTGTTTCAATTTTCTTTAATTTTGCCATTGATCGATATAAATGATTCCGATGCCAGCGAAAGACTTAAATAATGAACGCTATGCCAGAGAATTGTGTTTTCCCAATTGCAGCTTAAAACGGTCCAATATGCTCCTGATATTACCAAGACCTCAAAAAATCAACATAAAGCCGATGATGACAACGCCTAGAGACTCAATAAACTCCCAGAAAAACTAGTAAGGCAACTAAAAATTTGATTGTCTAATGTGTTGTAATAGCACGGTACAAAACATAGGAAATCCTCCTCGCTTTTATTGGTTTTGTCATCTCCAAGAAAGTGTTATAGGTTAGGCATTAAGGGGGAAAAAAAAAGGAATGTGTATGCTAACATATTTGGAACTAAATATAATCGACATCAAATCAAATCAGAATCGTAGTTGTGCTTAATTTACCGCATGTATCATCTCCACTGTTCTGATTGAATTTTCTTTCTTTATTTTGATTTTTATTTCCTTATATATAACTTATAACAGGATATAATACCTCTTGATATGTGCGGATGAACATATATGCAATACATATTTCTTCTCACTTTTTATTATTTTTTCTATCATGGTATCATAACCTTGACTGGCCTTTCTTTCTCCTTTGTATTTCTGTTGTTCCACCACCAAATTCATCATAAAACACAATAGTATACCGCTATCTTGCCACTACTAGCAATTCTATTAACTCTAATCAGAATTCTAATAGTGCAAATCGACTCATTGTCTCTAGATCTTTCTAGCCTTATTGGCCCGACTTCTATCTAGATCTAGATCTTTCTAGCCTTATTGGCCCGACTTCTATCTAGATCTTTCCAGCATTACTAGCCCGACTTCATTCTTGATCTTCCGAGCATTGTTGGTTGTCTCTAAATCTTTTTGGCATTATGGACCTAAGTCCAATCTGGATCTTTTCAACATTGTTGGCCTATCTCTAGAGGTGGCAATCGGATCAAATCGGATCATTTCGAGTCGAGTCAATTTAGATTCAGGTCATTTTTGAATTTGGATCACTTTCGAATTCGGATCATCAAAGCTAAATCTTAACCCTAAATAGTTGGGTTAGGATCAACACATGGATCATTTTGGATTGACTTAATTTTTTTTTTTTTAAGAATTCAATACACACTTCTTTTCTATTCTTTTTAAGTAATTTATCAATGATTAATTCAATCTTTTCTTTTCTTCTTTTACCCATTTATTATACTAAATATTAGAGCAAATTGACACAAAATTGTAGCATGATTAAACAGTAATAGAAATAATAGTTATAAAATTATAGAATATAAAAATAATACAATTAAGCAATAATCTATAAAAGTATACTTTTAAATTAAATAATTATTAATATCAAATTATTAGTAAGATTACGAGACAAAATAAGCAAATATTGAAAATGTGCTTAATCCTATATATATAAAAAGATAAAGTTATACTTAATTCTACTCTTTTATCTTCTTCTCAAGAGTATTTGAAGCTATTTATGTCAATCATTCAATAATACTCAATTTGAAAATGTATACTTCTAATTCCATTATTTATTGAGTCACATTAGTATCAACTATATTATATATCAAAAAATATAAAATATTAAAATATCAGCCATATAAACAATCTAATTGATAATTCATAAAATTTTATAATATCATTTAGATAAAATTTTAAAATTTAAAATAGATAAAATTAAAAATATTTCTTACCCAAATATCATTTTCGAGTCATTCAGGTTACCCATGACCCAACCCTAAAATTTTTGAGTTATTTCTAGTTCGGGTCATTTCAAATTCACGTCAAAAAGGGTAAAACCCTAACCTTATTTTTTCGGATGGATTTGGGTCGGGTTCATAGGTAGGATCCGGTTTCTGCCACCTTTGCCTATCTCCAATGATCTTTCTAGCATTATTTCGAGTTCAATTTAGATCTTTCCAATCTTACTAACTCAACTCCAACACAGATTTTTCTAGCATTGCTGGCCTAACTAATCTGGTAGTTTACGCACCAGGTCGAGTCTGAACCCAAGTTGTCATGATTCGAACTAGTAGTCCATGGCTATTGTGAAGACCAAATGAGTGGGACTTACCTCCACTCAAGTCTTAAATAATCTGATGATCACAAGTAATTAATACCAAACTAGGTTATTGACATCCATAATATAAGTTTTCATCATAAAAGGGTATCTACACATATACAAACAACTACATATCCAAAATGTCAAAAAAAAGTTAAATCAGAAGTATTTATAAGGATCCTCGTCTATGGTAACTACAAAGCTTTACATATCCAAAAGATGCAACCCAAGAGATATACAAAAAGGATCATCCCAAACTTAGTCAATGTAGCCTAAAAGATGCAAGTATTAGACTTATCAAAAGTAACAAAGAGACATGACTCACCTACTAAATCAAGGATCAACTATGGAAAAATAATACAAAGAGTAAGATTGCACTCGGTGAATAGATAATAATAAATATAGTAGGTAAGGACAAGTAAAGAGAATCGCTACAAATTAGTTTAGCATAATGAGATTCATGAAAAGCTAAAAAATGAAATCATTAAATCATAAAAGTGGAGAGCATTAAACATTTAGATTTTCAAATGGTAATTATCTTAAGTATCCAATAGTCATCAAATTAATGTATAAGAATGAGCGATACATATATATATATATATATATACATATATATATATATATATATATATATATATATATATGTACATGCATGAAAGCATGGTTTTGGTACTGAATATCATATTAGACAACTATCCAAAATAATTGAGTATATAGAGGAACAAACGATAAAAGAGCTGAAAAACAATCTACTATAGAGCAGATATATCATAAATAAATCACCACGTATGGCTAGCACATGGGGCTAGTATCAACCCTACTATCCAAGATATTCAGATACCAATCTCATGAACATAATGTCATACATCAAAATTAAAAAAGTTTTCTTAATTCACATGAACTTAAAACACACATATTATAATTCAAAAAATTATCAGTTATTTATAAAAACATAAGGTCACAAAAAACACTTCATAAAATCTATCCTTTTTATTCATACTTGTCCTCATTTTTTAATATAGAAAATATTCCATATAGCATAAGTATAGTCCCATATATCAATCTATATTATAGAAAAATTTCAAAAATAATTGTGAACATAAGTCTTACTCAAAAGCTTGTTACATATATATACTCAAATCCCTACATATCTGGAATGATATGGTAATGTGTACACATATATATACACTGGTAATCATACTTATATAATATTTTATAAAGGATCTATTATATTAATTAATTAAACATATTATAAAACTTATTATCTACTCACAATCAGAAGTCTCAGTATCCAAATCATATTAATATGCTCAAAAATCAAGTGGAGGTGAGTAGTAAAGCCTCCAAAGTATCTTGTACAAGGATTAGTCACATAAGAAAGCAAAGATTATAATACTATTAAAGCATAAAAAGCCAGAGTCGTATGTTATCATATAAAACCCCAAAATTGAGTTCAAACCCTAGCTTAAAATCCAATGCAAATTGGCAATAGTTTCTTAATTTCTTCTCAAAATTAGCAAACTCAATAAGAATAGAAGTAAAACCTCCAAAATCTTATCCAGAGAGCCCACAATAGGAAGAAATTTGGTGAACGAGCTTAGGGGTTTAAACCCAAGGTTTAGAAAGCTTAGATTCTAAAGTAGTAGAGGAACATAGGGAGAAAAAGGGTGAAAACAAGAAAAAAAATAAAGAAAACCTAAGAGACATGAGTCATGATAGTTCAAGAATGAGAGATGGGAGAAGAAGAGAGAGTTAGTATTTCAAAGTGAAAGAAAAGTTTGTAGAAGCTAAGGCCCTCATTCAAATATTTATAAGGGGTCCTAAAGCTATTAGAATTATTACAGTGCATGGCATGATGCAGAGGTGAGCTCAAGTACATAGCACAACATTGCATAGAGGTAAGCTCGGGTGCACAACGATGAGCTCAGGGTGCTAAGGTAGCACAAGGACACTTGGGTGGCATTATCGGGCCCCCCTCCCGACGGCATGATTTCTTATGAAAATTGGATAGAAATCTACTAGTCTTTATGTTAAGTACCATAAAGCCCAAGCGATTCCTATCCAATTGCCATAAGTTACATGCACAAAATGCTAAATCTGCTAAAAACTTTGACCTGCTCAATTCATTCATACTATTTACATGATTACATCATAATGTATTTCATCCTACTCAGAAAAAATAAGATTTTTTCATCTATTCATCATATGATTCTAGGCAATATAACTTTCATCACTATGCTGCAGACCATATACACAAATCCATCCCACAATGACAGTCATTTCTCATCATCACCCAAGTCCAAAATACATCATAGGGTTACAGTTATACACATCCATCCATATCCATTTCAAATACATATACAATTCAAATAACATAAGTCTATGACATCAATCAATTTATCCACAACTAGCAGCTCATATCAAAATCAGGCATCCAAGAGCCAACCTGCTATCTCTGATCTGAAATCCAAAAATTTCAACAGTAGAGGGGTGAGACCTAAGTCACAGTGACTGGATAGCCATCTAACAATGGGAAAAACTAAGAACCACATTTTAAAACCAATAAATATACTAATACATCATATCACAATAGATAAAAAAATCCTTTCAAATGAGATAAGAAAACTCATAAGTTAGCTTATGCTTCCAACAATATAACTCAAGTAAGATAATGCCACTTTTACAAAATCTCATGATGCTGGGCTGTGTGTGCTACCACTAAGGTACATCCTTACAGTCGTCCTCCATAGGTGTACCCTCAATGGATGAGTGTACTGAGTGCCGAGGATCCTCGCACTACATGGCACCCCTCACATGTGCGGTTCACCCCAGGTGTGAGCTTGCCCCTTTTCCCTGGGCCTCCTGCTTGCCCCCTCCATGGGCCTATATCTCTGTGCCCCCTCGGGCTATATAGTAACCTAGCTCTTAACCGAGCTGTGATTCTTGCCCCACTGGGCTACTTGCAATCTGCCCCATTGGACTGATCTAGCTTGTACTCCCCCTGGCCTCGGGATCATAGTACGATTGAGTCGCAAGGAGGTGCCGGCTATAATAGTGTGTGCAATGCTCATGCTATGGCACAGTCTACAGGATGATTAGCCCCATAGATGGCCCTATGCTCTTTATGCTTATACTGTAAAAATACTCCAATATAAGTTTATAATCCAATATACAACCAGCTATACTTTCTTTAAAACATTGATTTTCATGCATGCCCATGCATCTCTTTGAAACATAAATCTGAAAAGTAAATTCCATGCTTTACTGAAACATGTGTTTTTATCCAAACCATGCTTTTCATGAAACTCTATACTTTGTTTTGAAACATGCTCTAGCCCATGCTTCCTTTTCTTTTCTTAAATTCATGCTTTGCTGAAATTCATGCTTTTTCTGAAACTTATGCTTTGCTGAAACTCACTTTGCTTTGAAACATGCTCTAGCCCATGTTTCCTTTTCCTTTCTTCAATTCATGCTTTGCTGAAACTCATGCTTTTTCTGAAACTCATGCTTTTTCTTTAGAATATGCTTTAAACCCATGCTTTGCTCTTAAACTCATGCTTTGCTTTAAAATATGCTTTAAACACATGCTTTGCTTTCAAACATGCTTTAAACCCATGCTTTGCTTTTAAACTCATGCTTTGCTTTAGAATATGCTTTAAGAATAAGATACATCATAACTGGGTTCTCATTTTTCATATTTAACTACTTGAAATACTATACTTAGCATAACATACTCTGATTTATAGCAACATATCACTATGCTATCATAAAATATTTCTCAAAGCTAGATGAGAAACCCACTCACCTTAGCTGCCAGTATACTGCTATAGCTGCTATTTCTCCAGTTCTGGCTTTCTTGAACCAATCTCTTGGCCTAAGTCATCATAAATGCATTATTAGGGTCACAAGCACCAAGGGTTTCATGAAACTATGCATACATACTCTATGTCTTCATATCTTAGCATAATACCCTTCAATCCCTAATATGCTCAAGGATTCACAATCTACACATGCTATCACCTCATTTACCTCTAAATCATGAGATTTTAACATCATTCCCTAGCTTAGGAAGGTTTGGACTTACCTTTGAAAAGATGGCTAAACCATCAAGCTTTCTTCCCTTCCTTCTCTTCCTCTTCTTCTCTTCTTCTTCTCTTCTTCTTTCTCTTTTCTTTTTCTTCCTCTCTTCTTCTTCCCCACGGTTGGAACCCTCTCCTCTTTCTTTCTCTTTTCTCCCCCTTTTTCTCTCTTTTTCTCTCTTTTCACACAGCCGCTTAAGGGTTAAGGAGGGATGGGTAGCCTTAAATGCTCTTAAAAATTCCTATTTTGCCCCTCTTCACTCTTAAGTCACACTTTTCAAAGCCCACATGGCTCCCTTCTCCACAAAGTATTTTTGCCCTTCAATTTTCTTTCTTATCTTGCCCTTGATCAAATCCTCAAATAACTTTTTATTAAATTTTACTTTTACCCTTGATCAAATTTCCATTAATGCCCCTGGTTAAATTCCGTTATCAGATGAAAAACAGGGGTTATCCACCTATTAGTCAGCATGGATGCTAGCTAATGAAAGTGAAATTATCCTCAAACCACTTCCATAGAAGATTTTTGTCCATCTGAAACCTTAGTTAAGCGTGCTTGGGTAAGAGCGATAGGTGACCCACTGTGAAGTCCTTAATTAAGAGTGAAATTGGTCTCAAACCAACTCCACAGACAAAATTCCCATAGTAGTCGACTAACTAGTCGGCTACTGTGGCCAAAATCTCTTCCAAACCACTTTTACAAAGAGATTTTTCAAAGTAGTCGACTACTTTGGCCAAAATTTCTCCCATGCTCATTTTACAAAACGTTTTCCCACAGTAGTCGACTACTATGGCAAAAATTTTTCTCCCAGCCTCTAAACAGTGAGCTTCAAGGAGTTAGCTGACTAAAGAGTCAGCTAACTTCCCCTGTTAGCTCACAGAAACCAATAGCCAGCCAAAATGTCAAAGTTAGCTGAATAAAAAGTTAACTAACTTCCAAATTTAGCTGACTAACAACTCAAAAATTTCAGCCATCTTCCCAATTAGCTGATAAATGAGTTACAAACATCATAAAACCTTTCCAAAAGCCATTCTAATGCATTCCAACTTTCAAAATTTTCATTCTAACCTCTCCCAAGGATCAAAAACAACCAGCAAACATTGAAATCATCACAAAAACTTCGATTAAAAGCCCAAATAACTGACTTTATCAATATTTTGAAAGGATTATGGGAGAAAACTCAAAACAACCTTCAAAATTTCAGCTTTCACATTTTCTTAAAATTTTCACTCAATCATTCACACTAGAAGGCTAAACTAACAATAAAAACATGTTTAAAATGAAATTGCAAGTCTTCCAAATTCATGATATTACAATCTTCCCTCCTTTCAAAAATTTCATCCCCGAAATTTAGCTATTTTTAACTTGGAACAAATGAGGGTACTTCAATCTCATCTCATCCTCTCTCTCCCATGTAGCTTCCTCTCTCTGATGATTCTGCCACTGCATTTTAACTAAAGGAATCTTTTTGCTACGGAGTTGTTTAACCTCCCTGCTCAAAATTTGCACTGGCTCTATTACATAAGATAAATCTTTTTGCAATTCTATTGGCTCTAACTGAAGTACATGAGAGGAATCTGGCACATACTTCCTAAGCATTGATACATGAAACACATTATGGATCTGAGAGAGTTGTGATGGCAAGGCCAATCTATATACAAGTATCCCAATCTTCTCAATAATCTCATAGGGTCCAATGTATCGGGCACTTAATTTTTCTTTCTTCCCAAATCTCATGTACCCTTCCAAGGAGATACCTTCAAGAATACCTTATCTCCTACTTCAAATTTCACATCTCTATGCTTCTTATCTGCATCTCTCTTCTGTCTATCTTCGGCTACCTTTAATTTAGTTCTAATAATTCTAACCTGATCTGCTGTAAGCTGTACCAACTCTGAGCCTAGCAACCTCCTTTCACCTTCCTCATCCCAACACACTGAAGTTCTACATTTTCTTCCATATAAAGCTTCATAAGGTGCCATATCAATACTAGAATGATAACTATTATTATATACAAACTCAATCAATGGCAAGTGCTCATCCTAACTACCTAAAAATTCAATAACACATGCTCTCAACATATCCTCCAGTGTTTGGATAGTCCTCTCAGACTGCCCATCAGTTTGAGGGTGAAATGCTGTACTAAATCTTAACTTAGTGCCTAAAGCTTTCTGCAACTCTGTCCAGAAATGAGATGTGAACCTTGGATCTCTATCTGATACAATAGATACTGGCACCCCATGTCTACTTACAATTTTATTTACATACAACTTTACTAATCTGTCCAAGGTAAATGAAATCTGGATAGGCAAAAAAGTGGGCAGATTTTGTCAATTTATCTACTATCACCCAAATAAAATCATTACTTCTCCTTATCTTTGGGAGACCCACAACAAAATCCATAGAAATGTTCTCCCACTTCTATTTAAGTACAAATAGTGGCTGCATTTTGCTAGCCGGCTCGATGTTCCCCGCTTTAATGGCACGGGCATACTAAACACTTAGAGACAAATTCAGCTATCTCCCTTTTCATTCCATGCCACCAATAATTTTGCTTAATAGTTCTATACATCTTAGTGCTTCTTGGGTGTATTGCATAGGCTGAACTATGGGCTTCCTTCAAAATTTGCTATTTTAATGATTCTACTGCTGGCACACATACTCTACTCTTAAATAACAATATACCATCACTTCTAACTAAAAATTCTGATTGGAACCCACTCTGAACTAATTCTTTAGCTTTTTGCAACTGTGGATCCTGCACTTGAACCTCTTTTATTTCCTCAAGCAACATTGGTCTGACTCTGAAATTTGCTAATAAGCCTCCTGAATTATCTGCTGCCAGCTCTGCATCTAACTCTCTCAATTCTAACATCAGGGGTAATTACACTGCTCTAATAGAAGCTAAGGTTGCAGTAGACTTCCGACTCAATGCATCAGCCACTCATTGGCTTTCCCTGGGTAATACTCTACAGTGCAGTCATAATCTTTTATCAACTCTATCCATTTCCTTTGCCTGAGATTCAATTCTTTTTGTGTTAGGATGTACTTTAAGCTTTTGTGATATGTAAATATCTGACATTTCATCCCATACAAATAGTGTCTCCATACTTTTAATGCAAATACTACTGCTGCTAGTTATAGATCATCGGTAGGGTAATTCTTTTCATGGGACCTTAACTATCTAGAGATGTAGGCAATCACTTTTCTATTTTGCATTAATACACACCCCAAACCTTTGAAAGATGTATCACTATATATCACATAATCACTGCTACTATCCGCGAGTGTGAGCACTGGAGCTGAAGTCAATCTTCTCTTCAATTCATCCATACTTTCCTGACATTCACTAGACCATTCAAATTTGGTATTCTTTCTTAGCAACTTGGTCATGGGAGAAGCTATAATAGAGAAGTTTTCTATAAATCTTCTATAATATCCTGCCAAGCCCAAGAAACTTCTCACCTCTGATTGATTTGTAGGAGCTTCCCAATTCACTATTACCTCTATTTTCTGGGGGTCTACCATAATACCCTTAGCTGATATCACATGTCCAAAGAATTTAACCCCATCTAGCCAAAATTCACTTTTACTCAACTTGGCATACAACTGCTTCTCCCTCAAGATTTGCAACACTGTCCTCAAATGCTGTTCATGCTCTTTTCTGCTTCTAGAATAGATTAGGATATCATCAATAAACACTATCACAAATTTATCTAAAAATTTTTTGAACAACTGATTCATCAGTCTCATAAAAGCAGCTGGGGCATTGGTCAAGCCACAAGGCATCACCAAAAACTCATAATGACCATATCTAGTTCTGAAAGCAATCTTTGGTACATCCTCTTTCTTTATTTTCAACTGGTGATACCCAGATCTAAGATCAATCTTTGAAAACACTGCTGCCCCCTGAAGCTGATCAAACAAATCATCTATCCTTTGCAAGGGATAATTATTTCTAATGGTTACCTTGTTGAGCTGTCTATAGTCTATGCATAACCTCAAGGTACCATCTTTCTTCTTTACAAACAACACAAGTGCACCCCAAGGCGAAACACTGGGTCTAATGAATCATTTATCAAGCAATTTTTGAAGTTGGACTTTTAATTCTTTCAATTCTGCTGGAGCCATTCTATAGGGTGCCCTGGCTATAGGTCTAGTATTTGGAGTCAAGTCTATACTGAACTCTATCTCTCTGTCTGATAGCAACCCTGGTAACTCCTCAAGAAATACATCTGAAAATTCACATACCACCGGAATATCAAATAGTTCTTAACCACTATCCTCTAAATTCACCACACAAGCTAGATAGGCTTCATGCCCCTTTCTTAGCATTCTGCTAACTGTCAAGGCTGAAATCACACTTAAGGGCAATACTCTCTTTTCTCCTACAAAATAGATCTTTCTATCATCTGAAGCATGAAACACTACTTCTTTCTTTGAACAATCTACTTTGGCCCTATGCATTGATAAACAATCCATCCCCAATATAGCATCAAATTCTTTTAGATTTAATGGAATCGTATTTGCTAACAATTCTTGGCCCTCTACTAAAATGGCACAATCTTTATACACCCGATCCGCAATGAAAGACTTCCTACTAGCACAAGCCTACTACCAACTGACTACCCAACAAACTCACAGCTTTATCTAGATGCTTGATGAAATTTATTGCTATGAATGAATGTGTAGATTCAGAATCAATTAAAACATAAGCATCAGAATTACAAATGGGTAATATACCTGTGACCACATCTGGGTTGACCTGAGCCTCTTGCCTGCTCATTGCAAAAACTCTAGCTTTAGCACTTGGAATACTAGGAATCATCCCTTGATTAGCCCTAGATCTCATCTGACTGGCTGAAGCTAGGATATTGCTATCTCCTCTTTTAACAGGCTGTCCCCTAGGTACAGCTGATCCTTGAGGATGATCGTTGTTCTGCACTCTCTTGGGGCAATCTCTCTTCAAGTGGTCCATCTGACCACATATAACATCTTCTATTACCCCTCTTATATTCCCAGCAGTACATCTTCCCAAAGGCATTGCACTAGGGCAGAGTTCTCCCACCACCAAAGGAGCGGCTCGATCTCTTATCTTCCCCGCCACTCTACTACTAACAACCCTAAGATATCCCACCACATACATGCTTCCTCTTGGACAGATTAGATACCGAATACGTATGCCGACCTCTACCAACATCTGCAGGAGCTCTATGACTGGAACTAAACTGTCCTGCCCTCTGGGCTTCTTGAACTGTTGAGTTCCTCCTCCATCTGAAGGGAAACTAGGTGCACCCCTTTTTGACCTCTCCTGCCTCCTACTAAGGAACTCCTTCTCTATCTCCTCTGCCCTGAGGGCCCCTTACACCAGCTCAGAATAATTACTATAACACTGCATGCTAGTCTTAGCCTTGATTAGGAGATTCAATCCACCTGAAATAGCCTACATTTCTTCCTCTCATCCACTACTAGGGCTTCAGTAAATCGGGACAACTCAATAAAGATAGCCTCATACTCAGCTACAGACATCTTCCCCTGGGTTAAATTAAGAAATCCTCTCCTTTTCTGATCTCTATACACTTTTGAATAATATTGCTAATAGAATTCCTTCTTGAAACTCTCTCAGGTCACTTCCACCCCTTGGGGCTGTCTACTACTAATAGATCTCCACCAATTATGTGCTCTTTCTTCTAACAAGAAGGTTGTTATACTCAGCTTTTCCTCCTCAGAGTACTTCATCACTTCAAAGACCTTTTCTATCCTTTGAAGCCAAACATCAGCCTGAATAGGGTTAGTGGTCCCCTGAAACTCTAGAGCCCCCAACTTTCTAGCTCTCTCTACATTCCTTTCTGCTTCAAGATTTCTAGACTAAAGGCTAGAACTAGAGGTCACTGCTACTACCACTGCTTGAGTGATCATCCCCACCAAATTTGGCATACTCGGCCCCTGGGCCTGTGCCTGGGATGGGTCCACTGGCACCGGGGTAGCAGAATGGGAATGAGAATCATGCATATGCTCCTAAGATACTTCCACCCCTGCACCATCAGATGGTGGATCACTAGAAAAGGCTCTACTAGGTTGGCCTTCCCTATCCAACTTTCTGGGCCTACCCCTACCTCTGCCTCTCTTTGAGGACTGCTCTCCATCCATTCTTATCTTGGTAGAAACCATCCTACAATACACAATTCATTTGATCAGGTTCATCATCCAAAACTATACTCACTATACTAGACTCATGCTTATGCCCCTAAGATCTAATACCTAGGCTCTGATACCAAAACATGTTGAGCCCTCCTCCCGACGGCATGATTTCTTATGAAAATTGGGTAGAAATCTACTAGTCTTTATGCTAAGTACCATAAAGCCCAAGCGATTCCTATCCAATTGTCATAAGTTACATGTACAAAATGCTAAATCTGCTAAAAACTTTGACCTGCTCAATTCATTCATACTATTTATATGATCACATCACAATGTATTTCATCCTGCTCAGATAAAATAAGATTTTCTCATCTATTCATCACATGATTCTAGGCAATATAACTTTCATCACTATGCTGCTATAAAGACCATATACATAAATCCATCCCACAATGACAGTCATTTCTCATAACCATCCAATCCAAAATACATCATAGGGTTACAGTTATACACATCCATCCATATCCATTTCAAATACATATACAATTCAAGTAACATAAGTCTATGATATCAATCAATTTATCCACAACTAGTAGCTCATATCAAAATCAGGCATCCAAGAGCCAACCTACTATCTCCAATCTGAAATCCAAAAATTTCAACAGTAAAGGGATGAGACCTAAGTCCCAGTGACTGAATAGCCATCTAACAATGGGAAAAATTGAGAACCACATTTTAAAACCAATAAATATACTGATACATCATAACACAATAGTTACAGAAATCCTTTTAAATAAGATAAGAAAACTCATAAGTTAGCTTATGCTTCCAACAATATAACTCAAGTAAGATAATGCCACTTTTACAAAATCTCATGATGCTGGGCTGTGTGTGCTACCACTAAGGTACATCCTTGGCTACGCCGCCCTCCCAGTGTACCCTCAATGGATGAGTGTACTGAGCGCTGAGGATCCCCGCACTACATGGCACCCCTCACATGTGTAGTTCACCTCAGGTGTGAGCTTGCCCCTTTTCCCTAGGCCTCCTGCTTGCCCCCTCCATGGGCCTATAACTCTGTGCCCCTCGGGCGATATAGTAACCTGTCTCTTAACCGAGCCGCGATTCTTGCCCCACCGGGCTACTTGCAATCGCCCCAATCGGGCCGATCTAGCTTGTACTCCCCAGCCTCGGGATCATAGTACGATTGAGTCACAAGGAGGTACTATAATAGTGTGTGCAATGCTCATGCTATGGCACAAGCTTCTTTGTGGTGATTAGCCCCATAGATGGCCCCATGCTCTTTATGCTTATATTGTAAAAATACTCCAATATAAGTTTATAATCCAATACTAGCAACCAACTATCACTTTCTTTTGAAACATTGATTTTCATGCATGCCCATGCATCTCTTTGACAAACATAAATCAAAAGTAAATTCCATGCTTTACCGAAACATGTGTTTTTATCCAAACCATGCTTTTTCATGAAACTCTATACTTTGCTTTTGAAACATGCTTTAGCCTATGTTTCCTTTCTTTCTTTTTCTTAAATTCATGCTTTGCTTGAAATTCATGCTTTTTTCGGAAACTTATGCTTTGCCGAAACTCACTTTGCTTTGAAACATGTCTTTCTAGCTTCTCCGTATTTCCTTTTTCTTTTCTTAAATTCATGCTTTCTTTAGAAACTCATGTATTTTTTCCCCGAAACTCTTGCTTTTTCTTTAGAATATGCTTTTAAACCCATAGCTTTGCTCTTTAAACTCAATGCTTTGCTTTAAAATATGCTTTAAACCCATGCTTTTGCTTTCGAACATGCTTTAAACCCATGCTTATGCTTTCGAACACAAGCTTTTAAACCCATGCTTTGCTTTAGAACATGCTTTAAACTCATGCTTCTCTTGCTTTAGAATATGCTTTTCAAGAATAAGATACATCATAATTGGGTTCTCATTTCTTCATATTTAACTACTTGA